>CM060901.1:1551432876-1551877876 GCA_030737815.1 Allium fistulosum
TGATTCAGTTGGTTGGAGCTTCCTCTTTAGTCTAGGTCATCTTTCTATTATTTTTCAGGTTCTTCTAACACCTTAATATCGGGCGGTGGCCATGCCGGAGCTCGATATTACGGTGTGATGGGTGGTGGCATGGGTGGTGGCATTGCCGGAACTCATCTTAGGAGTACCTGAGATTTGATATATTTGTATTTGGTTTTTGTTACCTGCCAGGCATGTTGGCAACACTTTATATTCGAGTTTTATATATATCCGCATGTGTGCTCTCCTCTATTTATAGAGGATCACACATTTTTCTCAAAAAAAACTTTTGGCATGACTTCATGGGTATTCAACAGTTAAACCTATTATTTCTAAGAAAAAGTGTTTAAAATTTGAAATAAGTTCTTTCTAGAAAAAGACCGAGCTTCCTTTATTGATAATGTAAAATATGTACAAGTACATAATGTTTATATAGCTTGATGCAAGCTAATGGGCTCAATTAAAAGCTAGATAGGCCAATACAAAAAGAATTCAAAATAAAAAATGCCAGACCAAAAACACTTGTGATGTCCAGCAAGTGATCGTGATAATACCCGTATTTGATTTTGGAAACTTTAAAAGCCCTAATATTGCCACTTCATTCATCCATGTACTCTAGAACTCACATTTCATTTTTCATTTTCTTTAATGGCGGCTGATATCTCATGCTAAAAAATGCTAATATCTAAATTTGGAAACAGATTACTTTAAGTGGTCATTCTAGTGTTTCTATATACTGCTTATGACTTATTAGCCTAGCATATTCAAGAACACTTCTACGTTAACTTCTAAATCCAAATTAATTAAAAACTGGCTTTAAATTCTATCATATTCTTGTATAAATAACAGCTTAGCTATCTCATTTCCCACAAAATAGCAGCTTAAGCAACATATCAAATCTATATAATACAAACAACAAAACAACATAGATATTTGAAAAGATTTAAAATCTATGAACAAAAAGGACAGAGCTGATTAGATCTTTTCACGGCACAATAGAGAATCAAATTAGGGTTTTCGAAGCATGGAAAATTAAGGTTTTTTAGAACATATCAAACCAAATTAATTAAATCATGCACGATAGAGAACGGAAAAATAACATACCTGACTTAGGGTTTTCAGAGCAAAGTCAAAGAAAGAAGTTAGGTTCCTAGTCGACTTCGGTTGCGATGATTTGAGTTCGAATTGGCGAAGAAAGGAGGAAAATGGGGCTGAGAGAAGTCGAAGAAGAAGAGGCCGGGTAAATAATGAAAATAAGAGGGAACGAAATGTTTTGCCGCTTAACTTTTTTATTTCTAATTTTTTATGGAGCTTAATAATAGCATGTACAAGGTTAATACGGCGTGTTTAAAAAAGGAGGTATTAAAAAGACAGCACCATTCTTCCAGTTGCTGTTGCGTGTTGCAATCCATACTATATTTTCTTGTAGTGTTTGGAATTGGCTGGGGTGCCCGGGCCTAGGCCCAGGCGTTAATTGTCAATTATCAGCAAAGCAGACGCAGAGAGATTCCTCTATGCCCTTTCCTTTCTCCTTTCGCTGCGCCTCCCGCAGCTCGGCAACATAACAGGCTCTTGCTGCAGCCTGATCTCCTTGGATGACTCCCACTCCACGATCAGTGGGAAACTTCATGGTTAAACACCACGGGGCAATAGCTGCCTTGAACTCAGCAAGGGCCGGTCGGCCCAAAAAAGCATTATAGGGGGAGTCTATGTCCAACACAACAAACTATAATATCCGCACTCTCCGGCGTTCTCCGACTCCCAACTCCACTGGTAGTTCCACTACTCCAGTGGGTATAGTAGCACTTCCATTGAAACCATGGATTCGGGATTGGCAGGGCTTTAGATCTTCGGCTTCCATTTTCATTTGGTCGTAAGCTCGTTTAAACAAAATATTCACAGAGCTTCCACTGTCAACTAAGATCCTCTTCATCCAAGCATGACCTACTTGAGCTGAGATGACCAGTGGATCGATGGTGGGAGCTTCGACTTTATCAACATCTCTATCTCTGAATACGATGTCATCAATCATCGTCTTCTGTTGTTTGGTCGGAGCCCCTTCATCAAAACTACTATAACACTCAAAGTCTGCATGCCTGATAGAGCTGGCATACGACTCCATTTCCTTCCAGCTTCGGTCTGCCGGATGAGGACCACCACTTATCGTATTAATAACCAATCTCCCGCCAGTACGAGCGGGTTCCTCCTGCCTTTCTTGATTTGGCGCACGATTCTGATTTGATGGGCCCGCACCTCCTGACTGCGGCGCACGCACATACTGATCTAACTTTCGCTCACGTATCAGTTTCTCAATGAGATCTTGTAAATGATGACACTCGTTTGTATTATGGCCATAGCTTTCGTGGAACTACAAAACTTTCCTGTTTGGACTTGTCTTTCCGTTGATGGTTTCGGCGCAGGCTTCTTGTATTGCATGGTGTTACAAGTCTGCAAATACACATTTTCCAACGACGTGTTCAATGGAGTATAATTATCATACATGGGAGCTCTACGTCGTGGGTCACAATTCTGATCTCGCTTTTTGCCTTGATTTCCACTATCCCTCTGCTGATTTTGCTTATTTTGTATGTTCAATTGAACTTTTCCAGAACTCTCTCCAGATTGTTTAACGGCGATGTTACTCTGAATTCCATCGATGTTGGGCCCCGCGTCATCCTGCTTCCTAGACTGTTTCGCATCGTCCCTTCTCAAGAATTGGGCTGCCTTGGAATAGAAACGGTCTAATGACACAGGTGGTTTCCCAGCTAACCAATTTCCAAATTCGGAATCAGGATCAATTCCCTTAGTCAATGCCATCAGGATAGAGTTATCATTGGGATTGCTTATTTCTACACACGCAGCATGGAATCGCTCCAAGTAACGTCTAAGTGTTTCTCCGGGAGCTTGAGTAACACTAGACAGAGTGTTAACATCTTTAGGCCTTGCTACGTGCATACGGAATTGCTCAACAAACTTGGTGGCCATTTGGTCAAAATTAGAAATGGATCGTGGTGGTAAACGAGTAAACCACATAGTTGCAGTGCCCCCCAGGGAAATGGGGAAACTACGGCATTTGACTGCATCATCAGCTCTCACAGCATTCATCAGCCATTCATACTTCAGGATCTGTTGATTGGGATCAGAACTTCCATTATAGACCGGCAAGGTTGGCATCCTGAAGCACTGAGGTGGTTCAGCATATAGTATGTCATCTGTAACGACCCGACTTTCTATGCCCAGAAAGTCGCATCGTTATGAAGAAAGAAAGGGGTAGAAAATAGAAAAGAAAAGAAGAAAGAAAGAAACAACAACAACGATCTCACAGTGGAACGAATAAATTATATTAATAACATAAACTATTACATAGTATACAACAATTTACAGAGTTACACAGCATATACATCACTTACTAGACAGTTATAAACATCTGTCTAGACATTACAACTCAAATACAAGACAAGACACTATCACAGATATCAATCATCCAATATTAACCAATCATCTAAACAGAATTGATTAACTCCATATCAATTTAATTACTTGGATAATCAAAATCCTGCTTACTATCATTAATTAATTACAAATTAATTAACTAATCATCTCCTAATGATCTTCTTTTAATTAATCTCCTTGATTAATTATTTTAATTACATTCAAGTAATTATCCTTAAACCATATACAGTAATTAACCTTTAATTACTATTATTAAATTACAATACTTAATGATTCTTCATTTACTCCCATAATTAATTAATTAATTATTTGCATTAATCCTCAATTAATTATAATTAATTAATCATACTTTAATTAATCACTTTTATTAATCAACCTTGATTAATTAATAACCCTCTAATTATTTCATTAATTAATTACCTTCTAGTTAATTAAATAATTAATCTTTAATTAACTACATTCCTTAATTAATTATAAACAGTAATTAACCATCTTGTAATTACTTAACCTTAATTAATTTCTTCTTAATTAATTATATTAACCTTGATTAATTAATCTAATTAATTAATCTTTAATTACTTCATTAAGTAATTATTAATCAATTTAAATTAACAAATAATTCTTAATTAATTACTTTATTAATTAATTACTTTTTGATTAATTACACTTAGTAATTAATCTTAAATTAAACACATTTAATTAATCACATTAATTAATTAACTAAAATAATTAAGTAATTAACTCTTAATTACTTACATAAGTAATTATCTTCTAATTACTTCATTAAATGATCTCTCTTAACTAATTACCTTAACAAGTAATTAATTCCATCATTAATAATTCTTAATTCTTTAATAAATTAATTACTTTAATTAATCTAATGATATTCCTTTAATTATTAATTAATAAACCTTAATTATCAATTAATAAAACTTAATGACAATTAATTGATCTTTAATTATTAGTTAATTAATCCTTAATTAATTACATTAATTATCATTAAGTTTTATTAATTGATAATTAAGGTTTATTAATTAATAATTAAAGGAATAATTAATCCTTAATTACTTTTACAAAGTAATTATACTTCAATTACTTACCATTAAGTAATTTCCCTTATATCAATTACATCCTGTAATTATTACTAAGTAATTACACATATCAATCTTATTAAGTATTCATACTTAATCCTTATCAAGTGATTATCTATAATTAATCTTTAATTAATTAAAATGTTTAAAGGTAATTAAGGGATGGATTACTCAATTGTAATTAATGAAATGAATGTGATTGATTTAAGTTAATTAATTTGTAGATTAATTAAAGATAATCACTTGATAAGGATTAAGTATGAATACTTAATAAGATTGATATGTGTAATTACTTAGTAATAATTACAGGATGTAATTGATATAAGGGAAATTACTTAATGGTAAGTAATTGAAGTATAATTACTTTGTAAAAGTAATTAAGGATTAATTATTCCTTTAATTATTAATTAATAAACCTTAATTATCAATTAATAAAACTTAATGATAATTAATGTAATTAATTAAGGATTAATTAACTAATAATTAAAGATCAATTAATTGTCATTAAGTTTTATTAATTGATAATTAAGGTTTATTAATTAATAATTAAAGGAAATAGTTTGGGGTTTAAGAAGAAAGATTGTATAATAAATAGTTTGGAAAAATAGGTTTATATTAAAACAATTTACTTTGAAAATAGTCCAGAGTCAAACCGTTCAATTCCCCATCAATTCAATTTAAATTTCTACTTCCATTTAAATTGACTCAATACTTCAATTTCCATTGAATTTAATTCAATCCTAATTCAAGTTGAATTAATCTTAGTTCCTTTCCAAATTCAAATCAAATTCCATTTGATTTTAAACATATTCACTTTAATTACAATTTTAAATTATTCAAACTAATTTCAAATTGAATCCACTTCAATTTCTAATCATTTCAATTTCTATGTGAATTAATCCCAATTTCCCATTTGAATTTGAACTCATTCAATCTTCAATTTTTATTTCAAATTAATTCAATTCAAACCTTCCATTTGAATTTTAAACTTATTCATCTTAAATCACAATTCCCATTTATTTAAATCAATTTCAGTTGAACTAATTCAATTTAAATCTCAATTTTAAACTATCTCGAATTATATAAATTCGAGTTAAATTTTAAATGTTGATTTAATCCTTTAAATCAAATTAACCTTTACTTTTAAATCAAATCAACCTTAATTTTTAATTTAACAACTTAAATCTTTAAACCATTTAATTCTGGATCCAAATTCCAAAATTCCATTTTAAGATTATCTTTACTTAACTTATTATAAAGTTCAAATAAGAATTTAAAAACAATTAAATTTCAGATTATAATTTATTATCCATTTTCAATTTCCAAATCTCAAACCCATTTGAGATCACTCATAACTCCCATTTTAATCAACCATTTAACTTCCCAAGTTAATTTTTAATTTCATCTTGAAATTTCTAATTCAAGTTGTTCATTCTAAACTCATTTAACTTTCCTTAAGTTAAATTCAATTTATCTTTACCCAAATTGAATTCCCATTCAAATTTTAAACTTCTTATTAAAAATCTTCCCACTTAAGTTTAAAAACTTATTCACTTTAGGTTTTCACATCACATTCCAAGGAAAAATTTAAAACTCAATACTTAGAGTTTATTTCAAATCACCTTTAATATAATGTATATCCTCATTTATACATATTTATTTCCTTTACACACCAAGTTATACCTTAAAATTTTAAACCACCTTTGGTTTTAATTTAAAACAAATTCCTTTAAAATAATTTCAAGTTTTCTGGATTTAGATTTAAAATTTCACAATTTTAAATTATCTTCAATTCTAATTGGATTTTTTTATTTCAGTTTGGATCCATTTCAAACTTATCTTCATTCAATTTAATTTGGTTGTATTACCATTACTACTTAATTCTCATTATCTTATTTAATTCCAATTAATTTAACAACCAATTTCTTTAATATATTTAATATTTAGAAAATTATTTTTATATATATCAAAAGATAAACTTATATAAAAACCATTTATTTTTAAAACCATTTTAAAACCTTTATATAAGAAAATAACAAGTACGCTCTCATATATATATATATATATATATATATATATATATATACTCTCAACTCATTCTAGGGTACTATTGACCCTATCCTTAATGAGTAATCCCAACAGAGCCAAGGTTCTCGCTTAACCTCGCTCTGATACCAAATGTAACGACCCGGAATTTTCGAGTCATTACATTAATTAATCACTTCATTTATTAATTATTTCTTAATTAATCAATTCTTAATTACATCATTAATTATATAAATTAATGATCCTTAATTACATTTTAATTAATTACTTTATTTAAATTAATTACATTAAGTAATTAATCTTCAATTTAAATCATAATTATTAATCACCTTTGATTAATCTCATTCAGTAATTAACTACCCTTAATTACTTCTTAAAATAAATAAATTAATTATATTAATTAATCACTCAATTATTAATTATTACTTAATTAATCAATTCTTAATTACATCATTAATTATATTAATTAATGATCCTTAATTACATTTTATTATCAATTACTTTATTTAAATTAATTACATTAACTGTAACGACCCGGAATTTTCGAACCCGAAAATTCCAGATAGTTAGGAGAAAAAGGAAAGAGATAGAAGAAAGAAACAAAACAAGACACAGATTCTCACATTCGCAGCGGATCAAAATACAGTCGGTGAAAGGGGTATGACTCCGGGAGGTTCCCTAGCCGTCGTTATTGAGACCATGACTTTCACGGATCATTTGACGAATCATCATCGGTATATCTGGCATTCAGATACTTGGAGCATGTTGTGCCAAGGTGTGGTCGGGTTTCACAGCACGAGTCTGGACCGAACGTGGTCGACGGTCCGTGTCTCGTCTCCTTGGTTCAACATTTTCTAGGACATAAGGCTCTAGAGTATGATCTCATTGGCTATGATGAGGATCAGCTTGGTTTCCAGCATCAACCCCTTGTCCGGTAGTGGTGGTGGTAGCAAGGTTGTCTGTGACATGATAAGGAGTAGTACCTCCTCGGGATGAAGGTCCTGTACGGTGACTAGTGGATGGTCCAGTTCTGGGTTGTCCAAGATTCGAAGTAGGTTGGTGTCTTGTGGCCTGGGTGTAGCTTACATCCAGCTGCGGGCGTGTGGATCGATGATGACCGTCAGATGAGGCGGAACTCTCTATGGAAGAATAAGAACCTTGATCTCTTCTGGATCTTCTACGCCTTTGGCGATTCAGCTAGTTGGTCAGCTCTGTATTAGCGCGCAGTTGTTCAGTTAACTGTTGTCGACTCTGGGTCAATTCTTGGAGCAGTATCTGAAACCCTTGTCTGGTAACCGGACCTGATGGATCTGAAGGTCCGGCGGCATCTTGGTTTGATGGAGGTAATTGTGCAGGATTCTGCTTGTCCCGTCCTACCTGATCAGCAGCTGTAGAGGTAGTTCGTGTACTTACCATGGTGAATTAATGAAAGTCCTTTCCTAGATCTGATGCAAATCTGAATAGAATGAAAGGGCTTCAAAGTTCTAGATCTGGATCTTCTTCTTGGGTTTATGCAATCCTGTATCGATAGGAGATCCAAAGAGTAGGAGAAAAATTGGGTTTTTTCTTAGTGAAAGCACCAAAGTGTTTGTACCAAAATTGGGCACAACACTCTTTGGAAGTTTTTGAAGAGATAAAATGAAGAAATTAAATGGAAAAAGAGGATTATCTAACAAAAACTCCAAAAACAGATAATGAAAGTAATAAGAACGTACAGAAACACAAGAATTTAGAGTGGTTCGGCGTGTTGCCTACGTCCACTATGAAGTTGATTTCTTTATTGATGTTTCTTTGATGATTACAATTGATTTTAACGGGTTACAGCATATAATAATGATTTACAGTAGTAAAATTCGTTGGTAGCAGCAGCCATGGAGTCTAGAACTGGATCCGGCTGAGTCTGGGCGTTCGAGAATTCACAGAAGAAGAAGCTCCCCTTTTGGTATGCCCTGGGGCTCTATTTATAGGTGTAGGAGGCTGATATTTCACTCATATTTCGGGAGACTCCTTATGGCATGTGAGTAGGCCCGCGCGAACAAGCCTGTGAAGTTTCGGTCCGATCGGTGATCGATACGAACGGATTTCGTATCGATCAAGATTGTGTCCGATGGAGTCGAAATTTGCCGTGAACATTTTCTAGCATGCACGCAAGCTTCTGTGAAAATTTCATAGCATTTGGACTTGTAGATTAGGAGATATGATTGATACGAAATGATGATATTCGGCAGGCTGTTTCGTTCATATCGATCATTTCGACTCAATGACTTCGAATCGATGGCGGCATGTGCTAGCAGGTTGATGTGGCGCGCGTCCTTTGCATCGATCTGTAGCATACCTAGTTTGAATCAATGGAAACAATCTAGTTCGAATCGATGGACGTTGGCTTGTTTGCATCGATGAAAGTTGCATAGTTCGTAATGACTATTGTGCTTTGCTTCGCATCGATGGGAGGCATGCATTTCGTATCGATTGGTGATCGATCGATACGAAGAGAACTTTTGAGATTGAGCGATGCGAAACAGATGAGAGTGTTTGTTGCCGATGGATACGAAGTAGGAGTTTTCGAATGGATATAAAGTGGGCATTGGAAGATCGAGTCGAACTGTTGCTTCCTGATGGATGCGGATCGATACGAAGTGGACATTGACCGATTGAGTCGAATAGAGCTTTCCCTGATGGATTCGAACTCGATCGATTCGAACAGTGGCCACCTGATGGATTCGAACTATAGAAGCTTGATGGATTCGAACAGAGCTCTTCAGGCGATGGATGCGAAGTAGACTCTGGTGATGAATGTTAAGTGGTCACTGGCTGATCGAGTCGAACAGAGGCTTGGTGATGGATGCGGAGCCGATCGGAGCTGATCGAGTCGAAGTAAGCTTCCCTGATGGATTCGAACTCGATCGATTCGAACAGTGGTTGGTTTTCATCCAATCTTGCATCGATCGTAACTTGAGCATACAAACTCGGATTGAATTGAAATTTGGAACGTTGACTTTTATGGCTTCCCTCGTCATGTCTTGTCGATTGTAGCTCGATCCGGACTAGGACAAAATTCACTGATATCCATGGTGAACCTGCATATAACCAATCTCTAAGACGGACCGCCATTGGTTTCTAGTTAAGTTCTTGGTGTCACGGCCTTGCCAAAAGGCGGGATAACAGAGCCATTGACCAAGGTGGAAGTGTTTGAGTAACTTGCATCATAAAGAAAGAGAGAAACATGACAAGTGAGGGAAATTTTATGCAACCTGCATTTCCTTGTTTGGTAATTACGACCACTGGAGTATGTTGATGGAAAATTTTATAAGATCCAAAGTATTGGATTCTTGTTGAAACGGGCTATGCAAAGCCAGAAGTTGGAGTTGCTATGACAGATGAACATGAAGACTTAAGGAGTTAAAGTTGAAAGATTTGAAGGTGAAGAACTATCTATTTCATGCATTTGATCAAACCATTTTAGAGACCGTTTTGAAGGACACGTCAAAGGACATTTGAAATTCTACTAAGGGAAAGTAGGAAGGAAATGCTACAGTAAAGTGTTCAATCCATCAAGCTTTGCGTAAAAAATTTGGCACTCTTGAATTGACGCTTGGTGAAAATGTCACAGATTATTTTTCAAGGGTTGCGTTGATCGAAAATTATATGAGAGTGTGTGGTGAGCAAATGAAAGATGTTACAATGGTGGAGAGAAAATTCTTAGATCCTTAACTAAAAAATTAATTATATAGTTTGTCCAATTGAGGAATCAAAATATATTGATAAGCTTTAAATTGATGAATTACAAAGTTCATTGATTGTTCATGAAATAAAGCTCCACAAGGGCGATAGTGGAGAGCAAGCGTAGAAGGCGACATATGAAGATAGTTTTCAAGGCACATGTCATGGTAGAAGTACCTATAGAGGAAGGGGCAGAGGTACAATGCGCCATCCTTTCAATAAAAAGTTGAATGTTATAAATGTCACAAACTTGATCATTTCTAGTATGAGTGTCTAAGTTGGGAGAAAGAAGCAAATTATGCAGAGTTAGATAAAGAGGAAGAAATGCTCTTGATGTTATAGGTACAGAAGAATGAAGTCAAACGAGATGATGCTTGGTTCTTGGACTCGGGAAGCACCAATCATATATGCGAGCATAAATCATTAATTTTTGAGCTTTATGAAGGATTAAAACAAGAGGTAAAATGTGACGCCCCACCTCTATACTCACGCTAGCCAAGGTCACTACGGAGTAATGCCGTCAACTAGCACGAAGAATAAGGCTGTTGAGGAGCGACCATCTGTGTAATTGCCTTGTGTGAGTACCGATATGTCAGATAGTATAACATGCATTTCATTTCAAGAGGAAATCCGACATACCGATACAAACTCAAAGCTACCACACAGTGGCTAAGTGGACCTTTGGAAACAAATATAGAAATAAGCATAACAAAAATCAGTCACAGATGTTCATATCTCAAAGGCGGAAACAGATATGAATATAACACATAAAAGTGTACATCAGAGTTGTGGTCAAACAAGATCCACAATATCATAAAAGACTAGATACAAGTGCTAGACAAAAGAATATGTATACATCACGAGTCTCTATCTCAAATGTATAACAACAAAAACTACCAATCTAATGTAGTTAGACAAAACTCATAAGATGATCCCATATAAGGAGTCAAGCAGAAGCACCTGTAACATCTCGGTCTGACTCGAGTATTATTTAATAAGAAAATAATAAACGGATCAGTCTAGCTATAATTATCATTAAAGAAATGAGATATAAGTAGAGATATAATAAAAACGTATGATAACAATAATGTCATACTAGGACAAGTATGATTTAAACAACAACAAAATCATACAATATCTCAGAAATCTCAAAGCACCAAAAGGAATATCATATTCTTTATTTTATTCACCAAACCACAAATATTGACAAACATATTAATGCCAATCGCAAAAGTTGGTGAAACACAAATTCTAGAAATCATCAATTAGAAATCCAGAAATCACAAAGGGCTGCCTATCACAAACGGGAGCATGAAAACTCACCAACACGTGTATCACAAACGGAACGCTATTCCATGGTCGCTAACCATAAATTTTGGGCCGAAGCTCCACAAACGGCCCGAAGGCCATGGGTCGCTACCCCGCCAAATTGAACCGAAGTTCCACAAATGGGGATTGTAATCCCCACACAAATAAATAGACATCGCACATCGCTAGTCTAAATCACAAAATGATCATCATCAATCAATAAAAAGTGTCGATTACACTAAGCTAGTAAATGTATAAGTTTAGCTTCATGTCCCATAACCACTAGCTTAACTTAAATATTTACGAACAAATTGTAGATTTCCACTCGAAAATTGTCACAAGAATTTCAATCGAACAAGTCCAAAAATTAACCGACGAAGTAAACGCAAGCGTTTCATACCACTTGTTTTGCTAAGCCGTTTAATTAGATTTTCTCATACGAATGAGGTAAAGGTTTGTATATACTAATAGATTAGAAAACGGTTTTATAAACGAGCTTTGTATTAAAATAGAGTTGAAATCATCTTTGTAAAAGAGTTTGAATATTTACTACTAGTATAAAAACCTTTGTATTTAGAAGTGACAAATCACAAAAATGATTGTAGAAACAATCAATCACCAAAGATTCACACCCGAAGACGTGAATCAAAACCATAGGAATCGATATCAAATCCATCAAAATGGATATTCCCAAAAATCCAAAGAGAGAAGTCATCAAAGTCGATAGTAAGTGATAACAACTATCCGGATCAACTAAAATCGATTAAAATTGGAAACCCACATAAAATAGGCAAATTGGGACGAGACAAGCAGATTCAGACGTCTGAATTGGATATTTCAGACGTTTGAACCTGAAGCTCTAGGCAATATCTTGCCTAGGCCAATGATGGCCAAATCATATCGGAAGCGATCGGATGAGTGACAATTGCTAGGGGTTGACGCCAAACGACTACCAAACCCTAAAGACTCACTAAAACTCTCCGACCTACATGTCCAAACGTCATATAAGGATTTTCATAAATTTTGATTTCAAAACACCATGATTGGAATATTCATCAAATTAATTCAATTCAAAAGCAAATGGACAAGAAATAGATGTTAGGAATTAATACCTAACACTAACAAAGATATAGACGTAGATGTGATGTAACGACCCAGAATTTTGGACCATTCGCGTCCATTTTAAGTGTATAGGTTGACACTCATGCCGGAGTTGAATTGCTCAAAATACCGTGTTGTTAATTTAAATTTGGCAAAACTGAACATATACAGTAAATAGATATAATCACAGATCACAGACACAGAGTAATAAATGCAGCGGAAATAAAAGAGATAGTAGTTCATGAAGCTACTATATGAATATATAAAAATACATCAGAGTTTACAACAGAAGAGTAATACGATACATCAGATACAAATCAGAATACATCACTGGAATCATCGAATGCTGAAAGCAGAATAGATGGCTGGATCTTCAAGCAAAGCTCCAACTCCAAAGGTGAGTCTCGAAAGCTGAACCACTCAGTCTGACCCGAGCGTAAAGCAAAACACAAGACACTCGAGTCAGGATTAACATTCTCATATTAATAAATCCAACTCAAGTGAAATAGCAATTGAAATACAAGTAACTCAAAGGATGTTTGGAATAACCATCCTTTAAGGATCCGTTAAACTATCTACTATGTAGTAATGTACGCTAAGTAGATAATGTCTATCAGTAATATAAAGATATCAAAGTAGGGTTAAGCAGGGCCCATACACCTCTTAACCTGTTTATTCCCAAAAGCATATACAAGACCGTAGTTTCCCCAAAACCGGAAGTCACCAGAGGGCAATCCATATACTAAAGGTACAAATCAAAATCGTAGTGGTCGCGAATAGGATAATCAATATGACAAGGTACATGAGGCGATACCAACTAGGATACTAGTAGTTGCGTGATCCGGACTGATGTTGGGCATAGCAGCTACTACCCCAACACCGCAAACAACACTCCCATAATCGAGGGGTGCACCCAAATCGAATCACAAAAGTAATAGATATGGTAACGAAGAAGTGTGTTCGCTAGAGGTGGCGAACCTCAATGGCCCGGCGCGGCTCCTGTTTTAGTCATGTCAGGGGTCATCCAAAATCGTTCTCTTTCTTCAGTCAACGCGTTCACCAAACCATCCACTTCATTCTGGATCATCACTCCGCGTATATTAGTTATTAAAGTGGTTTCGGTATCGACAGAGAGTATGTCCATATCCGATCCCGGTCTCTTTAATAACTACGTATTATTACACCGATTGGTCATTTAATATATTTCAAAACCAAATCAATTTCCATTTCAATCAGAGTTTATAAATCAACATTTCATTTGTCTTTCTAAACCAATTTCCAATATTTACGTTTCAAAACTTCCAAATTCACGATTTCAAAATCTTATAATTCAATTTCAATTTCTATTTAAAATAATTCAAATATTGATTCAAGTTCGTAAATAAGTTTCATTCCGAAATCATTTAAATTAATTTAATTTAACATTTAAATCAATTTAAATTCATTTATCAATTTCATTCAATATCGTTAAATTAATTTATCATTCAAAACAATTTCTATTAAATTTCCAAATCATTAAATCAATTTCTTAAATTCAACTTCATTAAATCAAAACTTACAAATTTAATTAAATTAAATTCATCAAATCAAATTCTTTACATTTCAAGTCTTACATTAATTCCAAAATATCACATTTTCATTTCTTGTTAAAGAAATTCCATTTCACTTATTTACTTACTTAAATAATTTTCCAAAACTTAATTAATAAAGAAACTCAATTTCAATTCTTTACGAAGTAAAATTTACTTATTCAAAAGTTCAATTTTTCTTATTAAAGAATTTCAATTCAATTTAATCATTTAATAAATCATTATTAAATAGTTCAAAACTTAATTATCAAATAATTTCAAAGTTTAATAATTTTAAACTTAAATATAATTTCAACCTTAATTATTAAATCATTTCAGAGTTTAATAATTTCAAACTGAATTCAATTTCAAACTTAATTCAATAATTTCTCAAATTAAACAACATTCTTTCATCAATTTCTTTATTAATATTTCATTTCAGATTATTAAATATTCACGTTTAAATTTCATTAAATTCAATTTCCAACTTCGTTTCAAAACCATATTATTTATTCAAATAAAATCTTCATTTTATTTTTAAATCAAATTATTGACCAATCGGGTTTTTATTTAATTTTCTATATCCAAGGTCAAAGTTCAATTTGGGTATTTATCATTTCAACCCGATTCCAATTCAATTCAAAATCAAAACATATCAAAGGGAACTTGCAGTGTGATAACTGGGATGGTGTCAAAGTAAATAAACAAGCAATAACAACAAACAATAACAATCCAATAATCAATTTAAATAATCCCGAAATAACCATATTAATTCGCATTGTTATTTGTACGAATTAATATAATTATTTCTAAAATCTACACTATCATTTCATGTAGATTAAAGATTATTACATTACGGTTTTTCACTTGTCGTCTATTTACAATTTCATACATCATCAATTTAACAACATACATTCAGTGGTTCAAAATGTAATTAATCAAATCCTACGTGTCAATAAATTCAACAGTTAAAGGGGTCATATTATACAAATGTCGGTTAATCAAATTTAACATTTAACTATCCTATATCAAGTTCAATTGCATACTATTTATCATTTTAACATTAACAATTTAATGTCCAATATAAACATCAACAATCAATCAATTTTCAGCCAACTGTATTATCATCGCATTAATAATTAACAGATAATAGTGTCAGGTGTCACAGGTGAACTGATACAGGTAATAGCATATATAACAGTGTAATTAACTAACAGCAGCATATTTCAATTGTCGTTTCAATTGAAATTAAATTTAATAAATAAAAGAACGTTAATCGTGAGTGATTGCTCACCTTTCGAGGCTAGAGATGAACGAGAATGAGATGAGTTATGAATCCAAGCACGAGATCCAAATCAAAGTGAGATGGGCACGCATTCGATGGACAAAGCTGATAGATAAGGAATAGACGAAATCAAATCAGAACTGGATCGATAAAAATAATTGATGTAATCGACTTATATATATAACCATATATAACTATTTATATAAAATCATATTTTAAATGTTCAAACACATATTAAATTAAATATATACGTATTTCAAAAATCGTTTAAATTAAACACACATGTAAAAATCAAACATATAAGTATACATTATATATTTTGAAATGAATATATATATGTATAGACACACACTTATAACATACGAAAATACTTACATACAAGCTATATCTTTTAAAAATATTTTTTTTTTTAAACTTGCTGTAACTAAACTTATACAAGGCATATAATAACCTATGTATACATATTCCTATAAATCTTATACATATGCGCAACAGCAAATAACATAATATATACTAATATACACCTTAACTTTTATAGCTCATATATACATACCTTATAAACATTATAAACATTGTATATATAGATATATATGTTATAACCAGTTATACATATCAACAACTCATATAACATTACATATAGCAGACCTTATATGTGTATATATATAAACCAACTTTATAAAATCAAATATTATAAACACATATACAATATAACATTGACATATTAAGTTTCCAGACCATACATATATTACAGCTGTTATATCAAGAAAATATATATAATACTAGAGCAGCTTACATCATTTATAAATGCACTTTAAACAATACAAAACAGTTGCTATATAATCATATATATAATACCGCCTCTTGTCTAAAATTTTAAGTATGAAACAGATCATAACTACAGATCAACTAAACAATGAATATATAAACTATAAACTTGCATATATTAACATATATATAAGTTTTGCAAACTAACTTATATAAATAGAATATATATACTGTATATAACTTTATATACAACATCTATAAAGCCTGAGACAAATAATGTTATATATATACACTTGCCCCTTTATTTCACGTAGCAAAAGAAAATGACAGAGTGATGGGATTGGTGCGTATGCTCATAACATATATACGTAGGAATTATATATATATAATATAATTTTAGAAAACCAGTATTTAATACAAAATCAAAATAAGCTTACTCATAAAAGACAGTCTGGGTTTGCTCGCGGTCATGCTTCGAGTCATGGGTGAGGGAACTCGGGTCTTACTTTGGGTTTTGATGGGTATGGACACGGGTCTAAGCTGGGTTATCGAGGCCAGTGGGGTGGTGGATGGGTTGTTTAGCATGGCGCTTCGGGTCATGGAGTGAAATTCACGGGCCGGCTTCGGGTCAGAGGCGAATGGAACTTGGTATGGCTCTGCTAGGGCGCCTGGGCGGGTGTGTCTCTGCTTCACCATGTCAGGGACGTGGGTTGGTGAACGGTGGCAGTGGGAAGCTCAGTTCGTGGTGGTGGCGGAGTGGCTCGCCTTGGTGGTTGTGAGTGCGGGCTGACGCAGTGGGGAGAGGAAGGTTGTCACACGATGGAAAGGAGGAGGCTCAGGTATTTGAGGAGAAGAGAATGAACAGGGGAAAAATGGGCAGGCCAACGTTTTAAACTTTATATAACAATTATCTTTTGATTTCCAAGTGAACAGGCGAAAGATGAAAGGCCAAACAACATTTAAAACCAAACAAGTGGAGAAGTGTAAAGGCCTGAATTAATTATTAATGGTAAATTAATATTGACTGTTGGTTTCTAAAGTGGGCAACGAATCAATACAAAATTCAAAAGTTTGAAAACGGATATCGATACGGTAAGCGTTACGTAAAGTGCAACGTACAATGGAACTCCGAATTTGACAATCGAATATACCGTAGAGATCGGTACGACGAGACGATCAAAACGATATATAGAAATCAGTGGTACGATCATCCGATAAAAATCGATATCGGTACCAAAATACTGCTATTTTGCAGAAAATAAGAACGACAGAGCCAAAGATGTCCGCATTTGGAAAAACGACAAACTGAAATCTTGCTCAGAAGATGGTTTAGAATTTTTCTATGTAAAAATATTTTGGTTTTGAAAACGTTTTATTTTCAACGCTTTTTAACTGATTGAATTGAAGTGAATTTACGCGCGAAATAAACTTTCATATTTTCGGACGAAAATTTACCAGTTGCTATGTTTAACTAGACGTATTCCAAATATCAAATTTTTATTTCAAAATTTTATCGTTTAAAATTTCCCAAAATTTCAACTAACTACGTTATTAAACAGTTGAAATTTTACGGGTCGTTACATGTGAGTTCAAAAACTCACCTTTTAAACCCAAAAACACAAGAGAGAAGCTATAGAGCAAGGAAAGAACGATCACTCTTCAATGTTAACCCAAGAAGCTTCAATCTAAGCTCAAATACAAAAACATTTCCTAAGTTAGGGTTTATGAATTCTGAAATTGAAGAGAAGAAGAGATGGAGAAGAGGAAGAGGGAGCTTACCTAAGCTTCTCTTTGATGTTGGAGCTAGAACTTAAATTTGCAAAGAAGATTAGGGCTTAGGAATTCTAATTCTTTTTCTCTTCCTCCATTTTTCTAATTTTCTAAAAGCTTGAGTGTTAGGAAAATAATATGAAGGAGTGAAGAGTAGTGGAGTGGAGTTAGGATATAAGATGAGTTGGGTTAGTGGGCTGAAACCCAAACCCAAACCCAAAGCCCTAAGTGAAAATCTCGAAATTTTTCCCAACTTAAAACATATCGATGTTTACACTCAAAAAAGTCGCAAACACCATTTTGAACTCAATGGAAGTGGTCTCGAGTCCAAATTGTTGAATCTCAATTTCAATCTTCATTCAGACGTTTGAGATTTCCAATTCAGACGTCTGAATCTGGAAAACCAGATGTTGTCTAGTACAATATTTAAACGTCTGACTCGGGGATTTCAGACGTCTGAAAATGGCTATTTTAGCCTATTTCCTTTCTGGACTGACTCGAACAATTTCAGACGTTTGAATGATTGATCTCAAATGTCTGAATTTCTGTTTGAAGGTGTTTTCAAATAGGCACATCCAAATAGCACGATCCGCATAGACTTTTCGCTAATTCGACTGTTCCTCTATGAATAGTGACTTTTTCGGACTAAAATCCGACTAACGATGCTATATTTAAATTAAACATTTAAATATACGAATCGTAAAATATGCGGGTTGTTACAGACTCTCCTCCTTAAAGAAGTTGCATCCTCGGAATAATTAAGAAGAAAATTAAAGAGTAACAACTATAAAAGCATATCAATACAAATAGAAGAAAATTTGAAATAAGAAGTTCATCTTAATGAGCACGAGAGAGTAAGTCCGGATGTGCTCGCTCAATGAATTCTTTAGATTCCCAAGAGCAATCCTTAGGATTTGAGGACCACTGAACTTTCACAAGAGGAACATCTTTATTTCGAAGGCGTTTAACCTCCGAAGCAATGATACGGATAGGATGTTGTTCATAATTAAGACAAATTAGGCAAAACTTCGATTTCTTCAATAACACCAGGCTCAAGAATAGAATTGGAATCTCGAAGGCATTTCCGTAGTTGAGAGATGTGGAATACGTCATGCATAGCAGAAAATTGAGCTGGTAACAAAAGGCGATAAGCCACGGAACCAATGCGTTCGGTGATGGGAAATGGGCCAATATATCAAGGTGCTAATTTTCACGATCGATTGAAACGCACATCACCCTTCATAGGTGAAATACGAATAAACACAAAATCTCCACAGAAAATTCTAATTTCCTTCTTCGATTATCAGCATAGGATTTTTGTCTACTTTGAGCTTCTTCCATCCTGTGACGAATAAGGTCAATCTTTTCTGTGGCCTCCCGAATAAAATCTGGACCTAAAACCAGCTTCTCACCGGCTTCAAGCCAACACGAAGGAGATCGGCGTGTCCTTCCGTAAAGTGCCTCGAAAGGTGCCATACCAATACTAGATTAGAAGCTATTGTTATAGGAAAACTCAACAAGAGAAATATGATCTTCCCAACTTCCACCAAAATCAAGAACACACGCACGAAGGAGATCTTCAAGAGTTTGATTCACATGCTCGGTTTGTCCATCGGACTGAGGATGATAAGCGGTGCTAAAATTAAGCTTTGTTCCCAAAGCTTTTTGAAGACCTTTCCAAAATCCACTAGTAAACAATGGATCACGATCGCTAACAATAGAAGTAGGAACTCCATGCATTCTAACAATTTCCTTGACAAAGAGTTTAGCCAAAATAGGTACGGTCCGATTGGACCGAACGGGAAGAAAATGGGTGGATTTTTTAAGTCTATCTACTATCACCCATAGGCTATCATGACCCGAACGAGAACGGGAAAGACCGTCAATAAAGTCCATGGAAATTTGATCCCACTTCCATATTGGAATTTCCAAAGGTTGCAATAACCCACCGGGCCTTTGATGCTCGGCCTTTACAAGTTGGCAAGTCATGAAACGCTTAACAAAGTTAGCAATATCGGATTTCATTCCATCCCAATAATAAAGTCGCTTCATATCTGCGTACATTTTACTACTACCAGGATGAATGGTAAATTTAGAACGATGAGAATCTTCTAAAATGTCTTTACGAAGATCAATAATATTTGGCACCAAAAGTCTTCCAAATTTTCGAATACCGCCACGAGCATCAATATCAAAGTCTTTCAAACCTTCAATATCAATTTTATCCCTACAACTTTGGCCAAGAAGAACCAATTCGGGATCATGCTTTTGAGCTTCAAGAACGCGGTCTAAAAGAGAAGGATGAGCCTCAAGGCTACATAAAACAAGAGATGAACATGAATTGGATTCACGATCTCGAATCTCACAAGTGGATAAAGTCGCGAGATCATTCCATTCGGATATCATCATGGAAACAACCGCTTGTTGCTTACGACTAAGGGCATCGGCAACATGATTTCCCTTTCCGAGAGTATAAAGAATATCAAGATCATAAGATGCAAGGAACTCGAGCCAACGTTGTTGCCGCAAATTAAGTTCCTTTTGAGAAAATAAATACTTCAAAGATTTATGATCGGTGTAGAGAACAAATTTCTCTCCCAAAAGATAATGACGCCAATTTATAAGGGGGAAAACAATAGCTGCAAGCTCTAGATCATGAGTAGCATATCTTGTCTCGGCAGGCTTTAATTGCCTAGAAGCATAAGCAATAACACGTTCCCTTTGCATGAGAACGGCACCCAAACCAACACGACTAGCATCGGTGTAAACAATAAAATCTTACTTCCCTTCGGGAATCACAAGAATAGGAGCCACAGAAAGAAGTTCTTTTAGTTTCTGAAAAGCAGCTTCACATTCGTTAGACCAAATGTATTTAACTCCCTTCTTTGTCAAATTAGTAAGAGGTATGGAAATCTTAGAAAAGTCTTTTATGAACCGACGGTAATAGCCCGCCAATCCGAGAAAGCTACGAATTTCCGTCACACTCTCCGGTCTCTTCCAATTTTGAATCGCTTCAATCTTTGAAGGATCCACGGAAATTCCGGATTCAGAAATGATATGTCCCAAAAATTTCACACGAGATTGCCAAAAGTGGCATTTAGAAAATTTTGCTTTCAATTGGTTACTCCTAAGAGTTTCCAACACAATCCGAAGATGTTTTTCACGCTCCTCTTTGGTTTTAGAATAAACAAGAATATCATCGATAAAGATGAGAACAAATTGATCGAGGAATTCTTTGAAAACTCGATTCATAAGGTCAACGAAATAAGCTGGAGCATTCGTTAAACAAATGGCATAACAAGCCATTCATAAGATCCATAACGATTACGGAACGATGTCAAAAGAATGCTATCCTCTGCAATACGGAGCTGGTGAAAACCAGTTGCTAAGTCTAAATGTGAAAAGGCTTTAGCACCACTAAGCTGATCGAATATATCATCAATCCGAGGCAAGGGATACTTATTCTTGATGGTGAGATCGTTAAGCTTGCGGTAGTCAACGCAAAGCCTAAGTGTACCATCAGATTTCTTCACAAATATAGATGAAGCTCCCCATGGAGAGGAACTAGATTGAATAAATTGCTTCGCTTCCGATTCGGATAATTGTTTGCGCATCTCCTCATTTTCTTTATTGGACATACGATAAGGAGGATGAGTAATAGGTAGAGCTCCAGGGATTAGATTAATTTTGAACTCAATTGCTCGCTTAGGTGGTAATCCTAGAACGGGCTCAAATACGTCGGGAAATTCACGAACAACCGAATGAGAGAAATGACATCTTCCTCATCATCATTATCATCATCATGAGGATTTAGTGAATACAAGGACGCTTTCGAATTGGAATCTGAATCTTCCAAAACAAGAGAAATCTGCTGAACAGATTGAGGATGCCGAAGATATATAGTCCGTTCAGGACATAGAATATGGGCTTCATAACGGTTAAGCCAATCCATTCCCAAAATCATTATGAAACCTAAGTAACGCATAACATGAAAATCGGCACGGAAAGAGTAATCACATAAAATAATTTCGACATCTTTACAAAGTAAACTAGGTGTTGCGGATCCACCAACCGGATTTGCAATTCTCAATGAAGTCATCAAGGTAATAACATTCAAAGACAAAGCATCAACAAGTTCTTTTGATATAAAAGAGTGAGATGCACCTGTATCAAAAAGAACTCGAATAGGAAGATCACGAAATATAATAATGCCATCAAGGATAGAATGAGAAATACCTTGACCACGAGAAGTGTTAGCAGGGACTTGTGCAACATTTAGCTTGCCCTCCTTCTTGCTTTGAAGTTTGGGACACAAAGATATAGTATGACCCGAACTCTTGCAATAGTGGCAAGAAAGAGACTTCGGACACTTGTTTGCATAATGGTCCTTAGAACCACAATTGTAACATTCTCCACGACGAGAGTTAGGAGTATTTGCTACCGAAGTTATTTTCTTCCCCTTTTTGTTGGGATTAGGCTTGAATTTAAAGGGTCTCTTCTTATTGATGTTGTGTTTGACTTCAACATCACTTTCTTTATCGGCCTCTTCGAGTCGAAGAGCGATATCAACTAGCTGATCAAAAGAAACTTCTAATTTCAGAAGTAATGGATTTTTGAGGTTCTTTTTCAACCCATAAACAAATCTCTGATTTTTCTTCAATGGGGTATTAATATACTTGACCCCATATTTAGATAGAGACTCAAAAGAGGCGACGTAATCCGTCACAGAAGATTCACCTTGAACAAGGTTAATAAATCGACGAGCTAAAGATACTTTCTCAGCTTCTGGCACGAATTTCAACTCGAACCTTTCCCGGAATTACTCCCAAGTAAGGTCCGCTTCAATAATCTCAGAGATCAAAAGCTCGTACCAGTCTAATGCTCTTTCTTGGAGCATACTAGAAGCCACTTGGACTCGATGAAGATCAATAAGATTCATGCGAGAAAAGATGCGGTCGCTTATTCGAAGCCAAGCCTGGACTTCTATAACGCTCTCGGAACCTTTGAATGGCTTTCCACCCAAGTTGGTGTAATCACTGCACAAGCGTGCAAACCCAGATTTAGGATGAGTGGGCTCTGGAATGGGTCCGTTAGTTTGAGCATTTCTCACAAGATCTAGAAGTTGCTAAGCAGACATAAATACTCCATCCTGAGGAGTAGCACTGGATTGACCGGCGCTGGGACGGCCTAGTTTAACCATTTCTCTTCCTTAAGAAAGAAAGAAAAGAAGAAAAAGGTTATTCACAAAATGAATATCAAACAAACTTGATTGATAAAACAAGGCATCATAAAAAGAAATAGGATAGAACGGGTTCAATGACTCGAATTAATCCTAAGGCACGACTCCTAAGAAAGACTTAGGACAATGATCTTTGCTAGATTATTCTACATTGTTCCGAAGTTTGGCTCTGATGCCATGCTGTGACGCCCCACCTCTATACTCACGCTAGCCAAGGACACTATGGAGTAATGCCGTCAACTAGCGCGAAGAATAAGGCTGTTGAGGAGCGACCATTTGTGTAATTGCCTTGTGCGAGTACCAATATGTCAGATAGTATAACATGCATTTCATTTCAAGAGGAAATCCGACATACAGATACAAACTCAAAGCTACCAAACAGTGGCTAAGTGGACCTTCGGAAACAAATATAGAAATAAGCATAACATAAATCAGTCACAGATGTTCATATCTCAAAGGAGGAAACAGATATGAATATAACACATAAAATTGTACATCAGAGTTGTGGTCAAACAAGATCCACAATATCATAAAAGACTAGATACAAGTGCTAGACAAAAGAATATGTATACATCAACGAGTCTCTATCTCAAATGTATAACAACAAAAACTACCAATCTAATGTAGTTAGACAAAAGTCATAAGATGATCCCATATAAGGAGTCAAGCAGAAGCACCTGTAACATCTCGGTCTGACTCGAGTATTATTTAATAACAAAATAATAAACGGATCAGTCTAGCTATAATTATCATTAAAGAAATGAGATATAAGTAGAGATATAATAAAAACGTATGATAACAATAATGTCATACTAGGACAAGTATGATTTAAACAACAACAAAATCATACAATATCTCAGAAATCTCAAAGCACCAAAAGGAATATCATATTCTTTATTTTATTCACCAAACCACAAATATTGAAAAACATATTAATGCCAATCGCAAAAGTTGGTGAAACACAAATTCTAGAAATCATCAATTAGAAATCCAGAAATCACAAAGGGCTGCCTATCACAAACGAGAGCATGAAAACTCACCAACACGTGTATCACAAACGGAACGCTATTCCATGGTCGCTAACAGTAAATTTTGGGCCGAAGCTCCACAAACGGCCCGAAGGCCACGGGTCGCTACCCCGCCAAATTGAACCGAAGTTCCACAAACGGGGATTGTAATCCCTACACAAATAAATAGACATCGCACATCGCTAGTCTAAATCACAAAATGATCATCATCAATCAATAAAAAGTGTCGATTACACTAAGCTAGTAAATGTATAAGTTTAGCTTCATGTCCCATAACCACTAGCTTAACTTAAATATTTACGAACAAATTGTAGATTTCCACTCGAAACTTGTCACAAGAATTTCAATCGAACAAGTCCAAAAATTAACTGACGAAGTAAACGCAAGCGTTTCATACCACTTGTTTTGCTAAGCCGTTTAATTAGATTTTCTCATACGAATGAGGTAAAGGTTTGTATATACTAATAGATTAGAAAACGGTTTTATAAACGAGCTTTGTATTAAAAATAGAGTTGAAATCATCTTTGTAAAAGAGTTTGAATATTTACTACTAGTATAGAAACCTTTGTATTTAGAAGTGACAAATCACAAAAATGATTGTAGAAACAATCAATCACTAAAGATTCACACCTGAAGACGTAAATCAAAACCATAGAAATCGATATCAAATCCATCAAAATGGATATTCCCAAAAATCCAAAGAGAGAAGTCATCAAAGTCGATAGTAAGTGATAACAACTATCTGAATAAACTAAAATCGATTAAAATTGGAAATCCACATAAAATAGGCAAATTGGGCCGAGACAAGCGGATTCAGACGTCTGAATTGGATATTTCAGACGTCTGAACCTGAAGCTCTGGGCAATATCTTACCTAGGCCAATGATGGCCAAATCATATCGAAAGCGATCGGATGAGTGACAATTGCTAGGGGTTGACGCCAAATGACTACCAAACCCTAAAGACTCACCAAAACTCTCCGACCAACATGTCCAAACGTCATATAAGTATTTTCATAGATTTTGATTTCAAAACACCAAAATTGGAATATTCATCAAACCAATTCAATTCAAAAGCAAATGGACAAGAAATAGATGTTAGGAATTAATACCTAACACTATCAAAGATATAGACGTAGATGTGAGTTCAAAAACTCACCTTTTAAACCCAAAAACACAAGAGAGAAGTTATAGAGCAAGGCAAGAACAATCACTCTTCAATGTTAACCCAAGAAGCTTCAAACTAAGCTCAAATAGAAAAACATTTCCTAAGTTAGGGTTTAGGAATTCTAAAATTGAAGAGAAGAAGAGATGGAGAAGATGAAGAGGGAGCTTACCTAAGCTTCTCTTTGATGTTGGAGCTAGAAGTTGAATTTGCAAAGAAGATTAGGGCTTAGGAATTCTAATTCTTTTTCTCTTCCTCCATTTTTCTAAAAGCTTGAGTGTTAGGAAAATAATATGAAGGAGTGAAGAGGAGTGGAGTGGAGTTAGGATATAAGATGAGTTGGGTTAGTGGGCTGAAACCCAAACCCAAAGTCCTAAGTGAAAATCTCGAAATTTTTCCCAACTCAAAACATATCGATGTTTACACTCAAAAAAGTCGCAAACACCATTTTGAACTCAATGGAAGTGGTCTCGAGTCCAAATTGTTGAATCTCAATTTCAATCTTCATTCAGACGTCTGAAATTTCCAATTCATACGTCTGATTCTAGAAAAGCAGATATTGTCTAGTACAATATTCAAACGTCTGACTTGGGGATTTCAGACGTCTGAAAATGGTTATTTTAGCCTATTTCCTTTCTGGATTGACTCGAACAATTTCAGACGTCTGAACGATTGATTTCAGACGTCTGAATTTCTGTTTGAAGGTGTTTTCAAATAGGCACTTCCAAATAGCATGATCCGCATAGACTTTTCGCTAATTCGACTATTCCTCTACGAATAGTGACTTTTTCGGACTAAAATCCGACTAATGATGCTATATTTAAATTAAATATTTAAATATACGAATCATAAAATATGTGGGTTGTTACATAAAATTTGAAAATAACATGCGAATGACTGTGTTTGAGAAGGGAAATGTAAGAATGTTATTAAATGGCTCCACTCATGTAGTAACAAAGGTCTTTTACGTACCACAGTTGAAGAATAATTTCTTAAGCATAAGACAATTGCCGGAGAGGGTGTGAACTATTTAAATTAAATTAGGAAAATGTAGAATCCACCATCCAACGAAAGGTCTAATTATCAAAACTACGATGACATCAAACAGATTGTTTTTTTATCAGCCAAATCTCAACCAATGAAAGATGCTTGTTTCTACACAGTCGCACAAGATCTTTCACACCTTTAGCATTGTAGATATAGACACCTCAACCATAAAAATTTGAAAACCCTACAATCCAGGCTTTTAAATCTCCCCGAGATGGCCGAGATGAAAAATCCGAGATATCAGCCAAAATCCGAGATTTGGCAGCCTATTTAGTTATAAGTGTTTTAAATATCGCCCGAGATAGCCGAGATATTTTCCTGAGATATTGGCCAAAATCCGAGATTTAAAACACTGCTACAATCTAAGAAGATTGGGGTAAGGTTTACCTCAACTTCCTACTTCAAATGTTGTATGTACAGACAGCACGATAGGAAAGCAACATAGAGATCCTATTCCAAAGAGAAGTACTTTGAGAGTGTTACAAAGGTTGCAGCTCATCCATGCAGATATTTGTGGCCCTATCAATCCTATCTTCAATAGAAAAAAGGTACATTTTTATGGTTTTATTGATGATTTTAGTAGAAAATCTAGGGTGTATTTCTTTACTGAGAAGCCGAAGGCGTTCGCTTATTTCAAATACTTCAAAAAATTGTGGAAAAGAAGATTGGTTCATTCATCAAATATTTGCGTACTGATCGCGATGGAGAATTCAATTCAAGAAATTTAAATAAAGTTTGTAAAAAGAATGGAATCAAGGGATAAATGACGACAGCTTATATTCCTCAACAAAACGTAGTTGCAGAGAGGAAGAATAGGAGCATAATGAACATGGTGAGGAGTATGCTCTTAGAAAAAAGGATTCCTAAAACCTGTTAGCTAGAAGCTCTCAACTGGGCACTATATCTCTTGAATCGATGCCCAACAATTTATGTGAAGAGTGTAACTCCAGAAGAAGCATGGAGTAGAGTAAAACCATCTGTGGAACACTATAGAGTGTTTGGTTGTGTTCACATAGTCATATACACTAAGAGTGTTTGGTTGTGTTCACATGGTCATATACCAAATGCTCAAAGGACCAAGTTAGAAAATAAAAGCTTCATATGCATCCTGTTAGAAGTTAGAAGTGAGGCTTGTAGATTCTACGATCTAGGCAACAAAAGAATAATAGCTAGCAAGGATTTCATCTTCAAAGAAGAAAAGCAATGGGAGTGGGACCAAAGTTATGATGAGCAATTAGTCACTAACTTAGATTCAGGTGATGATGAGAATAATGGAGATTTGAACGAGGTTGATGAGGCAGTGAGTGGAAGGGACGATGAAGAAGTAGAGGAGAATGTTCTTTCACATTCTGAATATGCAATAGGTGGACTTTAGTCAAAGTGAACCAGGAGTACAAGAGCACTAATTGGATGAAAAACTATGTAAGTGGGGAGGGCCATTCAGAAGAAGAGAATGATGTGAACTTTACAAAGTTTAAAGGAAGCAGTAAAGAGCTCTGAGCCAAGAAATGCCATGGATGCGATGATAAAATCAATGGAGAATAATTGAACATGGGAATCAATTTGTTTGTCAGTTGTAGCAAATAAAATAGGTGTCAGGTGGATCTATAAACCAAGCTCAATGAACATGGAGAAGTAGACAAATAGAAAGCACTCTTAGTAGCCAAAAGTTATGCTGAAGTATATGGAGTGGATTTGTTAGATTTGATACCTTGATTTCCATTGCTGAAACCCTAGATTAAAGGAAGATGAAAAATCGAAGCATGAAGAAGAAGGGTCTTCAAACCCTAAGTAACATTGTGGAAGGAGCTGGAAGTGAGCTTGGTCGAACCAGATTTCTTATTTGGTGAAGGAGAAGTCATTCTGTGATATGAAGGAGAAGTCATTCGATATTTTGTGAAGGAGTTTCGTTCGGTGCTATAAATTTGGAGCAGTGTTGAAGCAACTGATCTCGTTCGGTAAAGAGGAGGAGAAGTGGAATTATCGGACGAGAAATCTCGTCCGGTGTTGCTAGGTTTTGCCGCTCCATATTTATGGAGCGGTGGTGTTTCATTCGGCATTAAGTTGATGTCGAACCAAGTAGTGCCGGTCCAGATTTGAGATGCTGAAGGCCGAACCAAATATTTGGTTTGGTGCTAGAGCATGCTTCAAATCATATTGGACCAAACCATGTGTGTTGTTTGCCAGACCAAATATGCCGAACCAAACCCCAGGGCTGCTATATAGCAGCTACCCCTCCTCATATCTTCACTCTATAAATAGTGGAGCTTCTGGAAAATAATAGTAGCTATCCTAGAGAGCTGAAACTCTGCAGAATTTTGTTTGTATTGTTAATTTTTCTTATGTAGAGCCTCCAAAAGTGAATCAATCTTGTAACACTAATCTTTCAGTGATTAATAAATCTCCTCTCCCCAAGTGGACGTACACTGCCTTGCGGTAGTAGAACCACTATAAATACTGGTGTTATTTATTTTTTATGCATTGTATAGATCTTTGATTGTCTGTTCTGGTGTTTATCTCTGTTTGTTTCGTCTCATTACAATCACGATCCAGTTGTTTTCCGCTGTGTTGAGTTTTATTCCCTTTAACTGATCATATAAAGGGATTTTCCCTAACAGTCTGGTATTGGAGCTGTAAGGTTGATTGAGGAGTGTTAGACGCTATGGCAAGAGATGAAGCGACTCCAGTTGTTATAAGATCCTATACTAGAGGGATGTACATCGCTTCAGATCACAGTTGGCAATTGAGAAATGGAATGGGGATAAAGACTTCGAGAAGTGATAATGGAGGATGAAGAAAGTTCTAATAAGGAATGAAGTCCATCTAGTAGTGTTTGCCCTTGAAGAGTTGACGGATGACATCTCAGTCGCGGAAAGGAAGAAGATGGAGAAATGGGCATTTACTACTTTACAACTAGCTATGGGAGAGAATGTTATCTCAGAGATTAGTAGTAAGACCACTGCTAGGGGCATTTGGACCAAGCAAGAAAATCTCTACTTGAAGAAATCTCCGACTAACCGTCCGATATTGCTGAAGACATTTTTCACCATGCGGATGAGAGAGGGTACTTTAGTGAAGTAATATCTTAATTTCTTTGATGATCTCGTGATGAAGATGAAGTCTGTTGACTTGAAGATGGATGAGGATCAAATGAAAATGATTCTTTTGTGTTCTCTTTCGGAGCAATACATAGGTTTCGCTAATAGCCTTATCTTCGCTAGAGACACATTGACAGTGGAAGACGTGAAGTCAGGCCTTCTATCTGAGGGCTTGAGAGATCAAATGAAGGAAGTAGAGGTGGAAGTAGTAGTCATGGCCTGTTTGTTGAAAGAAGTAGAGAAGATAAGAAGAATTGGCACTCTAGAGGGCGTTCCAAGTCCAGGAAGCCCGATAATGGTAGGAGAGGAAAGTTTAAGGACGGGAAGTGCTTTATCTACAAGAAACCTATTCATTTGAAAAAGGATTGTCCAGATTTGAAGAAGGAAGAAGACGGATCTTCATCATTTGCGGTGAAGAAGTCTGTATCTGACGATGTGTTGTCTGCACTAGTATCGGATGTCTTGGACCATTGGGTGCTGGACTCAGGGGCGTCTTTCCATATGACGCCTAATAAGGATTACTTCAGTTCTTTCGTTGGACGAGAGGGAAGCTCTATTCTTATGGGTAATGATGCTAGCTGTAGAGTAATAGGTGAAGGTACAGTGAGGATCAGAATGTTTGACGGAGTAATACGCACTTTGATAGGTGTTCGGTATATTCCAGGTCTTCGGAAGTCCTTAATTTCTTTAGGACAATTGGTATCTTTGGGATGCAAGGTAACTATTGAGAAGGATAGTCTGAAGGTTTCGAGAGGTGCACTAGTTCTTATGAAAGGAGATGTGTTTCGAAATCTGTATTTGCTTAAAGGAACCACAGTTCTTGGAGAGTCGTGTGTTGGAGTAGATAGTTCTCGTGCTTTGGATGCCACAAAGTTTTGGCATCTCAGGTTGGATCATATTTCAGAGAAGGGATTAGAGTTTATTCGGAGATGGAACATGATCAAAGGAGGAAGCTTCGACAATATGGACTTTTGCCAGGAGTGTGTGTTAGGCAAGCAAACTAAAGTATCTTTTGGAGTTGAACTCCATAGATCGAGGAGAGTACTTGAGTATGTGCAAACAGATGTCTGGGGACCGGTTGCTACTCCTTCTTCTGGAGGATCAAAGTATTTTATCTCTTTCATTGATGACTTTTCTCGGAAAGTATGGGTGTATGTGATGAAGGCCAAATCAGAAAGTTTTGAGAAGTTCAAAGACTAGAAAGCGCTTGTTGAGAACCAATCTGGTTCTAGGTTGAAGGTGCTGAGATCTGATAATGGCAGTGAATTTGTCTCTAGCGAGTTCCTCGACTTTTGTAGACAGCATGACATTCAGAGACATTTCACTACACCCGGCGATCCACAATCCAATGGGGTTGCATAAAGGATGAACATGACTCTACTAGAGAAGGCTCGTTGCATGAGATTGACGGCGGGCTTGTCTAGAGGCTTTTCGGCTGAGGCATTATCAACCGTGACGCATATCATAAATCAAATTCCATGCTCAGCCATAGATGAGAAGATTCAAGAGGAGAAGTGGAGAGGTAAAGCAGTGTATCCTGGTTACTTCCGAATTTTTGGTTGTCCCGTGTACGTTCATCATACAGGTGATGACAAGTTGGAGGCTAGAGCATACAAGGGCATACTAATGGGATGCACCGATGGTATCAAAGGGTATCGAATTTGGAACCCTATTGATTGAAAGATTTTTCATTCCAGACATGTTACTTTTGATGAGTCTACTATGTTCAATCTGAAGGAGAAGCTACCTACCACATCAGAAGATTCTAATAAGTCTAAGGAGATGGAAGAATTTCCCGTGTTCCAGCCAAGGAGTAGAGATGTTATTGATGCTGTCGAGGAAAACACAGTTGATGAAACATCACAGGATAGTCCACAGGTACCTTCTAGTAGTGCTGGTGGTGTATATGAATCTAAAGGAAGTTCAGTTCAAGGTGGAGCTGAAAGAAGTTTAGACGAAGCAGTACCTACCCGGGTCAGCCGTATGACTATTAGGCCACCCGAAAGGTATGGTGATTGGAAGTTTGCAAACCTTAGCCTTGGTGATCAGTTTGACTGTGCCCTACATGTGACATGAGGAGCCGTTTGACCTTGATGAAGCTTTGAAGTCATGTGACAGGTCGAAGTGGATGTGCGCTATGGAAGAGGAGTTAGAGTTTTTGAAGAAGAATAAGACTTGGCATTTTGGTACTACCTCCTCAAAGAAGCCGAGCCATAGGTTGCAAGTGGGTGTTCAAGGTGAAGGATGATGGAAGATACAAGGCTAGATTAGTTGCTAAAAGGTTTTCACAAAGAAAGAGATTGGAGTATGATGAGATATTCTCTCCAGTAGTGAGGCATACATCCATCCGCATATTGCTCGCTATCGTCGCAACTCATGACTTGGAGCTAAAGCAACTGGACGTGAAAACCTCTTTCTTGCACGGAGAGTTAGATGAGATCATCTACATGAAGCAGCCAGAAGGATTTTTTGTAGATGGGAAAGAAAATTGGATTTGCAAATTGAAGAATTCATTGTATGGACTTAAGCAGTCGCCTAGACAATAGTTCAAGAGGTTTGACTCTTTTATGCTTCCACTTGGTTTTGATCGTAGCATCAAAGACGCTTGTGTGCACTTCAAGCATTTAAAGAATGGTAGATGGGTGTACCTACTCTTGTACGTGGATGATATGTTGATTGCTTCCAAGGATAAGGCTGAAATCAAACAGTTTAAAGCGAAAGTTAAAAGCGGAATTCGAAATGAAAGACCTTGGAGAAGCAAAGAAAATTTTGGGTATGAAAATCCAAACGGATAGAAAGTTAGGACTTTTGAGCCTCACTCAAAATGAGTACATTCGAAAGGTGCTTGCTCGGTTTAGCATGGAAAGGGCAAAGGCAATCAACACACCCATGACTTTTCACTTACAGCTTTCTAGTAAAGGCTCTTCGATCTCGAAAAAGGACAAGGCTTATATGACGAAGTTCCCATATGCAAGTGAAGTTGGCAGCTTGATGTATGTCATGGTCTGCACTAGGCCTGACATTACATAAGCTGTTGGATTGGTGAGTAGATTCATGGTGAATCTTGAAAAGACGCATTGGGAATTAGTGAAGTGTATCTTCAGATATCTTAGAGGAACTCCAAACCATGGACATGTCTTTGGCGGTAGAGGAAGAGATTTCAGCTTGGTTAGATTTTACGATTCCGACTATGCCGGTGATAGAGATCGAAGGAAGTCAACCTCCGGATATGTGTTCACCATTGGTGGGACAGTGATCAGGTTGTGAGCGAGGTTGTAGACAATTGTGGTTTTGTCTACTACAGAGGCAGAGCTCATAGCTGCGGTTGAAGAAGCTAAGGAGACGCTTTATTTGAGGCGACTGTTGTGTGATTTGAGCTTCGTATATGAAGGCGTGGATGTGTATTGTGACAGTCAGAGTGCAATTCACTTAGCTCAAAATCTGGCATTCAGCTCGAGGATGAAGCATATTGAGGTGAGAGAGTCCTTTCTTGTCTCAATGAGTGAAGAAAAGCTAGTTCGTCTTCAGAAAGTTTACACAAAGGAGAATGCAACAGACATGTTTACCAAGTCGTTACCTATTGCTAAGTTCGAGCATTGCTCGGACTTGATTCGCTTAATGAAGTGCTAGGTGCCACGGAGTGGCCCGGGGGGAGAGTTGAGATGGTTCATGGAGACGTTTGTTTTCATGGTGGAGATTTATAGGTTCTACATGGACTGGGTATTTCGGACACTTTGTTAACGGGAGGTGGCCTTGCCGGAGTTTGTTGACAAAGTGTAATAGGTGATGGCATTGCCGAAGCTCATTGGGTAAGTATCCATTTCATGGAGCATGAAGGTATAGATTGTCTTGGATGGCTTGTATAGAATTCGGTATCAAGGTGGAGATTGTTAGATTTGATACCTTGATTTCCATTGCTGAAACCCTATATTAGAGGAAGATGCAAAATCGAAGCATGAAGAAGAAGGGTCTTCAAACCCTAAGTAACGTTGTGGAAGTGAGCTTGGCCGAACCAGATTTCTTATTTGGTGAAGGAGAAGTCGTTCGGTATTTGGTGAAGGAGTTTCGTTCGGTGCTATAAATTTGGAGCGGTGTTGAAGCAGCTGATCTCGTTCGGTAAAGAAGAGGAGAAGTGGAAGTGCCGGACGAGAAATCTCATCCGGTGTTGCTAGGTTTTGTCGCTCCTTATTTATGGAGCGGTATTTTTTCGTTTGGAATTGAGTTGATGCAGAACCAAGTAGTGCCGGTCCAGATTTGAGACGCTGAAGGCCGAACCAAATATTTGGTTCGGTGTTAGAGCATGCCGATCCCAATCATATCGGACCAAACCATGTGTGCTGTTTGACGGACCAAACATGCCGAATCAGGACTACCGAACCAAACCCCATGGCTTCTATATAGTAGCTACCCTTCCTAATATCTTCACTCTATAAATAGTGGAGCTTTTGGACAACAATGGTAGCCATCCTAGAGAGCTAAAATTTTGCAGAATTTTGTCTGTATTGTTAATTCTTCTTATGTATAGCCTCCAAAAGTGATACAATCTTGCAACTCTAATCTTTCAGTGATTAATAAAATCTCATTTCCCCAAGTGGACGTACACTGCCTCAAGGTAGTGGAACCACTATAAATATTGGTGTTATTTATTTTTTCTGCATTGCATAGATCTGTGACTGTCTGTTCTGGTGTTTATCTCTGTTTGTTTCGTCTCACTACAATCACGATCCAGTTGTTTTCCGCTGCGTTGGATTTTTTATTCCCTTAGACTGATTATCTGAAGGGATTTAATTCCCCAACAGGATTATATAGAGGTCTTTGCTCCTGTGGCAAGAATGGACACTATGCGTTTGATTATAGCTCTTGGAGCTCAAAAAAAGTGGCAACCTACCAACTTGATGTAAAATCTGCATTTTTACATGGAGAGTTGAGTGAAGATGCGTATATGGAGCAATTGAGTGGCTACAAGAAAAAAAGGCAATGAGCACAAGGTTTATAAACCAAAGAAGGCCTTGTTTTGACTGGAACAAGCTCCGTGAGCTTGGTTCAGCCATATAGAAGCTCAATATATTGACCAAGGCTTTCAAAGATGTCACAAGAAGGAAAACGTATTTTTTAAGTCAGGCAAAGAAGGTAAGATATTAGTTGTTAGTGCTTATGTAAATGATTTAACTTGGAGATGATGAATCTATGATGTGTGAATTTAAGAGTTATATGATGAAGAAGTTTAATACGACTGATTTGGGAAGAATAAGGCTCTTTCTCCGTGTCGAAGTGTTACAAAAACCGATGGAATATACATACGTCAGAGCAAGTATGCATTATACGTTTTGAAGAGGTTTCAGATGGATGAAAGTAATTCTTTCAATGGTCCAGTTATTCCTAGTAATAAGACGTGCAAGGGTGAGAACCATACAAGACTTGATGCAACTTTCTACACGAAGATAATGGGCAGTTTGATGTATCTCACTACAACTCTACCTGATTTGATGTTCATTCTTAGCCTCATTTACATGGCACTTCCAACTAAAATGCATCTATAGGCAACGAAGAGAGCATTAAGGTATTTGAAAGGCATTGTCAATCTTGTAATATTTTATAGAAAAGGAAGAAATAAAGAGTTAATTGCATACACAACAACGATTATGTTGGTCACATGGAGGATAGGAAATGTACATCCGGGTATGTTTTTCTTATTAAGTTCTGTATCAGTCTCGTACTCTTCAAGAAAGCAACCAATTGTTGCACCATCAACAATCGAAGATGAGTTATGGCACCTTCAGGTTATGCCTGTCAAGCAGTTTGGATGATTTTGGAAAAAGCTGGGTCACTCTCAAGATGGCTGCACCACTATATTGCATGATAACAGTTCTACTATTAAACTTTCAAAGTATACGGTTAAGAATGGAAGAAGCAAGCACAATGATGTGCAATTTCATTTCTTGCATGATCTCACAAAAGAAGGAGCCGTTGAACTTGGTTCATTATGGGAGTCGAGATCACGTTGTAGACATAATGACTAAGGCACTTAAGTGAGATGCATTTTTGAAGCTTCGAGACCAGATTGGAGTTTGTGAGGTTCCTGATAAAAACTAATTACTATACAAGCCTGTGTTGTATGCTCGTGCTCTTCCTACCGCCTCTTCTAATTGATTGCGCCTCCTCACCATCCAGTGGGAATGTCATTGCAAGTGTACACAAAGCAAAAGGAATCATCAGAGTTTTACTTCAGGGACATTATATGAGAATTTTTGCTGAAAGTTCAAAGGTTTTTGAAACGGATCCGAGGTTTTATATTGTTGGGTTCAACTTTAAAATTGATTGGATTTAAATTGTGGTTTGTAGGTCGAATTGTTTATAGATTTATGCATATATACATGCATGTATACAATAAATTTTGTTATATGTAGGTTGTTAAATAATATTTAAGAATGTGAAAACATAATTTAATTTTTCTTTAACATAGATTGAATTGTATCGCCTGTCACAACATAATAAGACGTCGTCAGTTTGGACTTAAGCTACACCAACTTCTTTGGAGCATCCATTCCAATATTTATTGAGTCGCTAACCCATGTAGAACATTTGGATCTATCTCAATCTGGATTCAAAGGAACCATTCCTCCTTGACTAGGAAATCTATCTAGTTTGCAAGTGCTAAATATAAATAATGGGTACGAACGTTTGCCCTTTGAATTACGTGTTGATGACCTTCACTAGCTTTCAAGGTTGACTTCTTTAATCTATCTTCATCTGAACTCAGTAGACTTATCCACTGCATTTGATTGGATTAATGAAGTTTCTAAAATTCCGTCGATTACTACTATTTCATTCGAATTCAGTTCATTATCTAGCATCCCTATGACTATGCCTCCATTAAATAATTTTACATTCCTTCGGACCCTTGATTTTGGTGGCAATGAACTAAATTCAACCATTCTTGGTTGGGTGTTTAATAATATAAGCAGCCTTGAGAGTTTATTGTTTGGTGGTTGTGAGCTCTATGGAGAGCTCCCTCTTCTTTCTGGACTAGTTAGTAACTTGACATTTATGAATTTGATAGTTAATTATTGAAATTGTGCGATTCAAACATGTACAGACCAAATTGGAGAAGTCATGAAATCCTAGGTCGATGAGGAGGAAGAAGCAATGTCGTCCGCTGATGTGCTAGGGCTTCTTGGCGAATCAGGAATTTCGTTCGGTGGTGGAGATGCCGGACCAGAAATCTGGTCTGGTGATGATCTTATTCTGAAGCGGTGATGTGTAGAATGCCGGACGAGAAATCTCGTCCGGTAATGGTTGGCTCGGTAGCTGATGAGGAGAAGAGATGGTTGTTTGATGAAGTAGCAATCTCGTCTGGTAGTCATAGTGATACCCAACCAAATATTTAGTTCGGTGGAGGAGTGGATTTCGTTCGGTGATGATAGTATTTTTTAGCAGAGGAAAGTATGGATGCCGGTCCAGATTTATGGTTTGGGAAGATACCGCTCCAGATTGAAGGAGCTATGCCAGTCCAAGTTTTGCCGGTCCAGAATTTTGGTTTGGTAGAAATACCGAACCAAAGTGTTACTGCTCCAGATGTTTGGTTCGGGTATGCTATGCCCACTACGCCATAGATTGCATACTGCAACACCAAAGAAGTGATGCAGGATGTGCCAAAAAATGTTGCTGAAGGCTAAAAAAGGGCAAAGGCAACACTTTCTCGGTGTTGCATTTTGCCGCGTTGCCGCAGACCTCAAAGGCAACATTTTGACTATCTAAGGCAACATAAGAAATATTGTTGCAATAGAATCCTATTTGGGTCTATAGCAACATCCATAGGTGCATGTAGCAACATTCAAAAATGTTGCTATAGATATTAATTTTCTGAATTTGTGGGGCCCACAATGTAGAGCATATTTGATTTTTTAATAGAAATAAATATTTATTTAATAAAATGCTATTGCACAGAATTTGATATTCAAACAGTAATTTATTTAAATAAATATTTTATTTCAACATTTAAAATAGTACAAATTCCCGACTCCACTATTTTACAATTCAATGATAAATAACACTGATATTCACATATACAGATATTCCTCACTACATCACTCAGTTCACTCATTACATATGTAGTTTCAATTTATACAGACACCGACACTGACAAATATATGACGAGCTGAGTGCCGAGCCGAAGGCGAGCCGAGTGCCGAGCCGAAGGCGAGCCGAGAAGCGGGTCCGGGCGCAGCGCCGGCGGGGGTCCGGGGCACCGCAGTCCCGGCGGGGATCGACCTTCTTTGATTTCGGAAGATCGAGCCTTCTTTGAAACCTGTCTTCAACTCCATTTCAGATTGAATCCAACATCTGAGCAATCTGCAAAAATACACACTGACGCAGTAAAATTGAAAAGGAAATATTTTTGCAGTATAAAATAAAATGTAATTTTGAAAATATTATTTGCCTCAGTTATTTGGGTGACAATTTGGTCCAAGCAGTTGACAATGCACAAGAACAAAAATGAAACAGAAGCATGCTACAGAAATAAACAGCATGCTCAATGAATTGGTCAGAGCAAACTATACCAGACTTGTATGCCAAACATAAAACAACAGTGGACAGAGCTCAACAAAAGAACTCAAACTCACAATTAAACCAAAACTCCAACCATATTCAAAAATACAGACCAACAGAAGTGTCAAGTGAATGAGCTGCAGCAATTTCAAAAATGGCCGAAGTCAGATAATATAAGAAATATGAACTCGAGCAAGTCCAGCTACCATATGAAAGCAACCATACATATATACATGTGTGAAACAGCATGTATATATATAGGCAGTGCAAACAGGCTCAAAGGACCAGTGCATATATACATGTTCAAGTGCAACAACAAACACATATATACATACATGAATGCATATATATATACATGATAATGGAAAACATAAGTGATACAACAGTTTCAGTGAACAAGTGAAGCACAAAGAGAAAGGTACACAAGTGTGTGTGGCACCAATGGAAACAGTATGGTGAAGCAACTTGACTACAAAAACTCAAGTGAAATATATTACAAGTTCAAGCTACAGGATGTCAACCAGAAGATATATTACAAGTTCAAGCTACAGGATGAACAGACATAGCCAAAGTCAACCACGAACAGTAGCAAGTTCAACCAATTCAAATCAAGTTGCCGAAGTCTAGTTAAATGTCAAAGGCAAAGTCACGATGAACAATCAATTAAATGACCGATGTCAACAGATATATACGAACGTAAATCTAGGGGTTCGAACCCTATATAAACACATTAACATCATCGGCAGATAGTATCGAGTTCAAGCAAGCAATACAGTAAAGTAAAAGCAACAAATTACATACCCGAATACACAGTTGAACTCAAGCAAAATCGAAGGAGCTGTATTCAAAGCAAGGAGACGATCGATTGCCAAAGCAAATCAGAAGAACAGCAATTGTAATCGATCGACAATCAATCGGGTCCTTCGATATCAGACGAAGCCCTAATCGCACAAGGACGAAGCCCTAGCTAATCTCACAGGAGCGAAGACAAGGCTGAAGCCCTAACTAATCTCACAGGAGCGAAGACAAGGCCGAAGCCCTAGCTAATCTCACAGGAGCGAAGACAAGGCCGAAGCCCTAGCTAATCTCATAGGAGCGAACACGAGGCCAAAGCCCTAATTTCAGAGCAAAAGAGGAACAAGATAGGAGCAGCCATTATCACATACGAGAAAAGGGGATCTACTCTAAACTAGTTCAGGTGGTAAAACGAAATTTTGGGGCAAATTGCAGTGGTGATCCATTTTAACAACCAGATTAAATGTAGACCGTTGGATCGTATTCACGCGGATTGCTAATTTTATTAATTTTTTAATTTGAATACATCTATAGCTACTGCAACATCTTGTTGATACCTATGCTAACACCTTGAAGCGAGTGTTGTAATAGACAAAAATCAGCATACCTATCGTTACATTATAGCTAGCAACACCTTGTAATTTCGTTGCAGTAGGCCATCTATGGCGTAGTGCGGTCCAAATCCAATGTGCTGATGCCAGATCAGATTCTTGTCGAACCAAATTAATGTGTGCTTTGCCGATCCAGATGCCCAGTACTGATGCCGAACCAGATGATTGCCGAACCAATCTTTGCCGAACCAGATGATTGCCGAACCAATCTTTGTCGAGCCAGATCTCAGATTTGATATGTTGCAGCTGCCTTGCTCACTTTCTCATTCTATAAATACTGGAGCTTCTACACTTTAATGGTGGACAATTTAGAGAGCAAAAACTCTACCAACTTTTGTGCTCTGTTTTGTAACTCTTCAATTGAGTGATAGATTAGGGAGAATCTCCACATATGTTTTAACTCTCTAATCTTGAGTGGCTTGTAATCTCTTGTACTTGCTGAATAAAAGAAGTTATTGGGTCTCCGTGGACGTGTGATATTCATATCCGAACCACGTTAAATCTTCTGTGTCTCTTATTTCTGCTATTGTGTCTGTGAGATTGCATAATTGATTTTTAAGTTGCATTGATATCTAAATAGACAATACTATATCCTGATCAAATAATTCGCTTCCGCTCAAATTAAAATAAATTTTACTACATTAATAACTTTGATGGAGAAGTTATTCAACATTTAGACATGCTTTCACTATTGACAAGATTAAACTTAGAGTTTTGTAATATTAATGCTTCCATCCTAGAAACATTATGGAACCCAAGGAACTTAACCCAACTAACAAGCCTACAGCTTTCATCAAATCTTATTCATGGAAGTCCACCAAAAACACTGGGAAACTACAATCAGCACAAGGTATTGGATATCTCACTAAATAATATTACTAGAGAGATTCCCCATAGTATAGGAAATCATTTCAAGTTAACTAATTTATTGCTGTTCGACAACAATATAAAAGGAAAGGTTCCAGATTCCATAGGAAATCTTAAGAAACTAGAAAGATATGTTGTGTCAACAAATCTTTTGAGTAGGGAAATAACTCGTTCACTGTTCAAGTTAACAAACTTGATAACATTAGGTGTGTCACAAAATCTTTTGAGTGGGAAAATACCTCATTCACTGTTCCACTTGAAAAACTTGATTTACTTAGATGTGTCAACAAATATCTTTAGTGGGGAAATACCTCATTCACTGTTCAACTCGACAAACTTGAGTTTCTTAAATCTATCAATAACAAGTTTTCGGGGGAATTGCCGAAGTCTAACCTTAACTACCCAACTTCCGTAGATTTGTCAAACAACAGACAAATGGTTCGATATTCTTCAGTAATCAAAGCTCACTTCGAATACTTGATATCTCCAATAACTCCTTTACAGGAATGTTCTCTTTTCTAGAAGCATAAATAAGATCACAGCTAGTATTTGTTAACTTATCAAACAATCGCTTTTCATGTATCATACCCAACTTTTTCATGCTTCATCCTTTTATTATATCACTGCAATTGAACAAAAATAAACTTAATGGTCTAGTTCCATCATCTTTGAAATATTGCAAGTCGTTAAACTTTCTTGATCTTAGTGAAAATAAACTATATAGAAAAATACCACAATGGATAGGAGGAACATTACTACGAATGAAAGTCCTAAATTTACGATCAAATAATTTCGTTGGTCAAATTCCTAAAGAGTTATCATATCTTACATCCTTTCAAATTCTGGATCTTTCACATAACTACATAAGTGAAAATTTCTCACTTTACTTTGATAAATTTACAATGATAACTAAAGCAAAAAATACAGTAGCATATGATTTTTACTTTCTTAATAGTTCTTTGTATTTGGAGAACATTTGGCTAAATAAACAAGGTATCATAAGGCATTATACCACGACACTGTCATAGGCCATTGTAATAGATGTATCAAGCAATGAAATTTTAGGAGAAATATCAAATGGGATAACTAAGGCTATGTTTGGTTTACCGTTTTTAGTTTTGAGTTTTCGTCCATACAAAAATACGAACAACGCATGTATGTTATGAAAAATGGTCATTTTAAAAAACGAATTTAACACACAAAATAGAAAACAACTTTTTTTCATTTTTCGTGTTTTGAGAAAAACGGAAGCACGAGCAACAATTCATCATTCCGTCGTTCCTCCATCCACTTCGTGGTCCCCTCCAATCTTCCGTTCATCCCTTCCGACCTCCCTTCATTCTTCTCATATTTTGTGATTAATGTTGAAAACTCAAAACATAAAATACAAAATAAACCAAACGACCCCTAAACTTGTTGGTTTGAAGATTTTAAATCTGTCTTGGAATTGGTTCATAGGTAATATCCCATAAAATATTGGTGCAATCAAGGATTTAGAAGTGCTAGATTTATCTTCAACTGGACTTTCAGGGGAAATTTCTTCTACAATGGCCGAAATGAGTTATTTGAGCTACTTGAATTTGTCATACAAAAAACTTTGTGGAATGTTTCCAGTAGGGAACCAGTTTCAAACTTTCATTACCCTACCATTTATAGTGGCAATAGCAACTTATGTGGGTGGCCACTATCAACAAAATGTTTTAGATCAAACAGTGAAAATACTAATTTTGATGGCAAAGAATACAAAGAATATGAACATTGGTATGAAAAGACATGGATCAATGATGGTACTTTAGTTGGATTTTTTATATCAGGTTAGGGCATTTTCATTACCTTATAGCCTAACAAATCAATGAGGCGTTTACATTTTTATCATGTTGACAAATTATATGGCTTGATTAGTTTATAGTTCCATTTTGGTATTGCTAAGATCAAGTCAAAAATTATGAAAACTAAAATGCATTGATGGGGTAAACCTATATTAATTGGGTTGAAATATTTGTGATTTGAGTTGTATCTGAGAGTTAAGGCGTGAGGGCGTTGATGTATTATAAATATGGATCATTAGGCTGTAATAATGCATGCATGAAATAAAGTGTTAGTTTATGTTTTCTATTCTTGCTCTTGCATTTTCTTTAAATCATCCTCCCTAATTCTTGCAAATTCTTCTACTATCAACCTCCTAGCATTTCCTCGTATTATTCCTCCTAACCAATCTGCGTTAAACTCTATCTTTAATCCCTCCTTTTCTGCTACTCACTCCTGCATTTTCCCTCCTACACTCTTGCATGGAACTCATTCACCATGGCAAATACAAGAACTCAAATGAAAACTAAAGGCTCTTAAATAGAGTAAACAAACACAGATAGCGATCTTTTATATCTCGTTTACAAGCATCTCCACCGTTTATATAAATCAACGGTGTATATTTTTGTTTTCTCTTATTTTGGATTACAGGCTTTCGACCCATACTTTGTATAAATACTTGTATTTTGTTTCTGTACAAATAAGAGAAGCAATAACATTTTATAGTTTACTTCAAATACATCAATTCTTGATATGGTATCAGAGCTTTAAAACAGTCTAACGACTGAATCATCAGATCTTGCTCTAAAGATCATCATCGAGCCATCCTTAAAGATAGATCATCTATCTTTGGTTGCTCTCAGTTCTTTCATTGAGCAAATCATCATTTGATTTGTTTTCTTTCTCTCTATACCTCTCACAAAATTCTTCCCAAGCCTTACTTCTGAAAATTACTTTCAAGAATCAATTTCTTGATACAATTTCTGGCTGCAAATTTAAAAATCTGCCTCGCCAGCATCTGTTTCCAGCATGGCAGGAGATGAAGATACTGTTTCTTCATCCTCACCCAAAAACAATGTTTCTGCTGCGTCAAATAGTGATCACAACACTGCAAAAGAATCAAGAAACATCATTAATCCAAAAAATCAGATTATCTCTATACAACTCGATGAGGCAAATTATCTACTATGGAAATGTCAAATCATGGCAGCCCTAACTGGGTATGGATTAGAAGAATACATCAGTGGAACTCTTGCAATTCCAGCAAAAATGATTTCTGACAGTGAAGGAAAACTCATAATAAATCAAGAATTTACTCACTACAAAAGACAAGATAGTCTCCTATGTGCTTGGCTATTTTCATCAATCAGCCATTCCTTATTACCACAGTTGATAGGGTGTAAAACAGCCCAAGAAATTTGGGAAACAGTGGAGAAAACCTTCAACACTCAGTCATCAGCAAGAATTATGCATTACAAACGTCAACTTAACAACATTAGCAAGGATTCTATGTCTATGAGAGAGTATTTAACAAAAATCAAAACGCTATGTGACTTACTTGAAGTTGCTGGTCACAATATTTCTGAAGCAGATCAAGTTCTCACCATTTTAAGTGGTCTTGATGATGATTACGAGTCAGTTGTTACTATGCTTTCCTCCCAACCTACCACTCCATCAATTCAGCATATTCAGTCAACACTCATTGCTCATGAAGGAAGAATTGAAGCCAAGAAAACAAGAAACAGTGAGTATATGGTCAATTATGCTTCCACAAACAGAAATAAAAATCAAGAAAGGCCTCAAAACAATAAAACTGATCAAAATGTTCAAAGAAATACTCAGATGTCAAACAGAGGAAGAGGGAGAGGCAGGTTTGGTAATAATTCAAATAGAATTAAGTGTCAAATTTGTGAGAAATTTGGCCATACAGCTGGAAAGTGTTATTTTAGGTTTGATCAAAATTTTTCTCTAAGTCAACAAGGAAATAACAATCAGAAATCAAACTATCCAAGTGCTAACATTGCTCAAGCAGGAACAGAAAAAAATCAAGACTCCAAAAATAATGGAGATTCTAATACCAAAGTTGATGATATTTAGACTGAAGATTGGTTTCTTGATTCTGGAGCCACAAATCATATTACCAACAATCTGAACAACTTGAACATTGGCAATAAAGAATATAAAGGTACACATTCTTTATTTATGGGTAATGGCATTTCTTCAAAAATTACTCATACTGGTACTGCTATGCTTAACAGTAAAAGGAAGTTATATTTAAATAATCTTCTTAGGGTACCAGAAATTAAGAAAAACTTGCTTAGTGTATCACAATTTGCTAATGATAATCAAGTCTATTTTGAGTTTTTTCCTCACCATTACACAATTAGAGATATTCTAAATAATGAAATTTTATTACAAGGTAATGTGCAAAATGGACTATATCTGTTCAATCCTGGCAAGAACAATAGAAACTGTGAAAGTAGATACTGGTGCAATTTCTCTAAAACTGGGTGTACAACAGTTATGAATAAACTAGATTTGTGGCATTGTAAGCTAGGACATCCAAGTATTAACATTGTAAGGAATATTTTGAGAAATAACAATATTAAGTTTGATGATATATCTCATAGTTATGTTTGTTCTGCATGTCAGTTAGGGAAAAGTCATAAGCTACCATTTCCAAATTCTCAAACTAAATATAGTAAACCATTAGAAATGGTAGCTACTGACTTATGGGGACCAGCCCCAATAACTTCTTATTACGGTTATAAATATTATGTTTCTTTTGTTGATTCATACTCAAGATATACATGGATATATTTCTTAAAATCAAAGGCAGATACAGCTAATGCTGTAATACAGTTTATAACTCAAGCAGAAAGACAAACAGGTGCAAAGTTAAAAATTCTTCAGACAGATGGAGGGACAGAGTATAAACCTCTGAAAGAATATTTTAATATGAAAGGTATTCTACATCGAATGACATGTCCCTATACTTCTGAACAGAATGGGCTTGTTGAAAGAAAGCACAGGCATATTGTGGAAACAGGGTTAACTTTATTAGCTCAAGCCTCTCTTCCTTTAAAATTTTGGCCTGATGCTTTTATTTCTAGTGTTTTTCTTATTAACAGGTTGCCAACAAAAGTTTTGCACAATACAAGTCCATTAGAAAATTTATTCAATATCAAGCCAGATTATAATTCTCTCAAAATTTTTGGATGTTTATGTTTTCCAAATCTAAGATCTTATAATACTCATAAACTAAGTTTTAGATCTGAGCCATGTACTTTTATTGGATATGCTCAAAATCAAAAGGGTTATAAGTGTCTTACCAGTAAAGGTAAAGTGATCATCTCAAGACATGTAGCTTTCAATGAGCTCATCTTTCCTTTTAAGGAAGCTGAAGTGAAACCTACACAAAAAGTCTATGATGCAAAGGTATCTATTCCAGCTATTCCAGTTCATACTTTCAATCAAGCCAAAGTAATCAATTCACATCAGCAAGCTGTATCACCACTCCAACACACAGTGCTCAATAGAAAGCCAGATCAGAGTGATGCTTCACCCCGAAACACAATGCTCTCTGTTGAGCCAGGTCAGAATGAAAATGATGTCAGCAATTCTTCACCTAATCAAGAAAATCAGAGAATTAGTGATAATTCAAAAGCCAGCAGTGAAGAAAATATGCAACAAAAAACTGGACATCATATGATTACAAGAGCCAAAAGTGGAATCTTCAAACCAAAAGTATATAACATCAGTATTGAAGAAAGGGAACCTACAACTTATGAAGAAGCAAGCAGACATGTCCATTGGAAAGCTGCTATGGATGAGGAATTCTCAGCTTTAACCAAAAATAAAACTTGGAGTCTTGTAGAAAAACCTCACAATAAAAATATTGTTGGAAATAAATGGGTCTACAAAATCAAAAAAAGATCTGATGGATCTATTCTCAAGTATAAAGCAAGGCTTGTTGCTAAAGGATATGCTCAACAATATGGATTCGATTTTAATGAAACCTTCTCTCCAGTTATCAAACCCACAACAATTAGAATTATTTTAACTGCTGCCTTACATTATAAATGGGAATTGAAGCAGCTTGATGTCAACAATGCATTTCTTAATGGAGAACTTCAAGAAGAAGTATATATGCATCAACCACAGGGGTATGATAAGCATGACAGTAAACTTGTATGCAAGTTACACAAAGCTCTATATGGATTAAAGCAGGCACCAAGGGTATGGTATGATAAATTAAAACAAGCTCTTACTGCTATAGGTTATCACAATGCAAAATCTGATAACTCTTTATATTTTAAGAATGAAGGAGGTCACAAAACATACATTTTAGTGTATGTAGATGATCTTATTTTAACTGGTAGTAGCAGTTTAGAAATAACAAATGTCACCAAGTATTTAAATTCAACTTTTTCAATCAAAGACTTGGGGCAGCTAAATTATTTTCTTGGAATAGAAGTCATCAGAAAATCTGATACAAATATAATCCTTTCTCAAAGAAAATATATTTCTGAAATTTTAGCAAAAGCAAAAATGGATTTAGCAAAATCTTTGCCTACTCCTATGATTAGTAACTTAGGATTGTCTAAGCATAGTGGAGACATATTTTATGATCCTACATTATATAGAAGTATAGTTGGAGCATTACAGTATGCTACTGCTACTAGACCTGATATAACATATAGTGTAAACAAAGTCTCACAATTTATGCATGAACCTCATGATGATCATTGGAAGGCAGTAAAACGAATTTTAAGATATCTTAAAGGAACTATTAATCATGGGCTATATTTTAGTACTAACAAAAACTTTGAGTTAAGAAGTTACTCAGATGCAGATTGGGCCTCCGATCATGATGATCGAAGATCCACAAGTGGTTTTATCATTTATTTGGGAGACAACCCTATCTCATGGAGCTCAAAGAAGCAACCCACTGTTTCTCGGTCTAGCACGGAGGCAGAATATCGAAGTGTTGCAAGTACCACTGCAGAGCTAATCTGGATCCAGACCTTGCTCAAAGAAATCAGTCTGCCTACTCGAAGTAAACCAATTATTTGGTGTGATAATCTGAGTACTATCGCCATGTCTGGCCATGTCTGCCAACCCAGTGCTTCATTCTCGTACAAAGCATATAGAATTGGATCTATACTTTGTACGAGAACATGTTATCAGCGGCAAATTAGAGATCAATCATGTTCCAGCAAGTCATCAGAGAGCTGACATGCTGACTAAAGCTTTATCAAGGAGGAATTTTGAGAGATTCAAAGAAGATTTCAGAGTTCGATGTATCGAAGAAGAAGAAAGGAGAAAAGAAAAAACCCTAGCTGAAGAATAAAACCCTCGCTCTTTTTGATGGGGAGAAATAGAGTAAACAAACACAGATAGCGATCTTTTATATCTCGTTTACAAGCATCTCCACCGTTTATATAAATCAACGGTGTATATTTTTGTTTTCTCTTATTTTGGATTACAGGCTTTCGGCCCATACTTTGTATAAATACTTGTATTTTGTTTCTGTACAAACAAGAGAAGCAATAACATTTTACAGTTTACTTCAAATACATCAATTCATGATACTCTTCCAGGACATTTCCAAATTTTGCCTCTCTCTTAATTGATTATTCCAAACTTTATTACAGTTATGGTTTTAACTATTCAGAATACTTTGTTTATCTCTGTTCTTGATTGTATTTGTATATCTGTAATTTAATGCTTGATGGTCGATACATGTAGTTACTTTGATACATATTGCTTTACTTTGACTTATTGTTTGCATCGAAGATCCTATACGCTGAATTTACATAAGATCTATTATGTATTTATACGTTTTTTCTACTTATTAGGTGCTAACTTTTTCATATCGCAGCATGTTTTTTTAACAATTAGAACATCAACCTTTATAATTATCTGATGCATGATGTCTCTCACACACATATATAGCTAGGATCTGTAGCCCCCTTATTTAGTACCATCATCAGACCCCTAATATCAACCACATGTTTATATTTAAATAATTGGTCCATGTGACAAGAGAGAGAAATGCCAATTATTTAAATATAAATATGTGTGTACACACACAGATATATATATATATATATATATATATATATATGAGCTAGGATCCACAACCCTCCTTATTTAGCAATACCACCTAGCCCCCGATATCCACCACATGTTTACATTTAAATATTCAGCCCATGTGACAGAAAAGAGAAAGACTGAATATTTAAATATAAACATGTGATGGATTTCTCGGGGCTAGGAATGATGCTAAATAGGGGTGCTGCGGATCTTTTTATGTGTATATATATGTGTGTGTATGATGTAAGTATATATATGTATATACATATATATGTATATATGTATGTGTGTATGTATATATGTGTGTGTATACACCCACATAATATATATACAGGCTGGCTTCGACCTTTAGGTTGCCCCAAACGAAAAATAATTCGATTGTCTTTTAACAAAAAAAAAAAAACCTAAAACCAAATATATTTTTTTCTTTCTTGAGTTGACATACATAACAAAATATACTCAAAATGCATATTATATAAAAACATATAAAATTATGATATACTGCATATTAGTTTATCAATAATCTACTCTAACTAAAGATGAATATGTGTTTTTATATCACAAACAAGCCACAAATCAAGATAAAGTTTTATAAAAGAATCATGAGATGTAGCATAAATATTGCAATAATAATGGTAAAGATAAATGCCTCGCCATAAAGATATTTTTGTTTTGTTGACACAAAAAGGAGTCACTGAATCCAAATATACATTTTTGTACTAGACACCCTGGAATGTAGTTATTAGCATGAAATATGTTATAATTTCATCCTTTCATATAGCCATTTCCTTTCATATGCATAAATAAAAAACTTTAATTCAATTTGTAATCAATTGCATAAACAATAATGGATAACCGAAGATAGAAAATGTATCAAGTATTTCAAAAAACTGTCAAGTGAGCAAACAAAACTTAGGCTAATTGGTAGAAAGGGTGGAGCCAGCCATACATGTTTAATAAAGACATAACTTGACTTAAAATAATTGATAAAAACAACAGAGGTTTTAAAACAAACAGCTTGTATGCATTAGTTCCAACATTAGAAAAATATGCAAAAGATAATCAAAATTTGAAGAACTGAATAGACGTATTAAATCGGCCTATTAAATTATTTTATCTGTCAAACAAAATGTTGAGAAAACAAATTAATGGCAAAAGAATGAAAGGAGTACATAACTGCATAATTACTAGAAGAAAAAAACTAGTGGGTGGTGAAATTGGAACGATTGATAGCTGGTGGTGCACTGACTCGGTTGATGGTTGTGGCCAGGGGATGCGACAGTTGTTTGTAGTGACATCATGGCTGCTTGAAGGTGGAGATGAGTTAGATTTAGGATTTTAAGCAATCTTTTTATATTTTTCCTTTTCTGACACACGGGTTGCCCCTATGGGGGTTTGTCCTAGGCCTTTAGCTATTGGGCCTAGGCCATCCGCCGGCTTTGCATATATATAAGTGTGTGTGTACATACATACATATATGTACATACATACATATATATGTACATATGTACATACATACATATGTACATACATATACGTACATATGTTCATATATATATATATATATATATATATATATATATATATATATATATGTGCATATGCATATATATATGTGCATATATGTACATATATATGTGCATATATATACATATATATGTACTTGTAGGTATATACACATATGTGTGTATGTGTGTATAGATACACACATATGTGTGTGTATATGTATATGTATATGTACACACGATTTGATTTAGCTATTCATCAATTTAACATGCTTATAAACTAGTAGAAGTACTATCTTGGATTGCTGATTGATTTTTTGCATTGGAGAACCTAAACACTGAGATCACATGGTAGGATAGATTAGCGACTATTGCATTACATAAAACCAACGTTCAAAGTCGAAAATGAGCATAAAAAATTAGTCTTGTCTCTTATAGAGTGCTATTAGAAAAACAGATTTTAAAGACCAACTTTATTTGAAAACTTTTAATTTTCTTTTGTAACTATTTTAACTTTTATGTATTTTCATCGACTTCATTGTCAATACCGATATTTGAAGTTCCTTAAATCTTCTTTTACATAATAAAAGCAATAAATGCATTGGTCATACTTGGAAAAGAAAAGAAAACTTCAACTACAATTGATCCTTAATGTGCTAATGTATCTCACTTGATTAAAATTTTGTTCATCCGATTGTACACAAACACTCGCACCTTGAATGTCTTTGTGGATGTTTCATGAAATCAGAAATACATAATTTGAAAGCTGTGCTCTACCTACCATTTTAGAAAGTATTGACAGATAACATTCAACGTAGGTAATATTTTCTGCCCAATTTATTGGTTAGACCTTGGCTGTTGATTATCTCAATTGGATTCCTATGGCTATGGTTGCTACTTTAAACAAGTTGTAACTCTTTTATGAAGGCTCAAAGTGATCATAGTAAGAATGTGCTTTAACGTTTGAAATATTTGAAACATGTACAGGCTCTTAGTTTACCTTAGGATGTACTACTAAAATACCTTTCTAAAGAGGAAGCTACAATAAAAATGCAATGCTGGTAAGATCTTAATTTTTCAAGAAATTTAAAATAATGTTTTCTTTTCTTTTCCATTTATGTTTTGGGGCAAAACTATTTTCATTACATTTTGCAATCTGCGCAGCCAGTGATGATTAAGAAATTCAATGTGTTCAATGTTGCATATTATGCAAACAAAATAATTGATTTTTTCTTTTATAAGAATACCGAACTATTTTAACAGAAAAATGTGTCATGTCTAAGTGTGAACATTTAATTTAAAACAAGTTTCTTCTTTGTTGTTTAAAATTCATAATCCCATAATTTCCTTTGATTGTTAACACTTAAATGTAAGGTTGCATTGATGATATTACAAAAGGTATTGGGTTCCTAAATAACGTTGAACACTTTTAATTATTACAGCATGCTGTGAAATTGAATATTTTTTCTATCTCTTTTGGTACTTGGGTAAGATATTGATGCCTTATTGTATATGTCCTAAGCCATCGATTTACAGAATATTTTCCTGAATATAGAATATAAAATAATTGATGTAATATTGATTTCCATGGTTTGTTAGTTATGTTATCTATTTGTTCATTTGATAATTATTTTTAATGATTTGATTAAGCTAATTGAAAGAAAAAATTTAAACAACTGTAAAATGTATTATTATTTTATGTATTACATGCTACATGGCCTGTGTATTTATAATACAACCCAGCTCCGCATTTGGCATGTACAAATTACTTCTATGCCCTTGTAGTATTTGACTCGTTCATACTATTATGTTGACCTGGTAAAGTATACTTCATATTTACTTCGGCTGGTACTCCCCCTCGAATATATCTAGGGTTCTCTGCCCTCTTTCTTCTTTTAGCCGCACTCTTCGATTTTAAAATCTTTCTTTAATCTTTCAAAATTTCTGCTTAATAATAGCTTTGTGAGTATATCGGATCTCTGGTAAGTGAAAGGTATGTGATTTACATTCAATTCCCTTTTTATGACTTGTTCATAAACAAAATAAAGATATATTTTCATATGTTTTATTCTAGAATGTAGAACTGGATTGGCTGATAAAGATACTTTACTCAAATTGTCGCACTTAATTGTGGGGTTAATGTTAGTTCTGAATCCTAATTCATGTAATAATGATTCTACTCTTATAATCTCTATAGCAGCACTTGCAACGCTTCTATATTTTGCTTCTGTACATAAATGTGATATGGTTGGTTGTTTCTTGGAACACCAGGTAGTATATACAGTAACTGGTGGTTGATCTCCGACCATCTGGATCAGTGACCCAGTTTGCATCTACAAATCCTTAAATATTTAGATTTCTGCATGCTTTTAGACATAACCGTTGACTTGTTGCACCTTTTAAATATCTGAGTATCCTTTTTATTGATTTCCAATGCTCATCCAATGGTTGTTGCATGAATTGACATACTTTGTTTACATTGAATGCTATTTCTAGCCTAGTTGTTATTATATATGGAATTGCTCCCACTATACTTCTGTATTGTTTATCATTGAGTATAGCTTCCCCATATGCTTACATAGATAAAGATTACTTATAATAGGAGTGAGTATGGAATTAGCTTGATCCATTTTAGCCTTGATAAGGATTTCTAAAATATACTTTCTTTGACATAATATTAACTCCGAATTGGATTTTTTTCTTTACTTCTATGCCCAAAAAGTGGCTAAGCTCACCGAGATCTTTAGTAGAGAATTCTTGATATCGACATTGTATCACATTGTTAATTTCAGTCTTATTGCTGCTAGTGATTATAAAGTCATCTACATATACTAATATGTGTGTTGTTGTGCCTCCACTGTGTTTTATGTATAGAGAATTGTCTAATCTGGTTGGCATGTGTCCCTATTTGATAATTGTTGTTTTTAACTTATCATACTACACTCTTGGAGCTTGCTTGAGTCCATATATTGCTTTATTTAACTTACACACCATATCTACCTGATCAGATTGTTTGAAACCTTGTGGTTATTCTATGTAAACTTCGTCTTGTAGCTTATGATTTAAGAATGCATTATTCACATCAGGCTGTGTAATTCTCCAGTTTTTGTGAAGTGCAATAGTAAGTGAAATTCTGATGGTAGTTGGCTTTACAAAAGGAGAAAAGATTCTATGAAGTCAAACCCATATTGTTGTGTATAGCATTTTACCACTAATCTTGCCTTATAGTTGTCAACAGTTCCATCTAGATGCCTTTTTAATTTGAATTTCCATTTGCATCCAATCACTTTCTTGTGTTTTGGCATCTTCACTAAACTCCAAGTTTTATTCCTTATAAGAGCATTGTACTCTTCATTCATTGCTGATTTCCGTTCATTACTTTTCACCGCCTGATCATAAGTAAATGGTTCTTCTGACTATAGTGATGCTGTATATACTTTAGGTTTGAATAGTCCTCTCTTTGCTCTTGTTATCATATGATGCCCAGTTTTTGCAGGTGATTGTTCATGAACTGAGAAGCTTCATAAGCATGAGGTTCTTGTTCATTGTCTTGTGCTTGCATATGACTTTGTTTATGGTTGGTTTGATTTGAACTCCTTGAGTATCTTGATGTCTCTGTAGTTCCATAACTTGGTCCGGACTGTAGGATTGATTTCACCCTAGAGGGGGGGGGGTGAATAGGATGATACTAATGATTTATAAAAATTTATTGCGGAAGTATATAAAATAATTTCAACACAGATCACAGCAGAATAATAGCAGCACAGATAATAGCAGAATAGTAAATGTAGAAAAATAAAACACACAGATTTACCCAGCTTCGGCAAAACCTTGCCTACGTGCTTCCCCCAAGGTTTCTACTAGAAATTAAGTAGTCAGGCGCTTACACACGTAAACTCGTGACACCCACTATCGACTAACCCAACTCTACGCTCAAAACCTGCCACAACTCAGCCACTGAGTTGCGAATTCTCAAACTACGCCACGTAGTTTGTCCCCTAGTCAAACGACTAGAAATTACAACTGTTTAAAAGAAAAATACAAATTTAAAAACAATTCAAAAACTCAAAACCCTAATTAACTAAAAGCCCTTAATAACAATGCCGGCCCAATAAAAAATAAATAGGTGATAAAGTTAAATCCCTTTCTCCCGGTATCCTTTTTGAAAATGGCTGCTCGTTCTCGTTCCTCTTTGCTCTGAAATTTGGTCTTTGGAAAATTGAAGTCGCCGACTTTAGTAACTCGATCGAATGATGATTTACGTCCCTTGGTTTGTCGGTCGATTCTTTCTACTCTTTGCACACGGCTCCTTCAATTTTGATCGAGTTCGAACTTACTTCGGTATGTAATTTTATGCGCTTTTTTGCTTTACTTGTTAGCTTGCTTGAACTCGATGCTTTTTACGACCGATGATGACTGGGTTTTATAGGATTTGAATTCCTATATTTTCATTAATTTTAATTTTTCATTTACTTTGCTTTGGCCATTGATCTTCGTTTGGATGCTTGAGATGATTACTGAGTTGTTCCAATTCGTTAATTTGAATTTGAATTCCTATAGTTTCTCACGGCTTAATTTCTTTCGTGGTCACCATGGTTTGTTTGTTTTCTGACTTGGTTCATTCTTTTTGCCTTGGTCATCACGGTATTGTGATTATTTGGAAGTTTTGATCTTACTGACTTTGGTTCTGGTTGACTCTGGTCATTTGAATTTATGTTGTTCAACATGTATGTTCATGCCTGTAGCATACTTGACTTGTACCTTAATTTACTTGCGGCCTTGACTTTGTTATGCTTTGTACTTTGTTTCATTTGATATGTTGTATTTGCATTCACACCTTTGCACTGCCTACTGCCTCGACTTGTTTCCAGTTCTGGTATGTGGTTGCTCTTTGTACTTGTAGTCTTGAGTTTGTATTCATGTCTTCACTGTGTACATTTGTCTGTGCATGTCACTGTTGCAATCACTTGTGTACATGTTGCATATTCACTTGAGTTTGCATTGTGGTTTTATTGCTTCGAATTTGCATACATAATGTTACTTGGTTATGTTTACATGTGCACTGCTTGGATCACAGTTCATCCTGTCATTTGCTCTCCACGGTTTTGAACTGCAGCATGTTTGTTATGTTGAATTGAGTTGCATATTGTGATTTGGTATCACTGGCTTCATCATGTCTGCACTTTGATATGTATATGAACTTGTGCATGCTTTGTTGCCTCTGAGCCTGTACTTAGGTTTGGTTGCCTTTGAGTTTCTAGATTGAACTTGCCATTGTGTGGTTCAATGTACTTTAATATGTACTTATTTTTCTGGTCTCTGAAACATCTGATTTTTCATTTGCTTGTATACTTGAATCTGGTTCACTCCAGAAAGTTTTGTCCATTGCATATGTTGTCTAGGTTCATATATATGCTCCATTGTTCCTGTGCATATTTGTGGTGAGTTGCACTATGATTTCTCTGACCAGTCTTGTTGACTTTGTTTGCTTACTTCATGTGTACATCACCGAACTTTTTGGTCGAGGCTTGTTTTAGTTGTCTTGACAATTTTCTTAAACTTGTACATTTTGATTGCACCTGTGTTAAATCCAGCTTGCAGCTCGGGTTTGATCTTGTGCTCGTCTCGTGACTTTATTTGTATTGCACTTGAGTTGAACCTGGCTTTTAATTGGGTTTGACCTTGTGCTCACCTGTCCCTGTAATTTTATCAAGTGTATAACGGTGTGCACGGCCCTGTGGCATGTACAGTGATACACTGTGCATGTCACAAGCTGTTCGTATTTGATGAATTCAGAATAAATGATGACGAACAACCCAAATAACTGAGGCAAATAATATTTTTAAATTTACATTTTATTTTACACCGCAATTATATTTTATTTTCAATTTTACTACGTCAATGTATATTTTTGCTGATAACTCAGATGCTGGATTCAATCTAGAATAGAGTTGAAGATCAAATATGAGTGAATGAGTGAAATGTAGTGAGGTGCTGATGTAAATGATAAATTGTGATGTAATCAAAATTTTAATTGAAATTGTGTATATATAGTAAGAGCTCAAATTTGTACTATTCAAAATTGTAATAAATATTTATTTGAATAAAATATCCGTTTGAATTTAAATTCTGTGTTATTTATTTTATTCAGCAAATATTTATTAATTACATGAAAAATAAAATAGTACATTAACAAATACATTTAAATGAATATATATATATATATGTTTATTATCATCAAACAAAAATCATATAATTGCATATTCAACACGGACATGGACACAGTGTGTTATAGACCGGTTTCATATTGATATTTTACATCAACTTTTTCTCTCGGTTCTTCTTTGTACAATGGTATGGGAGGAATCGATGTTTTTGTATTATACACCTTTTGACTTGTTTTCATTTCTTTAACTGCAAAAGGAAAAACATGTTCATTAAAAGCAACATTTCTTGATATAGTTATTTTACCATTGTTGCTCAAACATTTGTATCCTTTTTGTTGTGATGCATAGCCTAGAAATGTGCATGGTGCTGATCTAAAACTTAGCTTATGAGCATTGTATTGTCTCAAACATGGCAAGCACAAGCACCCAAATGTCTTTAGATTTGAGTAGTTAGTTCTGGTGCTGTAGGGAACTTCACTTAGAGTTTATTCCTTAATACTTTTGTTGGAGACCTGTTTATTAGATACACTAAAGTGAAGAATGCATCTAGCCAGAACTTGAGGGGAAGTGATGCTTGGACCATAAGAGTGAGCCCAGTTTTCACAATGTGCTGTGCTTTCTCTCAACTACCCCATTTTGTTCTGAGGTATGAAGACAGGTAGTTCTATGTATTATTCCTTTCTTTAGAAATATTCCTATAATGGTTTGAATTTATTCCTTCATCAATTTGTATGACTTTTAGTTGATGATTGATTTGCTTCTCTGCTTGATTAATAAACTGGACTACTACATTGTGTGTTTCTGCCTTGTTTTGAGAAAATCTATCCAAGTAACTCTAGAATGTGCATCTACAAATGATATGTAATAATTAAAACCATAATCATAGTTAACTGGTGCTGGACCCCATAAGTCAACAGCTTCCATTTCTAATGGTTTGCTATATTCGGTTAGAGAATTAGAAATTGCCAATTTGTGGCTTTTCACCATTTGATAATATTGCATACATAGGGTAAAGATACATTTTTAAAACTTGTCTTATTACTTCTCAATACTTGCTTTACAACATTAACACCTAGGTGACCTAATTTGTAGTGCAACATATCAAAGTACTTTTATGATCTACATTAACATTTGAACTAGAATAATGGCACCATTTTCTTTCATTTGCAGACTTATTGTTCTTCACCAGATTGAAAATATAGAGACCATTGCGCACATTATCCTGTAGCAAATTTTATTTATTTATTAAATCTCCGACTAAGCAAAATTTTGGATAAAATTCAAAATAGACTTTGTTATCATTAGCAAATTGAAACACTTATTAAATTCATTTTAATTTGAGGAACTCTTAATAAATTATTGATATGTAATTCTTTCTTGCCTTTGATAAATGCATTTCCAGTGTACGTAATTTTAATTGACTCACCATTACCCATAAAAATAGATTGTTTACCTCTATACTCCCCGTTTCCAAGATTTAAGTTGTGCAGACTATTTGTAATGTAATTGGTTGCACCTGACTCAATGTACCAAGTCTCACTCTGAATGTCTTTGGTCTGGCTAGAACTTCTAAATCTTTCTGAATTCTTGACTTCTCTGCTTGATTCCTGGATTCTTGATTTGTGTAAGCCAAATTGGCATCTAGATGAAAGTTTCTTTGACTGCTATTGCCATATTGATTTGATAAGAAATTTTGATCAAATCTGAAATAACATTTGTTTGTTGTGTGTTCATACTTCTCGCAATCTAGCATCTTATCATGTTATTGTTGTTATTCCATCTTCCTCTACCTCTGCCTCTATGACTTTGACCTGTTCTTTGATTAAATTGTTCATTTTTGGCGCTATACTCATTTCTCGTATTTGAATCCCTTTCTTAATTTTTATTTATGAAGTTTGAAGAGTTTGGAGCATAATCGATATTAAAGTTCAAATTCAATGGTTTCTTTTGCTCTATTCTTTCTTCATAAGCGAGTTGAGCAGATTGTACATACTAAATATTTGGAGTAGTTTCTTTAGATGAAATAACTGCAACTACTGCTTCGTATTCTTCATCTAGTCCATTTAAAATTGCAAGTATATGTTCTGTATTGGATACTTTATGGCCAGATACATCAAGTAGATCACATAACGTCTTTATTTTAGCCAAGTATTCTCGTATAGACAGATTCTCTTTTTTAAGATTTTGCATTTGTCTTTTGTAATGTATTACTCTGGCTGATGATTGTGAGTTGAATATTTATTCAACTGTTATCCATATTTCATGTGCATTCACTACAACAAAAAGGAAGTTTTATAGCGTGTAAAAACCGCTATAAAAACTTTCTATAGCGATTCTATAATCGCCATAGATCAACATGTTCTAAAAAGTCTGGTAGATACTATAGCGTGTCATACTTGCAATGGAAAACGTATTTTTCTTGCCATCTAAAATAGGCCATATTGGTGCAACTGCTTTTCTATAGCATTATGAAACGTGCTATAGAACTTTTTATGACGCATTTTAGTTGCTATAAATATGTCGACATGCTATATTATTATAGCATTTGAACGCGCTATGGAATCATCGTGTCAACCTTTTATGACACATTGAAATGCTATAGAAAATTCATTACTATCTATTATAGCACCGTCTTATTGCTATGAAAACTATTTACTCTTTGCAAAATATTTTGTATAGCACTAACATGATGCTATAGTATAACAAAGCTGAACAATTTTTCTTTTTATTGCATAGTTAGAACGCTATAAAAAAAATTATTGCACATTTTTTGCTGCCATAACATTCAAAGCTTACAATTTTCAATTCTACTTATATATTATAACTCAAAAAACCACATTCATCACATTAACATAAGTACACAAATTGAGTCATAAGCCAAATCACAAAATATATATATATATATATCCATAATATTTCATACATGAAGAATTAAACATAAATATTTGTGATAAAATTAAACATAAGTACACAAATTGAGTGTAGCATACCAAAACGATACATACTAAATATTTTAATGACCATCGATAAGCATGACTAATTTAAAGGAGAAAGAGTGCGACATCATGTATCAACCTCAAAAGCATCATACAACACCTGTGAAGAAGAAACACAAACATACATATGTTAGTCAATATATACAAGTATGTATAAGTACAAAAGATGCATCGCCAAAGACTAAGTTACTAATAGGCTTTTCTGTGCAGGTCAAAGCCGAAAATGAATTTAAACGAGGGACAAAATTTTCATTTTAAGATATGTTCATTGACGTATCTTCTTGTTGGTTAGCACTTGAGTTAAATGATTCCTCATGTTTCACATTACTACAATGCTCATCTCCCTTATCCTTATTATCAGATACAGACTTTTCATTTTTCTTGGTCAGCATTTTGTTTGTAATGAATTTTTTCATCTTTAGCTCTAATACTGTTTGTGAGAGTGGTATGATATTTATTTATTTTCATCATTTGCTTGAGTAGAATTTCTTTTCATTATTTACTATTATGCATACAGAATATTTATAAAGAATGAATAAATCTCAGTTTTAGTCGCTTATTTGCATTAATTCGAAGATTTTTAAACAAAAGGCTCTAATACTGTTTGTGAGAAAGTCTGATATTTTTTTAAAGGGAAAGTTTAATTTTTGTTTATGAAAAAACATAGTGAGAAGGCACTTTCAATATTATTGAGAAAACATGGTGAAAAGATATATTAACATCATTTATTTCATTTTAATCTTTACTGCTTTATGCTTATCAGAAATAATTCAGACTCATCATCAATGGCAGAAGAGTTCAAATCTATCAAGCAAGCATTAACCACAGCTCAAAACCTCATCAATAAATCCATCGAAAAATCAAAAAAAGCTCAAAGCTTTACAAGCAGATGGACCATAATCATAAATGCACTAGCAAGCTTGCTCTGTTGTAGGCTTGCACTCCAGCAAGCTTGCAACAGCAAGCTTGCACTATTCCCAATTAAATATTTTCTTTCATTTTATTTTTAGAAAATAGTTATAGAAATTAAATTTTTGCTCACACTAAAATGTCGGAAATAAATTTAAAACCTTTTTCACTCATGCATATTTGAACGTTTGTAGTTATAGTTTTTATTTTATTTTATATCTCTTGTGGTTATCATCACAAGGCAAATATAGTGACAAGATAGACTTTGAATTCTTAGGAAATGTCAATGGCCAATCTTACACTTTGAATGCTAATGTTTTCTTACAAGGGAAAGGGTATAGGGAGAAGCAATTTTATTTGTGGTTGGATCCTAGAGTAAATCTCCATAAAATACTCAATATTATGGAACCACAACAAATAATGTAAAGTATTTAACTAACGCACTTTTGAATTTTTAAATATATTAGTGGTTGCATTCTTAAAAAACAAACTAGGCATGCATAGATGTGAGAACATCAAATAAAAGATGAAGCCTGTAACGACCCACTATTTTGGACCATTTAAATCGACAATAAATCCACACATGTCCGACTTGAATAATTCAAAATAATAGATTGTTAATTTAAATTGGCAAAACTCAGCATATACAGTAAATAAAATAATCACAGATCACAGACACAGAGTAATATAACAATAATGCAATGGAAACAAAAGAATAGTAGTTCATGAAGCTACTATATATATAACACAGTTAAACAAGATACAACAGAAGTCTCGAATACAATAGTCAAATACAATATCAGAATACATCACTGGAATCAACTGAATATCTGAAAGTTGGATAGATAGGTGGATCTACAAGCGAAGCTCCAACTCCAAAGGTGAGTCTCGAATACTGGTACACTCAGTCTGACCCGAGCATAAAGCAAAACACAAAACACTCGAATCAGGATTAACATTCTTATATCAATAAATCCAACTCAAGTGAAATAACAACTGAAATACAAGTAACTCAAAGGATGTTTGGGATAACCATCCTCTAAGGATCCGTTAAACTATCTACTATGTAGTAGTGTACGCTAAGTAGATAATGTCTAATCAGTAAAGTACGATATCAAAATAGCGTTAAGTCATGGCCCATTCCACCCTTAACACATTTTTACCATGTCATAGTCTATACAGCACCGTAAGCCCCACCGTAAACTAGTGGTTATCAGAGGGTATCCCATAGGTATAGCACAAAACAAATCGTAGTGATCGCGAATAGGATAATCAGTATGACAAGGTACATGAGGCGATACCAACTAGGATACTAGCAGTTGCCTGATCCGGACTGATGTTGGGCATAGAAGCTACTACCCCAACACCGCGAAACAACACTCCCAAATCAAGGGGTGCACCCAAATCGAATCACAAATGTAATAGATATGGTAACGAAGAAGTGTGTCTGCTAGAGGTGGCGAACCTCAATGGCCCGGCGCGGCTCCTGTTTTAGTCATGTCAGGGGTCATCCAATATCGTTCTCTTTCTTCAGTCAACGCATTCACCAAACCATCCACTTCATTCTGGATCAACACTCCGCGTATATTAGTTATTAAAGTGGTTTTCGGTATCGACAGAGAGTATGTCCATGTCTGATCCCGGTCTTTTTAATAACTACGTATTAATTACACTGATGGTCATTTAGTAAACTTTCGAAATAGTTATATTTCAAAACCGACATATCATTGCCATTTCAAAACCATATCAATACGATATCACTTTTACTTCAAATAAATCCATTTCCAAAATCATATCACTCTCCAAAGTTATATCGCTTTCGAAATCGTAGTCTTTTAAAATCAAAACACTTTGGAAATCAAAAACCTTGAAATTTATAACACTTTGAAATCATAGCTTGAAATCTTAACATTTTGGATTCCTAACACTTTCCTCTTAAATAGTTTAGATGTTAAAATTTGTATATATAGAAAAATAGTTTATAAAATAAAATAGTTTATATAAAATAGTTATAAGTTAAAATAGTTTATAATAAAATAATTTATATTGAAAATGATTTATATTAAAATAATTTATATTAAAATTTATAAAGTAAAATATAAATAGTTTTAGATATAGTTTAAAATACTTTATATAAAAATAGCTTCCTCAAATTTCATAAATCAATTCACATAAACTCGAATTCCAAAATTAAAATTTAATCAAATCTCAAATCATCAATTTCAACTCGATTCAGCTTCTCAATAAACCATTTCAAATTATCAATTTCAAATACATATTTGAACCACAAAATAAGCCATTTCAATTTCAATATATTTCAAAGATTTAAATATTCACATTTCAAACTAAATTTGATAATTCCATTTATATCTCAATTTAATTTCATTACATTTTGTTTCTAAGATATTTCTTTAATCATTTCAATATATCTAAATACGACTTCAATTTAAAATTTTAAATATACAAAATATCCCATTTAAATTTATATAAGTTTGAAATATTCATTTAAGTTACTTTTAATCAAATTCAAGTTGTAAAACATATCTTTCAATTTTCAAATTTAATAAATTTCAAATCAACCTTATTTAAGTAAAATTCTTAAATAAATATAATTTCAAATCAATTTCAATTTATCTTTCCAACCTGAATCATTATAAACTCTATATTTGAAAATATAAATTTACATAAATACTTAAACATCATTTTATATTGATTAAATCGACTTTATTAAATCAACTTTATTAGATCTTTAAAATTAATATTTATTACAACCATATATTTCCTTCAAAACCATAGAAACCATTTTCAAAATTTTATATATAGACCAACGGTGTCTGTATATAATTTTCTACCCTATGGTCAAGTGTTACGGATATTTATCATTTCAATCCGTAATTTATATATATACGGGTATATATCTTTTCAACCCGTAATCCCAAATTCAATTCATTGAAAATCGCTTGGGTTTATCATTTCAACCCATAACAATTTTCTCCTATTCTACATATCGTTTGGGTATATATCATTTCAACCCATAGTGAATTCTATACTAACAGGGAACTTGCAGCGTGATAACAGGTTTGATAATAACATAACAGACATATATCATCAATATAAATAACAGATAATGGTGTCAGGTGTCACAAGTGAACAGATACAGATAATGGCATATATATAGCAATATAAATAACAGATAATGATGTCAGATGTCACAGTTGAACAGATACTGATAATGGCATATATATAGCAATATAAATAACTAGCAGCAACATATTCCAATTGTCGTTTCAATTGGAATCAAATTTAATAAATAAAAGAACGTTAATCGTGAGTGATTGCTCACCTTTCGAGGCTAGACAGATTTGACAAGGAAATAAGCTACGAATTCCAAAGCAACGCTAGTTGGATATGATTTGAATGAAGCAAACAGGCATGACAGACAAAGCTGACAATTGGGAAAACGAGGAGACTAATCAGAATCAGTTTTAATATAAAAGGGAAAATATATATATATATAAGCAAAGTATATACAATCTATATATATAATAATATATAAACTAACGCATAACTTTTCATGTATATAATATATATATCCTTTAAATCAAAAGTTATAAACTCATAAATGATGTATAAACAAATATACGGACATCTTATATAATATAACATGTTAAAATTTACACTGTACATATAACTGATAACTGATATAGACATATACAACAAACCCCACAATAAAGCTAATATAACTTTTATACTTTATATACTTTATAACATATATATATATATAAACTAACATTATATTATACGTATTAATATATGTATATAGCTGCTGACAAAAAAAAATTTGGAAAAATATACAAAGTATATATATGTAAAAGCTGTACCAAATCATTATATATATATTACTACTAAAACTGTTTCAAATACATCAAAAGTTAAGTTAACAATTTACATAATATATATATATATATATATATTTGGATTGTAAACAACAATTATGTGTGTAGGTTCTATTTATATACAATATATGTATAAGTCAGACTTTAAACCCAATATGTGCCAAAGGATATTTATAAGTAAATATATATATGAAACTATCCTATAAACAATCATATGCAATTTTATGTTCATATATATATATATCCACTCAAAATACGTACACAGTACTATCTGGACATGTTGTTGGCATAGAGTGTTCACGTCGGTTTGGAAGAAGATGCGTGTTTTGCAGCAAAGGTGGCTCGAGTGGATATCGGTTAGGCAAAGGAGTTGGAGATTTGGGTGGTCGGGATGGCTTCAAGAGGAGGAGTTTCGATATGCTAGGGAAGTGGTGGATCTCGGCTATGAGTGGCGATGGCCGGTTGCCTGGAGGATGCGGGTGTGCTCGGGAATGTGATGGTTGCCATCGAACTCGGCGTGGGTGTGAAGCCGCGTGGTGACTGCTCTGTGGAGGGACGTGGGCAGAGGCTCGGCTAAGTTTCGGCACGCGTGAAGAAATGGTGGTGGATGCACGAACAATCTGGTCTTTGAGGCCGATAGGAAGGTGTCGGTCTTGTTTGCATTGCTGAGAGAAAGGGTGGAGAGAAGAAGAGATGGCTTCAGGCAAATTTTTCTTCTGATTGCAAACAAAACTAAAGAAAGGAGCAGGCAACAATAAGAAGGCAGAGCAATCTAACAGAGGAAGAAAATGAATGGACGTGCAAACTCTAACCAAAATACACATAACTTCATATTGATTTAAAGTAAATGGAAAGATATAAGGTCACGGTTGAATGAAGGTCAGTGAAAATTAATAGCAAGCAACCATTTGTCTCAACGGCTGTACAGTTGAAAAGACACAGAACCCAAAACACAAAACGGGTACCGATATGGTTCCTTGTTTTATTGATTTCATAGTGTATTGGACGTCGAAACACACAAACGAATATACTATGAAGATCAGCACGACAAGGCGATCAAAAAAATATATAGATATCAGTGGTACGATTGAATTATAAAAATTCGAATTTTCTACTACGGAAAAATGCAGCAAAAACGCAGAAAAATAAGATCGACGGAGCTAAAGAAGTCCGAATTTGGAAAAACGAAAAATGACGTCTTAGTCAGAAGATGAATTAGAATTTTTCTATGTAAAAATATTCAGGTTCGGAAAAAATTTTATTATCATCAATTTTAACTGATATAAATTGGAATAAAATTACACTAGAAAATAAACTTCCAAATTATCTGATGAAATTTTACCGGTTGCTATGATTAATTAGACGCATTCCAAATATCAAATTTTTATTTCAAAATTTTATCGTTTAAAATTTCATAAAATTTTAACTAATTACGTTATTAAAACAGTTAAAATTTACGGGTCGTTACATTCTCCCCCACTCAAAACTTTTCGTACCGAAAAGGAATGAGGTAGGAGAATAGAAATAACCAGAAGAAAATAGATTGGAATACAAGTAAAACAATTAATTTAAACCATATAAATTTCAATTTAAATTAATTAATATTTAATAATTTGGTTAAATCCCTTTGAGTTCACTTAAGTTAAATCAATCTATCTATTTCTAAATTTATTATCTTGTTATCCAATTATCTTCAATTAACAATTTCTAAATCATCAATTTGTATAATCATTTATTGTACTCATATTTTATTCAACAAATTTAATTCTTTTATTCCAAATTATTATTAAGTTTTATTCCACTTAATATATCTTATCACATATATTTAAACCATATAAATTAATTTAAACCATAAAAGTTTCAATTTAAATTAATTATATTCACTAATTGATTTTAAATTCAAAGTATTTCCGTAAGTTGATCCAATTTCAATTTATTAATTCCTTCAAAACAAATGTATTTGTTTCATCTATTATTCAATTAACTTATTATTCTATTCATTTCAATTAATATTTATAACTAAAATTTAAGTGTATAACCTTTATTATAACCACTCAAATTCTATTTATAAAAGTCATTTTATATTGTATATTATCCAATTACATATTCAACTTTTGAATGATTTAGGTAAGTTGTATTAGAATGCAGTTGAACAATATACAAATAAAATTTTCCCAATTCAATTATTCAAGTTTAAATATTTATTCCAAATTTTGGTTTTATTTATAATTAAAATCGTCCTTTAACAAAATTTAAGAATTAGGTTTCCGATTAACTTTAAACAATTTAGAGATATGTATAATATATTTATATCAAATCAAATTAAATTTTAAAATAAGATATATATATATATATATATAAATCAAATTATACTGAAGAAATTCAAATCAAAATATTTTTCAAAACAAAACCGTAGCAAAGCTACAGAATAGTATCTCCACTTCAAAACTCGAAAATGAATGTCGATGATGCGGCCGCCATCACCGAAATTATTTTCCAGCGACAAAGAGAAGAACAATGATTTCAACATTTTAAAATTCTTTGAAAACGATTTCTATTCAAAAATACTTTATTTAATATACATTTAAAATTTTTAAATCAGAGTTTGGAATCATCAGAAATTAAATTCTCAAATTCCTGATTTAAATTTATTTAAATTCCAATTCAATTTATACCATGTTTATAAATTCATTTAGAACAATAAATGATAATCAAATATTATCATTTCAAACAACCAATTAATAAACCTCTTTTTTTCCAGAAAATTTTACTTATATATTTATAATATAATCATACAAAATTGTTTCATTTACCAAATTTGAAATCAATATTGTGTCAGTTTGCTCTGTTCAGTGTTTTGGAAATCCTATCGATAGCGTTGATCAGACAAATCGATCGAAAACCCAAATCAACATCAACAACTCAAACAACACAATATATAAAACATTTTAATATTAATTACAAATACACTCCCTCACTCGATAATTCAAGAATGGATTTCAAAGCAAAGATGAGATTCAAAGTAGAGGAACTCTAATCAAATAGAATTCAACTAAAGGATAGACTCGATAGGGAGATAAGATGATTGAATTTCAAATTGGAAGATGAATAAATTTATATAAATCGCGGGTAACCTTAACCGGGTCAACCGTGATTCCAAGAATAAATTCGATGTAGAATTCTGCGACAAATCAACATTCGATCGCCAGAGAAAAAATTCGGGTATAGCAAAAGATAACAGCATCGTAAACCGAGGATACAGAAATCTTCGGTGAATCAATGCTGGTTGTATAGGAGTTTCGCTCTTTTACAAATTATTCAGATATTGGCGAGACCGCCGATTTATTATAGAGATTATTCGAAGTGGAGTTATGGGATACTCCAGAATTAAAAAGACACGAATAGGGGAGACAAGAATGGACTTTAGAACCGAAGGGAACGTTCCAAAATTCAAAGAAATCGAGTCAAAGAAGAAGGAATTCAAGGTTGAACGAAAGTGATTCTGTAATTGAATTTTCTCTATATGCTGAGTTTTGCCTAAAACCAGAGCTCCGATACCAACTGTAACGACCCACTATATTGGACTATTCAAATCGACAATAAATCCACACATGTCCGACTTGAATAATTCAAAATAATAGATTGTTAATTTAAATTGGCAAAACTCAGCATATACAGTAAATAAAATAATCACAGATCACAGACACAGAGTAATATAACAATAATGCAGTGGAAACAAAAGAATAGTAGCTCATGAAGCTACTATATATATAACAGAGTTAAACAAGATACAATAGAAGTCTCGAATACAATAGTCAAATACAATATCAGAATACATCACTTGAATCAACTGAATATCTGAAAGCTGGATAGATGGCTGGATCTCCAAGCGAAGCTCCAACTCCAAAGGTGATCTGAAAGTGAACGTGTAGTACTAAGGATCGTGTAATATGGTATATAAATGCGGAAACTGATAATAGCAGTAAAATAAAAATTAAAGTAAGCACACTAGGAATTTTTATACTGGTTCGAACTTCCCGTTCTACGTCCAGTCCCAGAATACCCTCTGGATTTAAACTAAACCCCTCACTTAACCTGGAGGAATAGGTATACGACACCTGAGCAGCCGAACAGGAATTTTTCCGCCTCAACAGCCGAAGAGGACTTCAACTTAATACAAACAGCTTGTTGACGAATGTGTTCTGAATAACACGGATTGTCTTTTGATAGTACAGCTTTCCTATAATCAAATCCTCAAGAGTATATATGTGTGTGAAGATTTAGAAGGAAGATAATCACGTAGAATCGAAGTATATGAATTAATTCAAGGATTCTAGTGATATTGTATAAGAATGAATGCTTTTATTTGCAGAAATAAATAGAGAATAGATTTCAGAATTATAAACAAGAATCGGTTCTTGTAGAAGTGAAGTGAACATGTTTATATAGTTGTAGAATAGTATAATCTTTCATGAAGAGTTTCAATCAAGAGTTGTGTCCATATCTGTTGGATTAAAGGACATTCCTCTTCATGAACAACTGCACCTCTTCAGAAAACTAGTCGTTATGTTTTGGTCGGTTGACCGAGAAACCTAGGCCAGTCAGCTGAGTTTACAGACGTGAATAAAACGGTGCATATCTGTGCACTTGACACAGAGTCGGTCGGCCGAAGTTCCTGGTCGGTCGGCCGACCTGCTGTTAATTGCACAGTGCACACTTATTTTTGTATAAATCAATTTGTGTGTATGTGTGACTACTTAAGGAATGATTTTAACAATATTCTAAGACTCAATAAAATAAAATATTCATACTAATATCTGGATTGAAGTCTTGTCTCCTTTGTAGTGTACAATATACGGTTATTCTCTTTTTTGTCGCTTACATATAGTATTCTCGTCATATGATATTGAAGCTTGTGTCATGAATCAAAACTCATGAATCAACATTCTCCCCCTTTTTGATTGATGACAATACTTATGTGACGAAATAGTATTACAATTCTCCTCCTGAATATATGGCGACTTTTCTGCAAAGAATTTGTTAGTTTCATATATTTCTCCCCCTTTGTCATCGACAAAAAGGAATACTTATTAGATGTATTATAAAAAATATGGAACATGTAACACAAGTAAGAAAACATCAAGTTTTAAATATTACATAGTTAAACAAGATAGGAATATTTTCATAGTTACACAACATCTAACAATAGACATATTGTTCATAAATAATATTTGAAACTAAATTGAAAAAAAATATGATCACTCTTCATCATCATCGGAATCCCAAAATTCTGGACGAATATTTTCATCCAGAGGAGCCGGTTCCTTACCGCGTCTTTGAGTGTGAGGTACGTGAGTTGCCGATGTGCTGGAACTTGTGTTATCTGAAGTAGACCAAGAGAAATTTGGCGCTGGTCTTTTTTCGGGAGCAACAAAAGAGACACCGGCTTCGGAAGTACATGATAAGGCATCCCATAAATTTACGAAGAAGCCTTTGATTTTCTTGAAACGCCCATCAATTTTTCGTAGTCGGGCATCCAAAGCTAGTTGATTTCGAGCCTAAATATCAATGGCCGCCTCCGTACTAGTACCGGGAGTTGGTCTTTGAATTGAATGTTGGCGAGTTACACGTTACGTAGCATGAGTTGATGGTTGCGGTGTGGAGAAGCTACGACGTAGTTGTTCGCTAGGAGTAGTACGCCATTGGTTAAAAGTTATGAATAACTTTGGATGTTTCGGACTCCGGAGCATGGGTGACGAAGCTATTGATCAACCTCATTATATATTCTCCATAATAAATATGGAGCATTTTTCCTTGGTTGAAAGAGAGAAATTCATCCATAAGAAGTTGTGACCAATTTACTCGTATATTTCTGCAAATAGCATACAATGCTTTGAAGTTTTCGAGATATACTAAGTGATATGAACCACCTCTAGGAACTAGAGATTTCATCATGAATCGATGAAAGAGTCTGGCTTTAGGTCGAAGAGAAGAAGTTTGTCTTAAATTAGTAGCATCATCTTCAAAAAATAGATGGCTTATCCGGTCACGAGTTGATATATTACAATCTACATCGTGTAACGAAATTCCACCCGGTCGGGCATTTAAAATATGGTTAATTCGATCAATGGAGAGGAAAATTGAAGTACCACAAACCGATGTCCAAACACAATTATCAGCGTTTCTTGGTGGATTGACGAGATTAAGATTTGCTAGAAATAATTAGACCATAATATGATTGATTTTCAAGTTATTTTTTCTATGGTCAAGGAATGTATCAATTCCACTCTCAATAGCGGCATTTTCAATGCCGTAAGAAGTGAAATCAGGGTAGCTTACAAATGATTCTTCAAATATTTTTGCGTCTTGAAGTTGTATCCATCTTTGAAGTGCTATATCATTGACTAGCCATAAAGCAATTTGAGTATCCACTGGAGTAGATGAAGATGAAGCATTGGTAGTTTTTGATTTCTTCTTGGGAGCCATTTGAAAGAAAAGTAACAAAATTTGAGAAGTTTTAATGGGGGCTAGGGTTAAAAACTGTAATTGGGAAAGTAAGAGTGAAGAGGTAGGTTGAAAAAGTGAATGGATGAGTTGTTAAAAAGGAATATAAACAGCAGATTTATACGTTCGGTCGACCGGTAGTCTGGGTCGGCTGATCGATCTGGTAATCTGAAAGTTGCTAAAACTCTCGGGAAGAGTTCGGCTGACCGACTCAGGGTCTTCAGTCGACCGACCCTGTTGGAAATGTGCTTTTGAAATTCTCAGGAAGGGTTTGGTTGACCGATTCAGGGTCTTCGGTCGACCGACCCTGTTAGAAATGCACTTTTTGCAGTTTTTCAAAAACAATTATAGAAATATAAATTTTATAATCATTGCACTATATTTATACATTTTATTGAAAAAAAAACAACATATATATATATATATGCATAAAAAAATGTTAGCCACCGTTCGTTAAAATCTACGTTCCCATGAGTTTGGGGACGGAACATCTTCTATAGGTGACCATCTTGGAGTTATTGGATAGGATGAGGGTCTATAAGAAGGTTCAACAACATCATCCTTCTTTGATGAACAAATTTTCATGGCAATTTTTCTAGAAAACTTAAACGTCTTGCCGTGACTTTTTGTTCATAGTAGAGTTCCCGTTGCATATCCATTTGTTGTCGTTGGTAAGTGATGTATTTCATCAATTTTTTGTTTGGTGGTTGGAGATATTACCATCGTATTCTTCCCTTTTTTCTTTTCAGGTGTATAGCCTGTATGGGAGTCTTCCCATGGTTTCCACCCATGTCGGGGGTCTTTATCTGGAGAAGAGAATTCAAGGACACGTTTAGGCATGGGAAAGGTAGGATATGGGCCATTTTCAGGAATGCGGTCGGAACCATCATCGTCCGGAGATGTGTATGATAGATGGGAGTTTTCTGAATTATAGTAGTCATTGTTTGAAGACATTTTTCAAGTTTTGTTTTTAAATTTTTCTTAGTATATGTTTTGAAAGATAAGCATAGTATATATAAACATCTGTTTGCTGAAAAATTAGTGGATAGAAACTAATTTTAAATATAATCACAGAAGTTTAACAATAATACTGTTTGTAAATGTATGATTTATAAGTTTAGAACTAGAAATAGTTTTTCTGAAAACAAAACAAATAAAACAAACTTTAAAGAAAACGTAGACAAGAAACACCCATAGCTCAAGTAGCTATAACACAACATCTAACAAGCAAGTCAGAGGTCATGAGTTCGAGTTATGCTTTGGTCAGAAATAAAACAATTTTTGTTTTTTTCAATATTTTTCATATTTTTATTTATAAATCTTTTAAAGACATTATTCCTAAGTCACGTCTAAGTTTTATAAAAATATTTTAATTTAGCGGTTTAGTAAAAATGTCAGTAATTTGATTTTCAGTATTAATAAATTCTAAATTTATTAATCCTTTTTCAAATCAATCACGAAGAAAGTGATGACGAATATCAATGTGTTTTGTTCGTGAGTGATTGACCGGATTTTTAGAAAGATTTATTGCACTAGTATTATCATAATAAATTATAGATTTTTCAAGATGACAATTAAAATCTTGTATTGTTTGTTGCATGTATACGACTTGTGCACATGCCAAAGCAGCATATATATATTCTGCTTCACACGTTGATAAGGAAACACAGTTTTGTTTCTTACTAAACCAAGAGACTAAGGAACGTCCAATGAAATGACACGTTCCGCTCGTACTTTTTTGATCCGTCCGACTTCCTCCAAAATCAGCATCGCTATAGGAGACTAATTCGAAAGGACATTCTTTTGGATAGAATAGCCCGAAATCTTTGGTTTTAGTTAGATAACGAATAATACGTTTAACTGCTCGCATATGTGATTCTTTGGGATTTGCTTAAAATCGAGCACATAAACAAACACTCATCATTATATCGGGTCGACTTGTTGTTAAATATAGTAAAGATCCAATCATACTACGATATAGTTTCTGATCAACACTTTTGCCATTCTCATCTCTATCGAGATGAATCGTTGTGCTCATAGGAGTTGGTTTGGCAGAAGTGTTTTCCAGACCAAATCGTTTAATTAAATTATAACAATATTTTTCTTGATTAATAAAAATTCCGTTTTCAATTTGTTTAATTTGTAATCTAAGAAAATATGACAATTCTCCCATATGAGACATTTCAAATTCATTTGTCATTATAGTCGAAAATTCCTGACATAGTTTTTCATTTGTTGAACCAAAAATGATATCATCAACATATATTTGAATAATTAAAATATCTTTATTAGTTTTCTTAATAAAAAACGTTTGATCAACATTACCAATTTCAAAACCAGATTCTAATAAATAGCTTTTAAGACGATCATACCAAGCACGTGGTACTTGTTTTAAACCGTATAACGCTTTTTTTAGTTTATAAACATGATCTGGATATTTTTCATGATTGAAAAGTGGTGTTGTTCAACAAAAACATTTTCTTTTATGTATTCATTTAAAAATGCACTTTTAACATCCATTTGATAAAGTTTAAAATTATGAAAACACGCGAAAGCCAATAAGATTCGTATTGCTTCAAGTCGGGCGGCCGGAGCAAACGTTTCTTCATAATCAATTCCCTCTTCTTGATTATATCCTTGTGCAACTAATCTAGCTTTATTCCTGGTTATATTTCCTAGTTCATCTGCTTTATTTTTGAAAACCCATTTAGTACCGATGACTGATTGATCACTAGGTCTAGGAACGAGTTCCCAAACTTCGTTTCGTTTGAATTGATTTAGTTCTTCTTGCATGGCAAGAATCTAGTAGTCATCAGTTGAGGCTTCTTTTATATTCTTAGGTTCTATGTTAGAGAGAAAAGCTACATGACCAACTTGATTTAATTGATGTTTGGTTTTAACGTTTGTATTTACTTCTCCAATTATATTTTGCACAGGATGATCTCGTAAAATTCTAGGTGGAGATTTTATTATATTAGGAGTAATATTCTCATTTTCAGTAATATCATGATCATTAACGAAATTTTCTTTAGTATTGCTATTTTCATTCTGAGTAGTTTCATCATCAGAATCAATAGTAACATTTGGATTTATATATTTAAAATTTTCGTCAAATGAAACAAGTAAGCTTTCTTCAATAATTTGAGTTCATTTATTATTAATTCGATAAGCCTTGCTTCGTTCCGAATATCCAACGAATATTCCTTCATCGGATTTTGGATCGAATTTGCCTAGCTGATCTTTAGTATTCAAAATAAAACATTTAGAGCCAAAAACTTCAAGATATGCAATATTTGGTTTTCTTCCATTTAGAAGTTCATATGGAGTATTCTTAGTTAATGGTCGAATAGAAACATGATTCAATACATAACAAGCAGTAGCTACAGCTTCTGCACAAAAGTGTTTCGATAAAGTGGTTCCATTTAATAAAGTTCTTGCACATTCTTGTAACGTTCTATTTTTCCTTTCTACAACTCCATTTTGTTGTGGTGTTCTAGGAAACAAAAAATTATGGTTAATACCTTTCTTGTTACAAAATTGTTCAAAAGCTTCATTTTCAAATTCTCCTCCATGATCACTTCTTATATTTTTAATTTTCAAACTTTTAATATTTTGGATTCTTTTAACAAAAACTTTAAAATTATCAAAAGTATCACTTTTATTTTTCAAAAAGAAAATCCAAGTATATCTAGAAAAATCATCTACAATAACAAATACGTATCTATTATGATTAATAGACTACACTTGAGTTGGACCAAAAAGATCCATGTGTAAAAGTTCAAGTGGTTGTTCTGTAGATATTACTTTCTTTGACTTAAAAGAGGATTTTGTTAGTTTTCCTAATTTACATGCATCACAAAATATATTAGTTTTGAATTTTATATTGGGTAATCCTTTAACTAATTTGTTTTTAGCTAGTTTGTTGATAGTATTATAATTGATGTGACAAAATCTTTTGTGCCAAAGACAAGAATTGTTTTGTTTAGCTACTAAACACAAATTTGAATCATTATTAACATTCATATTTAAGATATAAATGTTTTTATCTCGTTTTCCTTCGAAAATAGTGTTATTATTTTTATAAAAAATATTACATTTATTTTCTGAAAATGTTATATTAAAACCTTTATCGCATAGCTGACTAATGCTTAATAAATTGTGTTTTAAATTTTTAACTAATAAAACATCAGTAATGAGAGGTAAATTTGAGGTACCGTTGCTACTGACATCGCCTTTGCCGATGATATATCCTTTTGAGTTATCTCCAAAAGTGACTGCTCCTCCATTTGAGTATATAATGTTTGACAACATTTCTTTGTTTCCAGTCATGTGTTTTGAGCAACCGCTATCTAAAATCCATTTTCCTCTCTTCTTATGTGGTACATCGTCTGACGAAGCCATGAAGCACACATTTGCTTGTTCATTATCACTTTCACTCTCTGATGAGGATGATGAGTCAGTGTCGTCCCAAGTGACAGAAAAAGCTTTTCGTTTGGTTTTGTCCTTCTTGAAATTATTCTTTTTATGCTCTGGACAATCCTTCTTCATGTGTCCTTTCTTATGACATTCATAACATTCCATTGCTGAAGATGATGGTTTGCTGCTATTGGAATTGTTGTTGGAATTATTTTTGTTTCCCTTGAATTTGTTTCTGTTGAATTTCAAAAACTTTTTGAAATTTTTAGCGATCATTGCCATATCTTCATTATCTGAGTCGGAATCATCTTTTTCTGCTTGGAATGCCACATTTTTCTTTTCTTGTGCTCCATTTCTTTTTGCCTGCAAATTTACTTCGTAGGACATTAAATTACCTATCAATTCTTCCGGTTTTAATGTTGACAAATCACTTGCTTCTTCAATGGCTAGGACTTTTCTTTCCCATTCATCCGTTAAAGAATTTAAGATTTTTGTAACAACATCAAAATCAGTAAACTTTTGTTCTAGTGATAGTAAAGCATGATAAATATCCTGGAATCTAGAGTACATGTCATTTATAGATTCATTTGGCCTCATTTTGAAATTTTGAAATTGATTTTTCAACATAGAGATTTTGCTTAATTTAACTTTGTTCGTTCCTTCATGTGTTATCTTAAGTGTTCTCCAAATTTCATAGCGAGAAGTGCACATGCTAACTCTATTGAATTCATTTCTATCTAATGCACAAAATAAAATATTCATAGCCTTTGCATTTGATGTAGCATCTAGTTTTTGTGTGTTACTCCAAGTTGAGTATTCTCCAGTAGGAGTTGTGTACTCACTTTGTATAACATTCCAGATATCAAATCCACTAGATTGCATATAAATTCTCATTCTAGTTGACCAATAATTATAATTTATACCATTAAAAAGAGGAGGTCGTGAAGTTGATTGACCCTCTGTGAAACTAGTATTAGTGTTAGTGTCAAAATCGTTAGTATGTGTTGTTGCCATATTACCAGAAATAGATATCAAATAAGTTTGTGACGGTTATAGGATAACCTTGCTCTGATACCAAATGAAAGTGAACGTGTAGTACTAAGGATCGTGTAATATGGTATATAAATGCGGAAACTGATAATAGCAGTAAAATAAAAATTAAAGTAAGCACACCGGAATTTTTATATTGGTTCGAACTTCCCGTTCTACGTCCAGTCCCAGAATACCCTCTGGATTTAAACTAAACCCCTCACTTAACCCGGAGGAATAGGTATACGACACCTGAGCAGCCGAACATGAATTTTTCCGCCTCAATTGCCGAAGAGGACTTCAACTTAATACAAATAGCTTGTTGACGAATGTGTTCTGAATAACACGGATTGTCTTTTGATAGTACAACTTTCCTATAATCAAATCCTCAAGAGTATATATGTGTGTGAAGATTTAGAAGGAAGATAATCACGTAGAATCGAAGTATATGAATTAATTCAAGGATTCTAATGATATTGAATAAGAATGAATGCTTTTATTTGCAGAAATAAATAGAGAATAGATTTCATAATTATAAACAAGAATCAGTTCTTGTAGAAGTGAATTGAACATGTTTATATAGTTGTAGAATAGTTATAATCTTTCATGAAGAGTTTCAATCAAGAGTTGTGTCCATATCTATTGGATTAAAGGACATTCCTCTTCATGAACAATTGCACCTCTTCAGAAAACTAGCCGTTATGTTCTGGTCGGCTGACCGAGAAACCTGGGCCGGTCAGCTGAGTTTACAGACGTGAATAAAACGGTGCATATCTGTGCACTTGACACAGGGTCGGTCGGCCGAAGTTCCTGGTCGGTCGGCCGACCTGCTGTTAATTGCACAGTGCACACTTATTTTTGTATAAATCAATTTGTGTGTATGTGTGACTACTTGAGGAATGATTTTAACAATATTCTAAGACTCAATAAAATAAAATATTCATACTAATATCTGGATTGAAGTCTTGTCTCCTTTGTAGTGTACAATATACGGTTATTCTCCTTTTTGTCGCTTTCATATAGTATTCTCGTCATATGATATTGAAGCTTGTGTCATGAATCAAAACTCATGAATCAACAGAGTCTCGAATACTGGTACACTCAGTCTGACACGAGCGTAAAGCAAAACACAAAACACTCGAATCAGGATTAACATTCTTATATCAATAAATCCAACTCAAGTGAAATAACAACTGAAATACAAGTAACCCAAAGGATGTTTGGGATAACCATCCTCTAAGGATCCGTTAAACTATCTACTATGTAGTAGTGTACGCTAAGTAGATAATGTCTAATCAATAAAGTACGATATCAAAATAGCGTTAAGTCATGGCCCATTCCACCCTTAACACATTTTTACCATGTTATAGTCTATACAGCACCGTAAACCCCACCGTAAACTAGTGGTTATCAGAGGGTACCCCATAGGTATAACACAAAACAAATCGTAGTGATCGCGAATAGGATAATCAGTATGACAATGTACGTGAGGCGTTACCAACTAGGATACTAGTAGTTGCCTGATCCGGACTGATGTTGGGCATAGCAGCTACTACCCCAACACCGCCAAACAACACTCCCAAATCAAGGGGTGCACCCAAATCGAATCACAAATGTAATAGATATGGTAACGAAGAAGTGTGTCCGCTAGAGGTGGCGAACCTCAATGGCCCGACGCGGCTCCTATTTTAGTCATGTCAGGGGTCATCCAATATCATTCTCTTTCTTCAGTCAACGCATTCACCAAACCATCCACTTCATTCTGGATCAACACTCCACGTATATTATTTATTAAAGTGGTTTTCGGTATCGACAGAGAGTATGTCCATATCTGATCCCAGTCTCTTTAATAACTACGTATTAATTACACCGATGGTCATTTAGTAAACTTTCGGAATAGTTATATTTCAAAACCGACATATCATTGCCATTTCATAACCATATCAATACGATATCACTTTTACTTCAAATAAATCCATTCCCAAAATCATATCACTTTCCAAAGTTATATCGCTTTCGAAATCGTAGTCTTTTAAAATCAAAACACTTTGGAAATCAAAAACCTTGAAATTTATAACACTTTGAAATCATAGCTTGAAATCTTAACATTTTGGATTCCTAACACTTTCCTCTTAAACAGTTTAGATGTTAAAATTTGTATATATAGAAAAATAGTTTATAAAATAAAATAGTTTATATAAAATAGTTATAAGTTAAAATAGTTAATAATAAAATAGTTTATATTGAAAATAATTTATATTAAAATAATTTATATTAAAATTTATAAAGTAAAATATAAATAGTTTTAGATATAGTTTAAAATACTTTATATAAAAATAGCTTCCTCAAATTTCACAAATCAATTCACATAAACTCGAATTCCAAAATTAAAATTTAATCAAATCTCAAATCATCAATTTCAACTCGATTCAGCTTCTCAATAAACCATTTCAAATTATCAATTTCAAATACATATTTGAACCACAAAATAAGCCATTTCAATTTCAATATATTTCAAGGCTTTAAATATTCACATTTCAAACTAAATTTGATAATTCCATTTATATCTCAATTTAATTTCATTACATTTTGTTTCTGAGATATTTCTTTAATCATTTCAATACATCTAAATACGACTTCAATTTAAAAATTTAAATAAACAATATATCCCATTTAAATTTATATAAGTTTGAAATATTCATTTAAGTCACTTTTAATCAAATTCAAGTTATAAAACATATCTTTCAATTTTCAAATTTAATAAATTTCAAATCAACCTTATTTAAGTAAAATTCTTAAATAAATATAATTTCAAATCAATTTCAATTTATCTTTCCAACCTGAATCATTATAAACTCTATATTTGAAAATATAAATTTACATAAATACTTAAACATTATTTTATATTGATTAAATCGACTTTATTAAATCAACTTTATTAGATCTTTAAAATCAATATTTATTACAACCATATATTTCCTTCAAAACCATAGAAACCATTTTCAAAATTTTATATATAGACCAACGGTGTCTGTATATAATTCTCTATCCTATGGTCAAGTGATACAGATATTTATCATTTCAATCCATAATTTAAATATATACCAGTATATATCTTTTCAACCGGCAATCCCAAATTCAATTCAATGAAAATCGCTTGGGTTTATCATTTCAACCCATAACGATTTTCTCCTATTCTACAGATCGTTCGGGTATGTATCATTTCAACCCATAGTGAATTCTATACTAACAGGGAACTTGTTGCATGATAACAGATATGATAATAACATAACAGACATATATCATCAATATAAATAATAGATAATGGTGTCAGGTGTCACAGGTGAACAGATACAGATAATGGCATATATATAGCAATATAAATAACAGATAATGATGTCAGATGTCACAGATGAACAGATACAGATAATGGCATATATATAGCAATATAAATAACTAGCAGCAACATATTCCAATTGTCGTTTCAATTGAAATCAAATTTAATAAATAAAAGAACGTTAATCGTGAGTGATTTCTCACCTTTCGAGGCTAGACAGATTTGACAAGGAAATAAGCTACGAATTCCAAAGCAACGCTAGTTGGATATGATTTGAATGAAGCAAACAGGCACGACAGACAAAGCTGACAATTGGGAAAATGAGGAGACTAATCAAAATCAGTTTTAATATAAAATGGAAAATATATATATAAGCAAAGTATATATAAACTATATATATAATAATATATAAACTAACGCATAACTTTTCATGGATATAATATATATATCCTTCAAATCAAAAGTTATAAACTCATAAATGATGTATAAACAAATATACGGACATCTTATATAATATAACATGTTAAAATTTACACTGTACATATAACTGATAACTGATATAGACATATACAACAAACCCCACAATAAAGCTAATATAACTTTTATACTTTATATACTTTATAACATATATATATATATATAAACTAACATTATATTATACGTATTAATATATGTATATAGCTGCTGACAAAAAAAAATTGGAAAAATATACAAAGTATATATATGTAAAAGCTGTACCAAATCATTATATATATATATTACTACTAAAACTGTTTCAAATGCATCAAAAGTTAAGTTAACAATTTACATAATATATATATATATATATATATTTGGATTATAAACAACAATTATGTGTGTAGGTTCTATTTATATACAATATATGTATAAGTCAGACTTTAAACCCAATATGTGCCAAAGGATATTTATAAGTAAATATATATACGAAACTATCCTATAAACAATCATATGCAATTTTATGTTCATACAAATATATATATATATATATATATATATATATATCCACTCAAAATACGTACACAGTGCTATCTGGACATGTTGCTGCCATAGAGTGTTCACCTCGGTTTGGAAGAAGATGCGTGTTTGGCAGCAAAGGTGGCTCGAGTGGATATCGGTTAGGCAAAGGAGTTGGAGATTTGGGTGGTCGGGATGGCTTCAAGAGGAGGAGTTTCGAGATGCTAGGGAAGTGGTGGATCTCGGCTATGAGTGGCGATGGTCGGTTGCCTGGAGGACGCGGGTGTGCTCGGGAATGTGATGGTTGCCGTCGAGCTCGGCGTGGGTGTGAAGCCGCGTGGTGACTGCTCTGGAGGGACGTGGGCAGAGGCTCGGCTAAGTTTCGGCACGCGTGAAGAAATGGTGGTGGATGCACGAACAATCTGGTCGTTGAGGCTGATAGGAAGGCGTCGGTCTTGTTTGCATTGCTGAGAGAAAGGGTGGAGAGAGGAAGAGATGGCTTCAGGCAAATTTTTCTTCTGATTGCAAACAAAACTAAAGAAAGGAGCAGGCAACAATAAGAAGGCAGAGCAATCTAACAGAGGAAGAAAATGAATGGACGTGCAAACTCTAACCAAAATACACATAACTTCATATTGATTTAAAGTAAATGGAAAGATATAAGGTCACGGTTGAATGAAGGTCAGTGAAAATTAATAGCAAGCAACCATTTATCTCAACGGCTGTACAGTTGAAAAGACACAGAACCCAAAACACAAAACAGGTACCGATATGGTTCCTTATTTTACTGATTTCACAGTGTATTGGACGTCGAAACACACAAATGAATATACTGTGAAGATCAGCACGACAAGGCGATCAAAACAATATATAGATATCAGTGGTACGATTGAATTATAAAAATTCGAATTTTCTACTATGGAAAAATACAGCAAAAACGTAGAAAAATAAGATCGACGGAGCTAAAGAAGTCTGAATTTGAAAAAACGAAAAATGACGTCTTAGTCAGAAGATGAATTAGAATTTTTCTATGTAAAAATATTCAGGTTCGGAAAACATTTTATTATCATCAATTTTAACTGATATAAATTGGAATAAAATTACACTAGAAAATAAACTTCCAAATTATCTGATGAAATTTTACCAGTTGCTAAGATTAATTAGACGCATTCCAAATATCAAATTTTTATTTCAAAATTTTATCGTTTATAATTTCATAAAATTTTAACTAATTACGTTATTAAAAGAGTTAAAATTTACGGGTTGTTACAAAGCCAATACTTACAGAAACATCCATGCAGCTTTTAGGTAGATAATACAACGACCGGAGTATTTCAAAACGTTGAATCATCAATAGGCATCCCATACCCAAAGTCCCAACCGATTACCCTTTAATCAATCTTGTGGGATGTAGAGAACTGGGTAACACAAGGTGGTCGAGTTAACAAAGATTGGAAACTAGCATGTTGTTTCCCCCTTTAATTTCAGTTTAAAATCAAAATCAAAAAAGTCAACAAGTAATTTATATAAAAAAATAGGAGTGCATTTTAACATACTTGGTCATATATGAGCTCTAATTGTCCACTTAATGCCTCGTGTCTCCTCGGTATATCTATAATATCACTAATAACCTTATGCGACCTCCTCGTCATAAATTATTCCAACCACGACAATAATATGAGTCGACCCTCCATACCCATTAATCTATTTGTTCTAATACTAGGTAATAAACATTAAACAATAATAAATTGATTTGACCACTTTTGCCGTAAAATTAATTTTAAATTTTATTATTATTAACAATAATAAAATTCAAGTACACAATGTGGCTCACTCGACTGATGTATTTAATCGCTAGCTAGGATGGAACCAATGCTCAGGCAGTTGTTGTGGTATTTACAACAGTTTTTGAATTAGCACGATTGTGGACTCATTTATATGTGTAAGCCTTTTATTATCACAAAAGTTTGTTGTAAAAGGTACGTGGTATATGTATTTTGAAACACAATGAACTCGAGAGATAGATTCTGTACATACATTATTAGAAGGGAAATTTTACCATAAGGGCCTCTTTCCATCAAACAATAAGTTTCTAGGACACAAGTTTAAAATAATTATTTCTAGGACCAAAGTTAATACACGTTACGTCTGTTACTTTATCCCTCCATTCCGTTACTTTTTCTCTCGTTCCTTTTCCTTTTTCAGAACCCAGTAAAACAAAATCAAAATCTAAAATCGAAAAGTAGAGTTTTCTAAACGACTAGACAATTTGTGATCGAAGATTTCTACCATTATTCAGTTAAACATCAATTTTTCTTCATCGATTCCTCTACAAGTATGTACTATTTTTTTTATGTAAACGATTTAGGTACATGTTTTGGAGCTGGTTTATTGTTAAATGATATTAATTAACGAGTTCTTCGTAAAATAATAAACGTCAGATCTTACTTTATTCAACTATTTAAAAAGATAGAAGCATTTATCTTCTGATGTAAAGGATTTACGTACATTTTTGAGTTATATGTTCATAATCATTGATACAAATGGTACATTATCTAATGCATGCAAGGTATTTGATGTTTTTCTCATGATATTAGTTACTACATATAATATACAGATATGTTAAACCCTAGGTAAAAAAGATAAAAGCATTTATGTTTTTATGTAAATGGTTTAAGTTGTTTGTTGTTTTGGAGCTGGTTTATTGTTAAATGATATTAATTAACGAGTTCTTCGTAAAATAGTAAGCGTCAGATCTTACTTTATTCAACTATTTAAAAAGATAGAAGCATTTATCTTCTGATGTAAAGGATTTACGTACATTATTGAGTTATATTTTCATAATCACTGATACAAATGGTACATTATCTAATGCATTCAAGGTATTTGATGTTTTTCTCATGATATTAGTTACTACATATAATATACAGATATGTTAAACCCTAGGTAAAAAAGATAAAAGCATTTATGTTTTTATGTAAATGGTTTAAGTTGTTTGTTGTTTTGGAGCTGGTTTATTGTTAAATGATATTAATTAATAGTTCTTCACTCTGTCTAACATTTCATTATATATGACATTTTTTATGCAGCGTAAAAATGCATACAAGGTTTTCTAAGTCGAAGATATTCATTCGAAAAACAACTTGCATATTCATAAACGAAGGTGGAACCCAATGCATAAATATAAGACCTATTTCCAGTCCATTTTGTGATGAACACAACCAAAGACCATCACCATTTACAACTCCATTGGTAATTATTTTCATACTTATGTTTCCCATAATATTTAATTCTAATCTTCATTTTGTATATACGTAATAAATTGGAATCTAGATTCCATATTTTAAATAAAAAAATACCTAAATTTTTTGAGCTTACATTGTTTACCTTGGTTAGTCTGCTATTCTGTCACTACATTTACGTATACATGTGTGTGTGTGTGTGTGTGTTTCTGCATTCACTTCATATATTTTGTATTGGGTTGATGTGCATTGACTTGACTTGTTGCTTTATTTGCAGTCAGTTATCATCTAGCTTGTCTGCACTTGCATTCTCATCTTGTCGACATGTCTGCATTGGACTCTGGTTTCAATGTGTATGATGTTGCAAATTCACTTGATGTTTCATACATGTATATATGTAATGTTCGAACACTTCAGTCAGGTTTGGTTACTTCATTTTCATTGATGTTGAGTTGTTTTTATGGTGCATTTGTTTGTGTATGTTGTGCACTTGTTTGCACTGTCACTTTTGAATCTGAATATTCATTGATGTTGTAGCTTTCATGTTGCATTCATACATGTTGTACATGTAATTACTTCAAGGCTATTGTGATGATGAAGATAAAACACATTATCTTTATATACTTTGAAACTTTCTAATTGTAAATTTTCATTTCATCAAATAAATTTTATTGGTTTTCAGTTGTGAATGTTCATTTATCTTTCATTGGTCTAAATTATAAATTAGAGAATGCGAAATTTTCAAACTGTGATGATTGAAATTGGTCTAAAAAAAATTCAAACATTTGTTCTTTACAACAAAACCTATTGGATTCAATTTATACTTTTGTTTTTTTTAAAAAAACTTTATATACTAAAAAAGTGCTTTATCTTTTATTTTTTTAAATAGAGGTACTTTATGTACTAAAAATTATCTTAACCTCAAAAAAATACAAAATAATGTAAATGATAAAACATATTATCATTTTATTCAAATTTTTGTGTAGTAAGATATTTTTTTGATAATCTTGTTATTTTTACCTTCTAATTTATTTTTTGATTTTCCTAAATATAGAATCAAAGTGCACCAACACAAGAATTACCTGATGTGAATGAAAAAGAAGACTTCATATCTTATGATGAAAAAACGTTTTCACAGCAACAACAGAAGACAGTACTGATTTGGATGATATAGATCAGTATGAAATTAAGAAAATAGATAAGAAGCAAAAAAGGCAGTACACAGGTACTTATAGATGTAATTTGGATGCAGTGTATAAGGTGATGTCAATTATAAAGGAGAAACACATTCTTTCACCGGAAGCAAAAGCTTTTTTAGAAAAAAACGCCTTTCAAAAACTTCTTCAACGTTTTTCTTAGTGATTCAATAACAAGACAAGATTTGAGGAAAAGTGCTTCAAATTTAGATGATATCATTATTTCTTTTAATGAAAAAGAAAATGCTTTCACAATTGGAAACAAATTACTCAAAATTACTCCTGAAGAAGTCAGTTTAATTTTTGGAATGCCAATAGCTGGAGAGGACTTGTTTCCTATACCAGCTTCTAACAAAGCCTTAGCCATGGAAAGTTTCTCTAATTTTTTAACTGCCAATTTTGAAGAAGAAGACATAATTAGCCAAAAAACAGTAACTAAAAGACTGAATACACTGTTAGAAGAAGAAAAAGGAAATGAAGATATAGTGAAATTGTTGTTGTTGCTGCTAGTTATAACTTTCCTATTTCCAAACAACCAAAGCTACATGCAATGAGGATTCTTGCCGAAGTTGCTGAACTTAAAAAAATTAAATTCAATTTCTTGGCTGCAAGCGATATGTGAAAATGTGTTGAAAAATGTTAAAAAGTATCATGCTGACCCTAGAAGTACACCAGGCTGCACTATGGTGTTACTGGTATGCTTTCATAATTTTAACTAAATGTAAATATATTCAAATTTATATTTAATACAAAAATATAAATGCTTTTATCTTTTTCTTGCAGTATTGGATTTGTGAACGAACACAAATAGTTGCTGAGAAGGAAAATCTACAAACAAAAATCCCAAGAATGGGAAAATGGGATTTATCGAAATTGAAAGATTTGGACCTCACTGAGGTTGACAATGACAAAGTATGCTATTTTTTAACTGTACATTTTTTTTGATTTTTTCGAAAGCAATTTTGTAGAATGTTAGTAGTCATATGTTTAATGTGCAAGCTTAACTTGTCTAGTACTTCAATGACAATATATATGAAAGCTTAACTTTAAATTTATTCATTGCAGATTTTTAAAAAATTTGCAGATGTAACAAAAGAAGAAAAAAAATTCTTTCCAAAAAAATAAAAGCTATTGAAGTGGAAGTAGACCGAAACAACAAAAGGAAATTAGATGAGTACCAGGAAGACACAAGTTTGAGAAAATCTGAAAAGGAATCTGCTGATAACATAATGGAGCTACAATCAAAAGTCAATTTTTTGCGCTCTGAGATGAAAAATGTTGAAGAACAATTAAAGGAGGAAAGATGTTTAAGAGAAGCAGTTGAAAATAGAATCCAAATTCTTGAAATGAAGCTTCAGAAATTGGAAAATTTAAAAAAGCATGAAGTGGAGGAAAAAGATAATTTCAACAAAAAAACTGAAGCTCAAAAAGGTAAAAAAAAAATTGTTGGTATGTGTAACGACCCGATATTTTGGACCATTCGCGTCCATTATAAGTGTATAGGTAGACACTCATGCCGGAGTTGAATTGCTCAAAATACCGCGTTGTTAATTTAAATTTGGCAAAACTGAACATATACAGTAAATAAATAATCACAGAACACAGACACAGAGTAATAAGTGCAGCGGAAATAAAAGAGATAGTAGTTCATGAAGCTACTATATGAATATATAAAATACATCAGAGTTTACAACAGAAGAGTAACACGATACATCAGATACAAATCAGAATACAACACTGGAACCATCGAATATCTGAAATCTAGATAGATTGCTGGATCTCCAAGCGAAGCTCCAACTCCAAAGGTGAGTCTCGAATACTGGTACACTCAGTCTGACCCGAGCGTAAAGCAAAAACACAAGACACTCGAGTCAGGATTAACATTCTCATATTAATAAATCCAACTCAAGTGAAATAGCAATTGAAATACAAGTAACTCAAAGGATGTTTGGAATAACCATCCTTTAAGGATCCGTTAAACTATCTACTAGGTAGTAATGTACGCTAAGTAGATAATGTCTATCAGTAATATAAAGATATCAAAGTAGGGTTAAGCAGGGCCCATACACCTCTTAACCTGTTTATTCCCAAAAGCATATACAAGACCGTAGTTTCCCCAAAACCGGAAGTCACCAGAGGGCAATCCATATACTAAAGGTACAAATCAAAATCGTAGTGGTCGCGAATAGGATAATCAGTATGACAAGGTACATGAGGCGATACCAACTAGGATACTAGTAGTTGCCTGATCCGGACTGATGTTGGGCATAGCAGCTACTACCCCAACACCGCGAAACAACACTCCCAAATCGAGGGGTGCACCCAAATCGAATCACAAAAGTAATAGATATGGTATCGAAGAAGTGTGTCCGCTAGAGATGGCGATCCTCAATGGCCCGGCGCGGCTCCTGTTTTAGTCATGTTAAGGGTCATCCAAAATCGTTCTCTTTCTTCAGTCAACGCGTTCATCAAAACCATCCACTTCGTTCTGGATCAACACTCCGCGTATAGTTATTAAAGTGGTTTCGGTTCAGATAGAGAGTATATCCATTACCGATCCCGGTCTCTTTAATAACTTTCGTAATTATTACACCAATTGGTCGTTTATATATTTCAAAAACCAAATCAATTTCAATTTCAAATAGAATTCGTAAATCAACATTTCATTTGTCTTTCAAAACCAATTTCCAATAATTTACGTTTCAAAACTTCCAAATTATCATTTCAAAACCTTATAATTCAATTTCAATCTTTATTTTAAACAATTCAAATATCAATTTAAATTCGTATATAAGATTCAATTCCGAAATCATTTAAATAAATTTTATTTAACATTCAAATCAATTTCAAATTCATTTATCGATTTCATTCAATATTCGTTAAGTTACTTTATCATTCAAAACAATTTCAATTAAATTTCCAATTCATTAAATCAATTTCTTAAGTTCAACTTCATTAAACAAAACTTACAATTTTGAATTAAATTAAATTCGTCAAATCATTTCTTTCAATTACAAGTCTTACATTAATTCCAAAATATCACATTTTATTTCTTGTTAAAGAAATTCAATTTCACCTATTTACTTACTTAAATGATTTCCAAACTTAATTAATAAAGAAACTCAATTTCAATTATTACGAAGTAAAATTCACTTATTCAAAATTCAATTTAATTTAATCATTAAATAATTCAATCTTATTTAATTATTAAATAATTCAAAACTTAATTATTTAATAATTTCAAAGTTTAATAATTTCAAACTTAATTATAATTTCAAACTTAACTCAATAGTTTCTCAAATTAAACAACATTCTTTCATCAATTACATTTTTAATAATTTGTTTCAGATTATTAAACATTAACATTTCCTTTCACTTAAATTCAAATTTCAACTTCATTTCAAAACCATATTATTTATTCAAATAAAATCCTTATTTTATTTCAAAATCAAGTTATTGACCAATCGGGTTTATTTAATTTTCTATCCTAGGTCAAAGTTCAATTTGGGTATTTATCATTTCAACCCGATTCCAATTCAATTCAAAATCAAAACATATCAAAGGGAACTTGCAGTGTGATAACTGGGATGGTGTCAAAATAAATAAACAAGCAATAACAACAATCAATATCAATCCAATAATCAATTCAAATAATCCCGAAATAACCATATTAATTCGCATTGTTATTTGTACGAATTAATATAATTATTTCTAGAATCCACACTATCATTTCATGTAGATTAAAGATTATTACATTACGGTTTTCACTTGTCATCTATTTACAATTTCATACATCATCAGTTTAAGCAACATACAATTGATGGTTCAAGGTGTAGTTAACAATCCTACGTGTCAATAAATTTAACAGTTAAAGGGGTCATATTATACAAATGTCCGTTAAACAAATTTAACATTTAATTATCCTATATCAAGTTCAATTTCATACTATTTATCAATTTAACATTAACAATTTTAACGTCCAATATAAACATCAACAATCAATCAATTATCAGCCAAACTGTATTATCATCGCATAAAAAATTAACAGATAATGGTGTCAGATGTCAAAGGTGAACTGATACAGGTAATAGTATATATAACAGTGTAATTAACTAACAGCAGTATATTTCAATTGTCGTTTCAATTGAAATCAAATCTAATAAATAAAAGAACGTTAATCGTGAGTGAGTGCTCACCTTTCGAGGCTAGAGGAATTTGAAAATGAACAGAGCTACGGATCCAGTCGTGGATTTCAAAGCAAAGCTAGATTGGCCCGAGTTCAACGGATAAGCTGATAATACGAATAGACGAAAGCAAATCAAAACTGAATTGACGAAGATAGATGGTATAAATGAACATATATATATAACTATATATACTATATACATACCATATACAACTTATAATTTAAAATGAACACATAATTTTCAAAATCCATATATACACACCTAACAATACAGATTCAATATTTTATTTAAACTTCTATACAACCTATATAATATATCGCATGTACACTTATACTTATATCATTTAAAATCAATATTTATTATTATAAAATCAAATATATATGACAGAACCTTTTCAAAATAAGTGGTGTCTAACCCCTAAGCTAAACTAATAGATGACGGCTCGCCTACAACAACTCGAGAGGCCCAAACTTTGTATATAACTATTCTCAACATATATACTCCTTATATATATTATATTATAAACAATATCTCAAACTGAGATACATAAAAAAATGCAACTAAAATGTGTATGCCCAAACTCACTTTAAAAATTATACAACAAACTATATATAAATTTTTTTATTTTTTTTTTTTTTTTTTTTACACGGTAACCATTATGGATTGAACTCACAACCGACAGTTGCTATTCCTAAAGTACAACTACTTGAATTATTTCTTAGACCCGAATATAATGTATGTATAGTAATATAAATACTGTCACAAATTCAACTCAACTTTATAAAAATGCATAAAACGAAATCTTTATATATATATAAACATTGAAAATAGATTTTGAACATAACACATTTGCTAAACACATATGTCCCCACTTACGTACTGCCTATACCAATAAGTTTATATATCAACTAACCTATATAACTTTATATATGTACTAGAAAATATACAAATATTATCCCACTAACATAATATAGTATACCTCAATGCATTTTCAATAAACCAAGCACATATGCCAGCTCGATGGACAAAGGAAGGAAGGTGCGGCAGGTCAACGGCAAGAGAAAAGGCAGATCTCGGTGGTGGCTGCTGACTGCGTGCTCGCGTATGGCTGGTGGAACGGGAAAGTGGAAGTGAGAGGGTCCGAGAGGGGAGGCGAACTGGGCTATAGGCTGAGGAAGAGTGGTGATTGGGGTCGGCAAGGCGGGCTGTTATTTCATTGCGAGGAGGAGGCTGAGTTGTCGGCGAAGGGGTTGCGTACTAGTGATGGGATGAGGGGTTCAACAGGCTAGTATCAAGGTCGGTCTTGGGCTCGGAGGTGGAGGACGGGTTAGAGGCGAATGAAGTGGCTGACACGTGGTGAGAGTGGTTAATGGTGCTGTACACGGAGGAGGAGGTCCAACGATGGTGGAAATGGGATGTTGCATGGTGGTTCGGCACTTGACTGCATGTGGGCGGAGATGCTCGGCGAAGTGAATGGGGAAGGGAGGAGCACGGTTGCAGAGGGGAGAGGATAAATGGGTAGAAGATGTGCAGGTTTCTTGGAAAGTGGCAATTTGGAAATGAACATGAGTGGAAGTGAGATGATGAAACCAAAATAGTGAAAATAGTGAATATAGGAAACGGTGAGAGTATTAAATGTTTGTTATTAATATTTGAGAATATGGAAAAACAAGTGGCTGTTTGAATTCAACGGGTAGGTATATGAAAGGTGGATGGAAACCAAAAGTTTAAACGTGTACCGGTACGATTTATCGTTTCCACAGATTTCATCGCGTACCGAATTTTCGAAATACACAAATGAATACACCGTTGAGATCAACACGACGAGGCGATCAAAACGGTATACAGATATCAGTGGTACGATCATCCGATAAAATCGATATCGGTACCAGAATGCTGCTATTTTGCAGAAAATAAGAACGACGGAGCAATAGATGTCCGAATTTGGAAAAATGACGAACTGATATTTTGCTCAGACGATGGTTTAGAATTTTTCTATGTAAAAATATTTTGGTTTCGAAAACATTTTATTTTCAACGCTTTTTAACTGATTAAATTGAAGTGAATTTACGCGCGAAATAAACTTCCGTATTTTCGGACGAAAATTTACCAGTTGCTATATTTAACTAGACGTATTTCAAATATCAAATTTTTATTTCAAAATTTAATCGTTTAAAATTTCACAAAATTTCAACTAATTACGTTATTAAAACAGTTGAAATTTACGGGTCGTTACAGTATGATTCACATAAACAGTTCTGCTAATTTTCCAACTTTTGATATTATGCAAACTCAAGATTTCATAGTAGAAAAGCAGACACAAGATAGTTTAAAATCTGACAATCTGAAAGAGCCTGCTCAAGAAAATGTTTCTGAAAATCCAATTGTTGTTGAAGATATTGTCCTAAAAGAACCAAAAAAGAAGAAGAAGCCAAAGAATGTTGACAAATGTCCACTACTCGAATATCTTATCGAAGAAAAAAAAGAAATTGTCAAAAAAAATTTCAAAATTCTTGGACGAAACAAGTAAGTAACTAAACTACTTTTGACTCAATTGAATTATGTTATTGTAGAAGTTCCACTCACGGCGATCTGGTTGAATTGGGGGAAGATGTAGGTATTATTGTGGAGCAATCAATTGGGGAACCTGGGACTCAAGTTGAAACTAATTATTTTTAAGGACAAAACTGGGCCATTAGCATTTCTCTTTTCTTTTTAATGTACTGTCAGCTGTTTTATGTACAATTCACAAAATTCTTGTAGAGTATGACAATATATTTTTCTTAAACCTGTTATTAATATTTGGTTAACTTATGGTAGATCTGTACCATCCTTTAGTTAATATTGAAGGTGACAATTAAAAAAAGATAAAACTGATTATCTTTTGTATGTACTGTCATATGTTTAATGTACAAGTCACAAATTTGTCAACCATTTTAACCATGTCATAATATGCAAACATTTTAACATTGTCATGTTTGGTAGTGCCATTCAATAAACATCCGATAATGTGTAAACTTTTTAAGTTATGGTTTAATCAGAGTTAATAAACAATTTTTCACTTGTGCCATTCAATAAACAACCTTGTATTGTTGGTGTACTACACAACGACTTGATGGATTGACTCAGTTTAACTTAAAAATTGCCAAATTGAGTCATTCTATCAAGTAGTTGGGTTGTATTATCGACAATCCAAGGCTGTTGAAATTTATTAAAATCTGAAGAAAAAAAAGAAATTTTTGGTGATGAATAGTTTGCTGGTTGATGTTCATGAAGATAAAAAAATTTATTTAAGCACCAAGTATTTTTATTTGCAACCTTACTTTTTTTAATGCACTGTACTTTAGTTAATAATCCAAGTGACAACTAAAAAAAGATAAAACAAAATATCTTTTTAATGCACTGTCAGCTGTTTTATGTACAATTCATAAAATTCCTGTAGAGTATGACAATATATTTTTCTTAAACTTGTTATTAATATTTGGTTAACTTATGGTAGATCTGTACCATCCTTTAGTTAATATTGAAGGTGACAATTAAAAAAAGATAAAACTGATTATCTTTTGTATGTACTGTCATATGTTTAATGTACAAGTCACAAATTTGTCAACCATTTTAACCATGTCATAATATGCAAACATTTTAACATTGTCATGTTTGGTAGTGCCATTCAATAAACATCCGATAATGTGTAAACTTTTTAAGTTATGGTTTAATCAGAGTTAATAAACAATTTGTCACTTGTGTCATTCAATAAACAACCTTGTATTGTTGGTGTACTACACAACGACTTGATGGATTGACTCAGTTTAACTTAAAAATTGCCAAATTGAGTCATTCTATCAAGTAGTTGGGTTGTATTATCGACAATCCAAGGCTGTTGAAATTTATTAAAATCTGAAGAAAAAAAAGAAATTTTTGGTGATGAATAGTTTGCTGGTTGATGTTCATGAAGATAAAAAAAAGTTATTTAAGCACCTATTATTGTAAGCACCAAGTATTTTTATTTGCAACCTTACTTTTTTTAATGCACTGTACTTTAGTTAATAATCCAAGTGACAACTAAAAAAAGATAAAACAAAATATCTTTTTAATGCACTGTCAGCTGTTTTATGTACAATTCATAAAATTCCTGTAGATTATGACAATATATTTTCTTAAACCTGTTATTAATATTTGGTTAACTTATGGTAGATCTGTACCATCCTTTAGTTAATATTGAAGGTGACAATTAAAAAAAGATAAAACTGATTATCTTTTGTATGTACTGTCATATGTTTAATGTACAAGTCACAAATTTGTCAACCATTTTAACCATGTCATAATATGCAAACATTTTAACATTGTCATGTTTGGTAGTGCCATTCAATAAACATCCGATAATGTGTAAACTTTTTAAGTTATGGTTTAATCAGAGTTAATAAACAATTTGTCACTTGTGCCATTCAATAAACAACCTTGTATTGTTGGTGTACTACACAGCGACTTGATGGATTGACTCAGTTTAACTTAAAAATTGCCAAATTGAGTCATTCTATCAAGTAGTTGGGTTGTATCATCGACAATCTAAGGCTGTTGAAATTTATTAAAATCTAAAGAAAAAAAGAAATTTTTGGTGATGAATAGTTTGCTGGTTGATGTTCATGAAGATAAAAAAAAGTTATTTAAGCACCTATTATTGTCAGCACCAAGTATTTTTATTTGCAACCTTACTTTTTTTAATGCACTGTATTTTAGTTAATAATCCAAGTGACAACTATCAAAGCAATAAAGATAGTCTTTGATTCTCGAATATAAAAAATATCAAAGCATAATGGAGTAAAATTATTCCACTGCTCCCAAATCCTATTCCTATCATAAGAAATAGAAGCATCCAATCCAAAACGAGCACTAAAACAATTGTTATTGAAATCAAACACAACTATAACAGATGAATCACACCTGCAAAAAAAATGTAAAAAAAATAAAAAAAATATAACTATGTGAAACTGATCTTAAATAAAAACTAATAGCATAAGACTATTTAAATCATTTTTTATACCACTTTTTGAAAAAGATAAAACAATTTATCTTTTAGAGATCACTATCACTCTTTGGGATAACCTGATTACAACAGTGGAAAATATAACTATGTAAAACTGATCTTAAATAAAAACTAATAGCATAAAACCATTTAAATCATTTTATATACCACTTTTTGAAAAAAGATAAAACAATTTATCTTTTACAGATCACTATCACTCTTTGGGATAACCTGATTACAACAGTGGAACACGTGGAAGAAAAACATTCGTTGTGATTGTACCTATTCAAGTTTACATTGTTGAAAAATCATAGGTGAAAAAGATGATCTGCAAAAATATACTTAATGGTGAAAAAGAAGAGCTAAAAAATTATCATAACAAACACACACTAAGATCAATATGGTCTTTAAAACACATAATCACATTCAATGGCTGCCAAATTATTACTAGAGCCAGAATGGAATTTTGATACACCATTCTTAAACATCTAAACAATCAGAGTTTAATTGCAAACTAAAGAACAAACGAAGCTAAATACACAGTGATTGTGTTATAAGAATAAAACAATACCATTCAGAAGCCATTATTCCAACTACATCAAACAAAACCTTCCTCCAATAGATGAAAACAGCCTCCTGTGAAAAGAAACATACAGTAACATCATAAAAAATAGAATTGAGAATGAAAAACAGCAAATAAAAAAGAGACTCACCAAATGAAGAAAATCGCCTCACGATTTCCCACAATTAAAGTCGATTTTGATTTGAGAAGAAACTAACGCCTCACGACCGCTTCAATTGCACAAGAAACGACCGCTTTGATTGAACAAGATACGTCTAATTTTCACGACCGCCTAATTTGCAAGATCGGTAGATTTCAGAAGGTACGTAGTTCTTTGAGAAGATGAAGACACACGCGCCTAATTTTCACGATCGGTAGATTTCAGAAGATACGTACTTGTTTGAGAAGATGAAGACGCATGCGCCTAATTTCCAAGATCGGCAGATTTCAGAATATACGTAGTTGTTTGAGAAGATAAAGACGAACGCGCCTAATTTCCATGATCGATTTCAGAAGATATTTAGATGTTTGAGAAGATGAAGACGCACGCCGCACATAATTGTCCTCGAAAATAATAATTTCAAACCCATGTCCTGGAAAAAAAATGGGCCATATAATTAGGCCCTTCGTATCAATTTCCACTTATTAGAAGTTGTATCAAGCATAAATATCAAGTGGAATTATACACACACACAAATGATATAGCACCTATTATGCCGAAAGATAATTTGCCATAAGAAACAAAAAGATTTTTAAAGATTTGTTTTGCAAACAACCCTTCAAAAAATTGACTACATTTTTCAAACATCTGTTTTGGTAAAAGCACATAATCCTTTTCACTATTCTGACTCAGATGGTCATTTCAGTATTGCATATGTTAGTCTATTGTGTGTAAGATATAATTCTATGCATATTAGCAGCAAGAGGCAGTGATGCCAAATTCAGTTGATGTACATTTCATATGAAATTATGTGCATTTGATATATTATTACTTTTCCCCTAAAAAGAACACCAAATTTCCGAGGAATGATGTTTTATAACCCCTTTTTTTGTACAGATGATTATTATTCAGGTACCAATAATTCAAAACTTTGTTGCATTGAAAATAACACAAGCATTAGTTGATGCATGGTCAAGAAAGGAGTAAATATTAGGCACATTCAGTGCATATCGCTTCTACATATCACAATTCAAACAACAAAGTCACCTATGAGGCACCTCGGTGCTTATCAGGATGCCACTTCAAAGCAGATTCCCTATAACTGTGTAGAAGAAAATGTAAATCAAACTATCGAAAATCCATGTCAAAAAATATTAATACCTACATTAACCCAAGGCAAAACTTACGCAAATTTAATATCTTCCAACTTTAAAGGTCCAGTTGGTGGTAAGCCGAGAGTTATCCTATGAGAGCAGCTGCCTACACCGTATACATTGGTTAATTCCTCCTCATCGTCACTTTCTCGCCAAAACTTTTCACGAGCTTTTTCTTTTTTCGATGATTCACTTTCATAATTAAATCCAGATCTTGTATTGCTGAAACCTAAGTTCTCGGTCCATGTAAATGACCAAGTATAACACTTCTATCCACCAAATGTAGCATTGAAAAAATTTTCGGACCTTCATCATCTGTGTCATAAAATCTATGCCTTCGCCGAGCTATGAAAAAAATGAATTGCTGAAAAATGCTTGTATAATTGTCTCATATGAGAGAGGCCAACATATAACTTACCATATCGTTGGCCTTTCTCAAAGCTTGGTTGAGATTTGTAATCTCTACAACCTTTTCCGGGATCTCGAGCTTTGCCTTTTCTCTTGTTTGTTTCATTCCAATGTCGATTGAAATTTTGATCCTACAACAAGTGTCAAGTTTTGGATAATATACAGTTAAAGCAATGTGATATGTAAGGTTAAGTTGTAATATAATAAACACATAATTAAATCTCTACAGTTGTATAAAATGATTATGTGTGAGAGAGAAACCATGGAGCAAAGTTTAGATGTTTTTCCATAGAGAAGGAAGTCTTTTACTGCTTTTTTTGTGTCTACACGCTTTTGACGAACTGCAAATCTTATCTGAGCCTAAGAAAATAAAAAAAAGCAAAAAAAAGACATCACTAGACAATTTCTTTCAATAAGCAAATATAAAATGACATTACATAAGGATTATCGAAATTGATAAGGTGAAACAATTTGATTATGTAGAGTCTACAAAGAAAATCATTGATTGGGGAAATTAGTTTCGAATGAAATGTGTTTTCAATAGGTTGAACAAAAAAATCAATGTTTCAACCGATTAATTTGCATTATATTTGTTCACCATTTTAATAATATGTTTTAAAAAAAATATCCAGTTCTTAAAATAAAATATTTGTTTTAAATAAATCTGTAAACATATTGAATTTTCTAATGAACTTTCTATAAATTATGAATGCTCAGGAGTTTCGATATTTTACAAACTTTCATTTGATATTCAAATGTATTCAATAAATTAAGGATAATTAAGATTACAATTGGTAGAAAAAGTTCCTTTGATATGAAGGAAATACAATTCAGTTTCCCTTATCAAAACGTTTTTAACAAAATTTGATCAAAATTGAGGTATTTACTATTTTCTTATTCAATTACTTCTCTTCAGTAATGCCCCTCTGATTTAAGTGATTGATCTTTCATCTTTTCCTTGTCTCAAAGTATTTACTGAAGGTTAATAATTCTTATGTCCATGCCACACAACATTTCTACTTTTAGAGCTATATTATAGAAAGTAGGATCCAAATTCTTAAGATAATAAACACCACAACACACTACCATTTTGTACCTTAACTCCTAATATTAAACTAATCATACACCACAGAGCACTTTAGTAACTTGAGTATTCTGCTAGTCCTTTTTTATGTTTCGTAGTTAAAAAAAAAACTATTATAAAATTCAGACTTTAAAGCGTTTTTCTACCAATTGCATAAAATTTTTCTTAAATACAGTTTGAAATTGGATTTATAATGTTTACATTCTATATTGTTTTGATTAAGGTGGCAAGCTAGACGACAATAATTCTTCCAAAAGCCACAAACCTAAAAGAATATTAAGGTTTATTTACCTCAAAATGAATAGCAACAGCGCACTACACCAAATAATTATTACGAATAATAAAAAAGTGTCCACCAATTCAGTCGCTATGATTTAATTTCATATGACAATAACTGGAGTCTATAATGATATAAATCAAGGCAAATTATATTCATACATCAAAATTTGGTTAACATACACCAAAAAATTGAACAAACTAATATACACCATAGATTACTTAACATACACCATTTTTGTACAAAATTACACATTTATTCATCTTACATTATCTTCACCCTTCCAAATTTTTAATCCATCGACGCAAAATTATAAAAAAATTCAAAACTAAACTAAAACAAAATTCTACAAAAATTAACAGTATCTTAATTTGTTTACATTGAACTTATTCATTTTCAACAAAAATGATTTTAATTTTTCAAAGAAGGGTTAAATTATTTAGAAATCGATAGGATCAGATGTGAAAGTTGTATTAGTTGATGCTTACGGTTTCTTATTTTGAATAATTAATTACCTTATACGTCACATATTAATGAAGAGTAACCAGAAATTTGTTTTAATGCATGACTGCATTTGCTCTTAAAGACGTTGGTATTCATATATGTTATGGTTACACAAATATAGCCATTGCCAAAATTGTAGAAAAGATCTAAGCTTACCTGCTACCAGCAGGTGAAAAGCAGAGAACAAAGATCTCTTCAAGTGCCTCTTTTAAAACACCAAAGTTGGGTGACCTTGAAACAAAACAAACACATTTTCCAGTATAAGAAGTGTAAATAAATTTGTTTATGGCTTGTCACCTCGATATAGTCATAATAAAAATCATATAACGTTATTCGCCAAACGGTGAAAATGAAATGGTTATTTGCATGCATTTCAGTTTGCGAAACCGAGTTGCAACTCAGTTTGCAACTAAGTTGCAACAAACTGAGTTGCAATTTTTGCAAACTGAGTGCATTTCGGTTTGCAAAACTGAATTGTCAGTTTTGTAACTGAGCTATTTTTGCAACCGAGTTCCATTTTTCAACTCAGTTGCAAAACTAAGCTGCATTTTGCAGTTCGATTGAAAAATTGTTACACTACTGAAATATAATTCAACTGCTTTGCAAAATAATCATATGCTCTATATAACAGAATAATGCAACTTAAATGAAAAATGAAGGTTTATCATTTTAATTGACCCGCATTTCATGTATGCCAAAGTTAGCAAAATATCTAAGAACCCACAGTTAATGTAAGAAATTATGTAAGGAAGGTAAGTTAGCAATTATGTAAGCAAGGTAAGTCTACATCATTAGGTAAAAATTTACATATCATGAAAATGGTCGTTAGTAATGTGTGATCAATAGTAAAATGGAAGAATATTATCACAATATCAACTGATTTAATTATTCAAAAGTCATCTTGTCATGAATATTATAAATTTATAATATTGTACATTTAGTTTTCTTATCTAGAGCAAATGTCCCAATGGTTCAACGAAAACAATTCAACTATTAGTTCATTTAATTTAATGTAACAAGAAGCCTTTTATCTATCGATCAATGTTCCCCTTCCGTCAGTCAATTTGAGCAACAAAAACAAGCTATTAACTTGCTCTACTAAAAGCCATCAATTATTATTTCATTTAATTGTATATTACCTTTTTTTCTATCAACTATACGAGAAGCGTATTGATCTTACTATGGCACTGTAAACTTGAACCATTGCTGACTGAGATGAACAACATATTAATGAAGAGTAACCGGAAGTTTGTTTTAATGCATGACTACTTGATTCAAAATCAGTCATGCAATCTCTTCAAATTTAAGGTTAGAAAAGACCTTTGTGTTACCTGCTGCCAACAAGTGAAAAGCAGAGAACAAAAATCTCTACAAGTGCCTCTCTTAAAACACCAAAATTAGGTGACCTTGAAACAAGACAAATACATTTTCCAGTATAAGAGTTTGCTGGAATCCGATAAGCTTCATCAACATCTTCAAAAACGGGATCCCTAAAAGCAATGCAGCTAACATGAATTTTTTACCTATCTCCTTCTGCATATGAAAACATATACACTAAATATTTGGAAAAAAATAATAATATTTATTGCTATACAGGAGAAGTATTATTGCTCTTGTAGTTGAACTATAAAATTAAGTGTTAATATTGGTACAACAAATATGATATGTAGTAAAGAGCTTGAATGTTAATAAAGAAAACCATCTTCATCCATATGCTAATATTATATGTCAAATGTATACGTCCAAAGTCCAATACACTTGATTCTGAATCAAGTAGTCATAGTTTCAAACCCTAAATTTGAATCAAAAATTGCTTGAAATTCATTATGTTAAACATACTTCATTTATTTGTCCTTAAAAAACTAAATGAAGTTTGCCCAAATGTGTTTAGATTGGCACCACTGGATGTGTTTTTGCCTAGTATTCATATTTAAGCAAACAGAAATCCTAACATGTAAATGTAACACAGATATAATATAGCTTTTGTTACCCTTATACATTGATTATTGTACGTAGAGAAAATCTGGATTTACTTTAGATTTTAGTCATGCCTATAGAAACTAATGGTATTTACATTTACTATGCATGTTTTTTAAGACTTACAAGAGCCATCCTGTTAGCATCAATATGCATGTAAAAGAATCAGATTATATGATAATCTTCTCACTTCCTAATAACTCTGTGGTGTGGCTAAAACCCTTTAAAGTTAGTTAGTGTTCACAATTTCACAAGAGAGTGATGGTTTGGATTATTTTTCTTTAGCTGTGAATGTGTCTTTGTTGGATAATAGGTATATGTAGCATATATGTAATAATTAAGTGTTATTTGCCATTGGGAGAATATTTCTATGTAATGTAAGGGGTGTATTTGAAAATGTATAGAATATCATATATATGCTACATTGAACTTTATGATATACTTTTAAATCTGTAGAAAGAAAAATGTATTGAATTATGCTTGAAGTTTGCTATATGAAATACTTATACTATTCCCTTGAATAATATGTTTATGCTTGAAGTTAGCCATGTACATGTACTGCTTTATTCAACAGATGCAAGAATGAATGAGCAGTAGTTCATTTTTTAATAGACCGATGCATGCTAGTAATTAAACACCGTAAAGTTGCATTTGTGGCTTAAAATGTATTTTTTGAGTGTATTATGTCATACAGAAAAGTAATAAATGAATTTATTTCATTTTTTTTCCTTTTTCTTTAGATATGCAATTATTGATTGTTTACATATAATTACCTAATAACCTAATAACCTATGTGAAATATCTTCAGTGAGAAAGGCAAGTATATATAGGCCTGCTATGTATAGGGCATGCGCTCGAACTTGTTAGTTATTGTACAAAACTTTGCAGCATCACTTTGATTTCCACCATTCTCATCAAATCAAAGCTGCTCAAAGACTATTTACCAGCTGAATGTTGTATATTAATGGTTTACAGGAATTGTTTTTTAAGTCCGGTTATGCATTCCACCCATTAAAGATATTTCCTATCACCTACTTCATTTGGTGGCTCAACTTCTGTTTTATTTCAGGCATTCCGTCCATTAACTATTAATATTTCATACCTAATTTAATAATGCATGCTTGTATGAGAGTGTCTGTATGACTATGTATCTCTATGTAAATATTTTTTAGTTATTAATAAAATAAGTGATACGGCATGTGGGTTTCCCAACATATGATCACAAGTGATGATTTTCCCCCGGTCAGTCGACTTTACTTTAAAAAAATTAATAAACTGTAATGCGTCATACATAAATATTATTATTAATTATTTCATATTAAGAAATGTATTAGTAGCAACAATATATTTATTTATTTGGCTAAAGCACATATTTTTTATGTTTAGGGATTATGTTCAAGTTAAATTATAGTTTTGTATGCCTTAATGTTTCTGTGAGGGAACTTATACTTGTGTCCACCTAGTAAATAATGCACATCAAGCATATTTGAATAGGCACGTCTCTAAATGTACCTATTGAACCATGACCGTCGTCGCGAGATGTACGATGTGTTCTATTACCTACAAAATAAGCTTTTCATTAAAAGAATAATGAAATGCCATTACATTTTAACTTAATTGATACAAATACTTAAGGCCTAAAAACAAAAAATAGATGATTGAAACAAAAATGCATATGTCTGTGATACAAGACATCATCGAAAACCATATGCAGTTGTAGGATCTCACATCCGTTGATTGTTTACCAAGTTAAAATTAACAAAACAATATGAAAAACAAATTTATATGTTACTTGTTAGTTTACAAAATGCTTCAGATTATGGTAAAAATCAACAACAAATGTAAGTTAGAGAAATTCCATGCACCAAAGTCACATGAATAAGCATAATCTTCTATTTCAGAAAACCCAATTATTTGTATAAAAATAAATTAGATGAGATAAAAGCAATATTTCACTTAACAACATGAAAAACACCTCAATTTACAGAGTTAACCACACATATCCTAGAGGAATCATGAACTATTGAGACATAGATGAATAAATCAAAACTATAGATCCAAACTTATGCTAATAAAGTAGTAACAAAAGCGTAGCGGTCATTACTTTCTAGAATTATGGGATTACCGATGATAATAAATCACACAAAAACCCAAAATTTGTAAAATAAAGAACAGTTACCTGCAAGGGAATCACTTCGGCAAAGATAGCTCAATCCAAATAATTTAGAGGTTGGATCGGTGAAGAAGGGGAAAACTAGGGTTTATAGAGCGAAGTTTGTGGGAAAAGGGGGTTTTGATGTTAAACGTGGAATATATCAAATGGGAGGGAATGAAAATAATTTGCCGCTTAAGTGTCTCCTTTTCATTTTGTTAAGGTTGGGGTATAATCTTATAGCATGTCTACCGTGTTTATTTAACATGCGAACAATTAAAAATAGCAATTTGCTTCCAACGCCATGCCTTCTTGCAATTAAAGAAGGATTTTCTTGTAGTGATTTTTGCATTTAATAATTCGTGGCAACAAGCTTGCACTTATGGAATTTAGTAGCCAAGAACTAAAGAGGTTGTCTTGTCTCTAGTGTATTATGTACTCTTGATTACTAATTAGTGATTCATCATTATTTATGATAAACTTTGCATGAATTGGAGTTGTTCCAAGAATGAACTCTTCCAAACCATGCCTTCTTACTGCAGTTGAAATCTGAAACTTCCGAAGCAAGAAGTTGCTTTCATCTAATTTGATGGTGACAGGTTGACTTCTAGGATTTATGATGTTCTTGGTGATTTCTTCAATTTCTGATGGTTGGTTGATATTTCCAGTTGGTAGGGTTGATGAAGCTTCAGATGCAGTATCAGCTCCTTTGGCGATTGAGTGGATTCTTGGTCAAATGATGAAATTTTCTCTAATGATCACAGTTTTGATGCAGCCAAGGTTGGGATGATGAGGCTGCTCTGACTTTCCTTCTAGCAAGGCACATATATAATTGAAGGTTAAAAGGACAATTCTTGAAAGGAAAACATGAATTCTTTGTCAAAAGGAAGGGAACTCTCTTATGATGATGAATCTAAAGAGAGCAGCAATACAGCCAGTTTTAGATGATGATATCTAATCTAATAAGGCTTAGACAAGGTCTTGAATGTCGTTAAGCAAGAGAAGGCTCTGATACCAAATTTTCAAAATGTAAATAAATGTAAATTGTAATATTATTTTATGTATTACATACAGTTACACCATAATTTCCACGAAGTTTAAATTATGAAAAGAACGTCCCTTGGCTTGTAGTTCTGAGACCCATCGTTTAGCTTCCATCATGAGCTTAGGCATCAAACCCAGTACTTGAGAGCATATAGGACGAGAACATGAAATAATGTGACAACGAAGACTGAAATCATTGTCCAAATATAACAGAAGCTTAACCGAAGGAAGCAACTACAGAGACCAAATGCATCTCAACAAACCTTAGCAACCAATGACTCAGATAACCCTAGCCAAGATCAACGATCAGAATAAACAAAACAGTCTAAAAAGCTATATTAAATGTGCAACATCAGCAATCCACGTCAAATAACTTTCAACCAAATAATGACAAGTGTGTGAATCAGAGCCGCCTATAGTAAACATGGTCATCAATCCAAGTTAAAACCTTTGCACCAATAAAATGACCTTACATTTGCTATAAATAGAGGACCACCTGCTACAAAAAAGGGGACCTGGAGAGCGCATAAAGAGCTGCCATAAAATTATATAGTACTTTCCTATATTAAAGCTCTATTAAAAACTCATTAATGGTGGAAGCGCTTAGTTCAATGTAATAAACCTCTCAGCTATATAAGAGTGACTAAAGAAGGAAAGGACACGGGACGTAGAGACTTTCGACCCGAACCACTATAAACGTCTCGGTATTATTTACCTTCCGCACTTTACTTTACTTTCCTCACTTCACTTTATCAGAATGAGCTATTGTTGCTCTATGGCACAACACCTCGCACTCAGGGTTGACTACATCCCGTCTCGGTAACCTCTCTTCTGGGTCCAATATTCCTTTTGCTTTCAGAGACCTACCTCCAAACTTCAAGGTGTTAGTGCAGACGAAAATTTGCAGTAACATTTTTGGTACTAGAAGGATGGCTCGAACCTCCGTCTCTCCATTCCTCTATTCCGCTTCTCCCAATGCAACGATCCAGAATTTTACCGCTTTGATTTGTGAATGTTTAATTAATTTTAAATATTCAAATAACAAATTTTATAATGAAAATAAACCTCTTTTAAATAATAACTACTGAAGGTGAAATAGTTTTCAAAATTTGTTTACAAAAATAATTAATTCAAAGAAAAATAGAAAATATGACCGGAAATCGTTTTCCGAATTTTTGACTTTTCAGTGTCGAAAAGTTGTCGAAAAACGTTGTGCATATTTGAGATAAACATTTTCACACATTTATAAATAAATTAGGATTTTGTAATTTGATTTATTTAATAAATATAATAAGTTTTGATATGACTTTTTATGTAAATTTTAAACAAAAGTTAAATTTAAATAAAAGTGACATAAGTTGTCATTTCTTTAGAAACACAAAGTACATAAAGTACTAAGACATGTTTGCTCATGAAAATGAAGGGGAAGACAAGCTTTACATGTTAGGGAGGAGGAAGAAACATGCTTTGTGATGTGGCAATATGGTAAGGGAGGGAATGTACTTTAGGGTAACATGGTAATTTAGTTCATGTACTTTGTATATATACAAATTTTCATAATATTCTTCCATTTTATCATTCCATTTCCATTTCATAAAAACCTCTTCATGTTTTCATGATACTTTAATGGCTTCCAAAATAGTTTCTTAAGTATAAAAATCTAGTTCATTCACTTTTGTACTCCTAAAAACTTGTCTAGACTCACCTCCTTCCATTTCAATACCTCTCCTTCACAAAACTAACCCCCAATCACCATTTCTCCAACTTGGCCGAACACTAAAGCTCCAGTAGCCGAACTGTACTACCATTCAAGCCACCAAAAACTCCGCTTTTCCAAGCTAGAAGCAAAGGCCTAGGCCATGTTTAGGTTTTAGTAGAAGGTAGTTTGTAACGACCCGTAAATTTTAAATGTTTTAATAACGTAATTAGTTAAAATTTTTGGGAAATTTTAAACGATAAAATTTTGAAATATAAATTTGATATTTGGAATGCATCTAGTTAAACATAGCAACTGGTAAATTTTCGGCCGAAAATATGAAAGTTTATTTCGCGCGTAAATTTACTTCAATTTAATCAGTTAAAAAGCGATGAAAATAAAATGTTTTTGGAACCTAAATATTTTTACATAGAAAAATTCTAAACCATCTTCTGAGCAAACGTCAATTTTTTGTTTTTCCAAATTCGGACTTCTTTGGCTCCGTCGATCTTATTTTTCTACGTTTTTCTTGCATTTTCCGCCGGTAGAAAATTCGAATTTTATAATTCAATCATACCGCTGCTATCAATATACCGTTTTGATCGTCTCGTCGTGCCGATCTCTGTCCCATACTCAATTCTGTATTTTGAAGTAAGGCACGCAGTAGAATCAGCGAAAAACAAATTTCACATTGGTAACCACTTCGTGTCTTTTGGATTCCTTTTCTCCTTCAATTTCTCCACCGTTGAAATACTCATGCACTGGCTTTTAAAATTCCCAAGTATCAGCGTGACTTTTGCTATTAACATTAAAACTCATTGGTACTATTGATTTTTTGGTTCCTTTATACAAAAAAATGGGTAGTTGAATTCATTTTTCCAAGTTGTTCATCTCCCACCTGTCAATTGAATTTATATTTAGTCTCTTCTTCATTTTTCCTTTTTATTTTTTTTTTGCCATGCCAAGTCCTCCTTTCCTCCTCTCCTCCCTTCCTTCCATTCAATAACCGATCCAACCCAAGGCCAACAACCGGAAACCGCGCAACCACCCAGCCCGCCACCGTCCTCTCGCCTCAGCCACCATGATCAGCCGAGCCATGCCGCACCTTCCCCTACTCATATTTTTCACGTTATTCAGCCTCGCCCTTTTTGAAACCGAACACCTTTCCCACGCAACCCTCCGCCGCCCTCTCTCTCTTCCATTCGAGCTTGGTTGCAAACCACTCCGCCTTCACATCTCAAGTCTTCACCACTAGACAGCCTACCTCCATCCCTTCGAGCCGTCATCCACCTCAGCCAGTAGTGACAGCCTCTGCCTCTTTTTCCATGTAACGCAACTGGCCTTGAATCCTTGCTAGTCGGAGTTCATCTGTTAGTATTTCGTTTCTTATATATATATATATTATCTATTTCTGTTGGTTATATGTATAGATATAAGTTTCATAGTAAATAAGAGAATATATATATAATCTGTTTTACTAGATTTTAGATAAAAGTTGTTCATTTTGTTTATACCTCATATTTGTTGCTATACTAGCTAATTTTATATATAAAGTATACGTTATACTGTTTATATGTTTACAATAATATATACTGATTTTTGTTAACTATGATATGTAGTAATGAGTTTTTTTTTATATATGTGAGGTTGTACAGTTATTATGTATAAGTTTATGTTGATAAGTATACATTAGTTGATTTTTATTTTTCCAGTAAAGTTATATATAGTTTTGATGTATAAGCAATTATAGTTTTAATACATATCTGTACGTTTTATATATAAATTGGCCATATATAATATACATGTGTTTTCAAAGCACTGCATAAGGATTGATGTGTCTCATATATGGTAATATTTGATTTCAAAGTAATTATATTATATATATATACATACATATGTTAATTTATAAATTTATACATATAAACTCACGGTATAAGATGTTGATATATATTAGTTTATATAAGTGTTACTCTTTGTATATGTGTTGCGTATATTTGCTGTTTGGTATATTCTAGCATATAAATTTTTTGTTAAACGTAGATCTATATGTATATTTATGTATACAGGATTTCAAGTATTCTAGTGAGTTGGACATAGATGTATATGTTTGTATTTTCGTATGTGTTTGGGTTGCAGGTTTTGCTTATAAGGTGATATAAGACTTGTTGGTATATATAAAGTTATATAGCTTAGTGTATATGTTGTATATATTAGTATATTCATGATGTGTTAAGGTATATAATATATTTGGATTTTTTTTATAGCCGCAGCTTATGTTAGTATATATATAACAGTTTATATTCTATTTAAACATCTGTTTATCTGTTTGAGAATATGTATACTAGTTATATAAGTTTAGTATGAAAGTGTTAGTATATATATTTTATGTATTAAGTTGTTTTAAAAGATTATAAGTTATTTGTAAAAATAAAAAATTTAGTTGTATATAATTTTATATATAGTTTGTATATAGTTATATATATATATATATATGTATATTCACTTAGGCCAATTATTTTCATCAACCCAGTTTTGATTCTTTTTCCCATCTATTCGTATTATCATATCTGTTCGTCAATTCGTGCCAATCTAGCTTGTTTTGAGTCGTGCTTGCATTCGTAACTCAATTTCAGCGTCAATTATCTCATCGAAAGGTGAGCAATCACTCACGATTAATGTTCTTTTATTTATTAAATTTGATTTCAATTGAAACGACAATTGAAATATGCTGTTGTTAGTTATTTACACCGTTTTATATGCTATCACCTTTATCAGTTTACTTATGACATCTTACACCATTAACTGTTAATTATGAAATGATAATCTAGTTTGGCTGATAATTGATTGATTTTTCGATGTTTATATTGGACGTTAATTTGTTAATGTTAAGTGATTAATAGTATGCAGAATTGAAATTGATATCGGATAGTTAACAATTTTAAAACTGATTTATATGTTAAATTTGATTAGTTGAATATGACCTCTTTTAATTGTTAAATTAATTGACATGTAGAATAGTGATAATTACACTTTGAACCATCGACGTATATTGGATTAATTGTTGTAGTATAAAATTGTAATTGAATGACAAGTGAAGAACCGTATTAATATTAGTGTAATAATCTTTAATCTGCATGAAATGATAGTGTAGATTCTAGAAATAATTATATTAATTTGCACAAACAACAATGCGAATTTATACGATTATTTCGGGATTATTTGAATTGATTATTGGATTGATATTGGTTGTTGTTATTGTTTGTTTATTTACTTTGACACCATCCCAGTTATCACACTGCAAGTTCCCTTTATTAGGCTTTGATTTTGAATTGAATTGGAATCGGGTTGAAATGATAAATACCTAAATTGAACTTTGACCTAGGATAGAGAATTAAATAAAACCCGATTGGTCAATAATTTGATTTAAAAATAAAATGAAGATTTTATTTGAATAAATAATATGGTATTGAAACGAAGTTGGAAATTGAATTTTAATGAAATTTAAATGTGAATATTTAATAATCTAAAATGAAATATTAATAAAGAAATTGATGAAAGAATGTTGTTTAATTTAAGAAATGATTGAATTAAGTTTTGAAATTATTTAATAATTTAATGAGATTGAATTATTTAATAATTAAATTAAATTGAATCATTTGATAATTAAAAATTGAACTTTTAATTAGTGAAATTTAGTTCTTTATTAATTGAGTTTTGAAATTGTAACTATGTAAATTAATAAGTGAAATTGAATTTCTTTAACACGAAATTGAAATGTGATTTATTGAAGTTAATGTAAGACTTGTAATTTAAAGCATTGATTTGACGAATCTAACTCAATTAAATTTGAAGTTTTGATATAATGAAGTTGAACTTAAGTAATTGATTTAATGAATTGGAAATCAAATAGAAATTTTTTTGAATGATAAATTTATTTAATATTGAATGAAATCGATTAATGAATTTAAATTGACTTGAATGTTAAATTAAATTAATTTAAATGATTTCGGAATGAAATTTATATATGAACTTGAACCAATATTTGAATTGTTTTGAATAAAATTTGAAATTTAATTATAAGATTTTGAAATGGGAATTTGGAAATTTGGAAATTTTGAAACGTAAATTTTGGAAATTGGTTTAGAAAGACAAATGAAATGTTGATTTACAAATTCTAATTGAAATTGAATTTGATTGCTTTTGAAATATATAAACGACCAATCGGTGTAATAATTACGAAAGTTATTAAAGAGACCGGAATCGGTTAGGGGCATACTCATTGTCTAAACCGAAAACCACTTTAATAACTATACACGGAGTGTGATCCAGAATGAAGTGGTTGGAATGACGTACGTGATGACTGAAGAAAGAGAACGATAATGGATAGCCTTGACACTTGTGTCAAATTGGAAATGACTAAAACAGGAGCCGTGCCGGGCCAAATGGGGACTAGCTACCTCGAGCGAACACACTTCTTCGAAAACTACTCATTACTTGTTATCGATTGGTGCACCCTTGATTTTGGGAGTGTTGTTTCGTGGTGTTGCGATCGCTGCGGCGATGCGTTCTCACCAGTCCGGATCAGGAAAACGTTAGTTTCACTACCTTGGGTATTGCCTCATGTGCCTTGTCATACTTGTATCCCTTTATACGCGACCACTACGATTTGTTTTGTGTTATACCTATGGAGTACTTCCTGATAGCCCACTAGTTTACGGTGGAGTTTACAGTGCTGTATAGACTATAACGCTCATATAAAATGTGTTAAGGGGAATAATGGTAACGCCTTAACACTATTTTGATACCTTATATTACTGATAGACATTATCTACTTAGCGTACATTACTACCTAGTAGATAGTTTAACGGATCCTTAAAGGATGGTCATTCCAAACATCCTTTGAGTTACTTGTATTTCAATTGCTATTTCACTTGAGTTGGATTTATTGATATAAGAATGTTAATCTTGACTCGAGTGTTTTGTGTTTTGCTTTACGCTCGGGTCAGACTGAGTGTACCAGTATTCGAGACTCACCTTTGGAGTTGGGCTTCGCTTGGAGATCCAGCTATCTATCCAGCTTTCAGATATTCAGTTGATTCCAGTGATGTATTTTGATATTGTATTTGATTATTGTATTCGAGACATTTTTTGTACCTTATTTAACTCTAATATGTATATAGTAGCTTCATGAACTACTATTTTTTGCTTCCGCTGCATTTATTACTCTGTGTCTGTGATCTGTGTTCTATTTATTTACCGTATATGCTCAGTTTTGCCAAATATAATTAACAATTCGGTATTTTGAATCGTTCAAGTTCGACATGTGCGGATGCGAATGGTTGAAAATATCGGGTCGTCACAAGTGGTATCAGAGCTTTGGTAGCTCTAGGCAAAACTTAGCATATAGGGTAAATGTATTTACAGAATCACTCTCATTCGAGTTTCAATCTCTTCCTTTGACTTGATTCCTTTGAATTTTGGAACATTCCCTGCGGTTCCAAAATTCATTCGTGTCCCTCACTATTTGTCTCTTTCAATTCTGGAGCATCCCATAACTCCACTTCGAATAATCTTTATAATGAATCGGCAGTCTCACCAGACTTCGAATGATTTGTAAAGGGGTGAAACTCCTTTACAATATGCATCGATTTACCAGAGATTCCTGTATCCTCAATTTATGATGCTATCTATCTCCTACTATACCTGAATTCTATTTCTTGAGATCGAATGTAGATTTGCCTCGAAATTCTGCATCGATTTCATTCTTTAAGTCACGGTCGACCCGGTTAAGGTTGCCTGCGATTTATATAAACTTATACATCGCCCTATTTTGTTATTTAATTATCTTATCATAGTTTGAAACTTATCTTCGAATCAAAATTCTCTTTGATTTGAGTCCATCAAAATTGAATCTCTATCCTTGCTTTGAAATCCGTTACTGTATCGTTGAGCGAGGAAGTGCATTTGTAAATTAATATTTTAAAATGTTTAATATACATTGTGTTGTTTGAGTTGTTGATGTTGATTTGGGTTTTCGATCGATTCGTCTGATCAACGCTATCGATAGGATTTCCAAAACACTTGAGCAGAGCAAACTGACACAATATCATTTTCAAATTTGGTAAACAAAATAGGTTTGGATGATTATATTATATATAAATATAAGTTTTCTGAAATTAAATTGTTAATGAATTTGTTGTCAAAAAAAATGATAATATTTGATTTTCATTTATTATTTTGTAAACCATTGATTATCGCATATTATAAATAAATTTATAAAACTTGGTTATAATTTGATTTGAAATTTGAAATGAATTTAAATCAAGAATGTGAGAATTTAATTTCCGGTGTTTTCAAACTTTGGGTTTAAATTTTAAAATGCATATTATAAAAAGAAATTTCGAATAGAAATCAATTCCAAAGAATTTTAAATGATATAATCAGTGCTCTTCTCTTTTGTCGCTAGAAAATAATTTCGGTGATGACGGCCGCATCATCGACATTCATTTTCGAGTTTCGAAGTGCAAAGACCTATTCGTAGCTTTGCTACAATTTTGTTTTGGAAATTAAATCGATTTAAATCCCTTAAGTATGATTTGATTGATATATATAGGTTTACTATTTTAAATTTAATATGATTTGATATATAGTATATATTTATCTCTAAATTGTTTGAAGTAAATCAGAAATTTAATTCTTAAAAATTGGGTAAAAGATGATTTCAATAATAAATGAAACCAAAACTTTGAATTAATATTTAAACTTGAGAAAATTGAATTAGAAATTTACTTGTATAATACTCAATTGCATTATATATAACTTACCTAAAAATTTTCAAAAGTTAACTATGTAATTGGATAGTATACAATATAAATTGTCTTTATAAATAAAATTTGAGTGCGTATAAAAATGTTAGACACTTAAAGTTTAACTATAAAATGATTAATAGAGGTAAATAGAATACTAGGTTGGTTGAATAATAAATGGATTAATAAAATAAATTGTTGTTTGAAATAAATTTTTGTAACAAACAATGATAAATTGAAAATAAACCAAGTTAATGAAATTCCTTGAGTTTAAAGTCAATTGTTGAATATAAATTAATTTAAATTGAAATTTATATGGTTTAAATTAATTTATATGGTTTAAATATATGTGATAAAATATATTACGTGGAACAAATTTAATAATAATTTGGAATAAAAGAATTAAATCTGTTGAATAAAATATGAGTACAATAATTGATCATACAAATTGATGATTTAGAAATGGTTAATTGAAGATGACTATATAATAAGATAATGAATTTAGAAATAGATAGATTAATTTAACTTAAGTGAATTCAAAGGGATTTAACCAAATTGTTAAATATTAATTAATTTAAATTGAAATTTATATGGTTTAAATTAATTGTTTTACTTGGATGCCAATCTACTTCTTTCTACTTGTTTCTATTCTCCTACCTCCTTCCTTTTCGGGGACGAAAAGTTTTGAGTGGGGGAGAGTGTAACGACCCATAAATTTTAACTGTTTTAATAACGTAATTAGTTAAAATTTTTGTGAAATTTTAAACGATGAAATTTTGAAATATAAATTTGATATTTGGAATGCGTCTAGTTAAACATAGCAAGTGGTAAATTTTCGGCCGAAAATATGAAAGTTTATTTCGTGCGTAAATTTACTTCAATTTAATCAGTTAAAAAGCGATGAAAATAAAATGTTTTTGGAACCTAAATATTTTTACATAGAAAAATTCTAAACCATCTTCTGTGCAAACGTCATTTTTCTTTTTTTCAAATTCGGACTTCTTTGGCTCCGTCGATCTTATTTTTCTACGTTTTTCTTGCATTTTCCGCCGGTAGAAAATTCGAATTTTATAATTCAATCATACCGCTGATATCAATATACCGTTTTGATCGTCTCGTCGTGCCGATCTCTATCGTATACTCAATTCTGTATTTTGAAGTAAGGCACGAAGCAGATTCAGCGAAAAACAAATTTCACATCGGTAACCACTTCGTGTCTTTTGGATTCCTTTTGTCCTTCAATTTCTCCACCGTTGAAATACTCATGCACTGGCTTTTAAAATTCCCAGGTATCAGCGTGACTTTTGCTATTAACATTAAAAATCATTGGTACTATTGATTTTTCGGTTCCTTTATACAAAAAAATGGGTAGTTGAATTCATTTTGCCAAGTTGTTCATCTCCCACCTGTCAATTGAATTTATATTTAGTCTCTTCTTCATTTTTCCTTTTTATTTTTTTGCCATGCCAAGTACTCCTTTCCTCCGCTCCATCCTTCCTTCCATTCAATAACCGATCCAACCCAAGGCCAGCAACCGGAAGCCGTGCAACCACCCAGCCCGCCACCGTCCTCTCGCCTCGGCCACCATGATTAGCCGAGCCATGCCGCACCTTCCCCTACTCATATTTTTCACGTTATTCAGCCTCGCCCTCTTTGAAACCGAACACCTTTCCCACGCAACCCTCCGCCGCCCTCTCTCTCTTCCATTCGAGCTTGGTTGCAAACCACTCCGCCTTCACATCTCAAGTCTGCACCACCAGACAGCCTACCTCCATCCCTTCGAGCCGTGAGCCACCTCAGCCAATAGTGACAGCCTCCGCATCTTTTTCCATGTAACGCAACTGGCCTTGAATCCTTGCTAGCAGGAGTTCATCTGTTAGTATTTCATTTCTTATATATATATATTATATATTTCTATTGGTTATATGTATAGATATAAGTTTCATAGTAAATAGGAGAATATATATATAATCTGGTTTACTAGATTTTAGATAAAAGTTGTTCATTTTGTTTATACCTCATATTTGTTGCTATACTAGCTAATTTTATATATAAAGTATACGTTATACTGTTTATATGTTTACAATAATATATACTGATTTTTGTTAACTATGATATGTAGTGATGAGTTGTTTTTTTTGTATATGTGAGGTTGTACAGTTATTATGTATAAGTTTATGTTGATAAGTATACATTAGTTGATTTTTATTTTTCTAGTAAACTTATATATAGTTTTGATGTATAAGCAATTATAGTTTTAATACATATCTGTATGTTTTATTTATAAATTGGCCATATATAATATACATGTGTTTTCAAAGCACTGCATACAGATTGTTGTGCCTCATATATGGTAATATTTGATTTCAAAGTAATTATATTATATATATACATACATATGTTAATTTATAAATTTATATATATAAAGTCACGGTTTAAGATGTTGATATATATTAGTTTATATAAGTGTTACTCTTTGTATATGTGTTGCGTATATTTGCTATTTGGTATATTCTAGCATATAAAATTTTTGTTAAACGTAGATCTATATGTATATTTATGTATACAGGATTTCAAGTATTCTAGTGAGTTGGATATAGATGTATATGTTTGTATTTTCGTATGTGTTTGGGTTGCAGGTTTTGCTTATAAGGTGATATAAGACTTGTTGGTATATATAAAGTTATATAGCTTAGTATATAATATGTTGTATATATTAGTATATTCATGATGTGTTAAGGTATATAATATATTTGGATTTTTTTATAGCCGCAGCTTATGTTAGTATATATATAACAGTTTATATTCTATTTAAACATCTGTTTATCTGTTTGAGAATATGTATACTAGTTATATAAGTTTAGTATGAAAGTGTTAGTATATATATTTTATGTATTAAGTTGTTTTAAAAGATTATAAGTTATTTGTAAAAAAAATTTAGTTGTATATAATTTTATATATAGTTTGTATATAGTTATATATATATATATATGTATGTTCACTTAGGCCAATTATTTTCATCAACCCAGTTTTGATTCTTTTTCCCATCTATTCATATTATCAAATATGTTCGTCAATTCGTGCCAATCTAGCTTGTTTGGAGTCGTGCTTGCATTCATAACTCAATTTCAGCGTCAATTATCTCATCGAAAGGTGAGCAATCACTCACGATTAATGTTCTTTTATTTATTAAATTTGATTTCAATTGAAACGACAATTGAAATATGCTGTTGTTAGTTATTTACATCGTTTTATATGCTATCACCTTTATCAGTTTACTTATGACATCTTACACCATTAACTGTTAATTATGAAATGATAATCTAGTTTGGCTGATAATTGATTGATTGTTCGATGTTTATATTGGACGTTAATTTGTTAATGTTAAGTGATTAATAGTATGCAGAATTGAAATTGATATAGGATAGTTAACAATTTTAAAACTAATTTATATGTTAAATTTGATTAGTTGAATATGACCTCTTTTAATTGTTAAATTAATTGACATGTAGAATAGTGATAATTACACTTTGAACCATCGACGTATATTGGATTAATTGTTGTAGTATAAAATTGTAATTGAATGACAAGTGAAGAACCGTATTAATATTAGTGTAATAATCTTTAATCTGCATGAAATGATAGTGTAGATTCTAGAAATAATTATATTAATTTACACAAACAACAATGCGAATTTATACGATTATTTCGGGATTATTTGAATTGATTATTGGATTGATATTGGTTGTTGTTATTGTTTGTTTATTTACTTTGACACCATCCCAGTTATCACACTGCAAGTTCCTTTTGTTATGCTTTGATTTTGAATTGAATTGGAATCGGGTTGAAATAATAAATACCCAAATTGAACTTTGACCTAGGATAGAGAATTAAATAAAACCCGATTGATCAATAATTTGATTTAAAAATAAAATGAAGATTTTATTTGAATAAATAATATGGTTTTGAAATGAAGTTGGAAATTGAATTTTAATGAAATTTAAAGTGAATATTTAATAATCTGAAATGAAATATTAATAAAGAAATTGATGAAAGAATGTTGTTTAATTTAAGAAATGATTGAATTAAGTTTTGAAATTATTTAATAATTTAATGAGATTGAATTATTTAATAATTAAATTAAATTGAATCCTTTGATAATTAAAAATTGAACTTTTAATTAGTGAAATTTAGTTCTTTATTAATTGAGTTTTGAAATTGTAACTATGTAAATTAATAAGTGAAATTGAATTTCTTTAACAAGAAATTGAAATGTGATTTATTGAAGTTAATGTAAGACTTGTAATTTAATGCATTGATTTGACGAATCTAACTCAATTAAATTTGAAGTTTTGATATAATGAAGTTGAACTTAAGTAATTGATTTAATGAATTGGAAATCAAATAGAAATTTTTTTGAATGATAAATTTATTTAATATTGAATGAAATCGATTAATGAATTTAAATTGACTTGAATGTTAAATTAAATTAATTTAAATGATTTCGGAATGAAATTTATATATGAACTTGAACCAATATTTGAATTGTTTTGAATAAAATTTGAAATTTAATTATATGATTTTGAAATGAGAATTTGGAAATTTTGAAACGTAAATTTTGGAAATTGGTTTAGAAAGACAAATGAAATGTTGATTTACAAATTCTAATTGAAATTGAATTTGATTGCTTTTGAAATATATAAACGACCAATCGATGTAATAATTACGAATGTTATTAAAGAGACCTGAATCGGTTAGGGACATACTCACTGTCTAAACCGAAAACCACTTTAATAACTATACACGGAGTGTGATCCAGAATGAAGTGGTTGGAATGACGTACGTGATGACTGAAGAAAGAGAACGATAATGGATAGCCTTGACACTTGTGTCAAATTGGAAATGACTAAAACAGGAGCCATGCCGGGCCAAATGGGGGCTAGCTACCTCGAGCGAAAACACTTCTTCGAAAACTACTCATTACTTGTTGTCGATTGGTGCACCCTTGATTTTGGGAGTGTTGTTTCGTGGTGTTGCGATCGCTGCGGCGATGCGTTCTCACCAGTCCGGATCAGGCAAACGGTAGTTTCACTACCTTGGGTATTGCCTCATGTGCCTTGTCATACTTGTATCCCTTTATACGCGACCACTATGATTTGTTTTGTGTTATACCTATGGAGTACTCCCTGATAGCCCACTAGTTTATGGTGGAGTTTACAGTGCTGTATAGACTATAACGCTTATATAAAATGTGTTAAGGGGAATAATGGTAACGCCTTAACACTATTTTGATACCTTATATTACTGATAGGCATTATCTACTTAGCGTACATTACTACCTAGTAGATAGTTTAACGGATCCTTAAAGGATGGTTATTCCAAACATCCTTTGAGTTACTTGTATTTCAATTGCTATTTCACTTGAGTTGGATTTACTGATATAAGAATGTTAATCCTGACTCGAGTGTTTTGTGTTTTGCTTTACGCTCGGGTCAGACTGAGTGTACCAGTATTCGAGACTCACCTTTGGAGTTGGGCTTCGCTTGGAGATCCAGCTATCTATCCAGCTTTCAGATATTCAGTTGATTCCAGTGATGTATTTTGATATTGTATTCGAGACATTTTTTGTACCTTATTTAACTCTAATATGTATATAGTAGCTTCATGAACTACTATCTTTTGCTTCCACTGCATTTATTACTCTGTGTCTGTGATCTGTGTTCTATTTATTTACCGTATATGCTCAGTTTTGCCAAATATAATTAACAATTCGGTATTTTGAATCGTTCAAGTTCGACATGTGCGGATGCGAATGGTTGAAAATATCGGGTCGTCACATAGTTTGATTTAGTACACTTTCGGGGAGTAAAGATTTGACTTTTAACTAAGTTTTCTAAACATATTTATATGATTGGATTTGGATATTAAATATGTTATGTGTTTGGGTAAAAACAATGTTGGATTGTATGTATGTATAAATGCTTGAATTAAAAGATGCTTGGATGTGATTATATATGTTTTTATGCCATGATTTGGAAATAGACTTTAAATAAAGTCTAATGGTTATGTTAATTAGAAAGTAGAGAGTTTGACTTATGTTTTGGGTTATGATTTGGTTATGATGTGGTTATGTAAGTTATGATTCATGAATACATGGGTATATGCAAAGGAAGTTAGCACCTTTACTAGTTAATGGACATGGAATCCTTTATGTGAAAACTAAGATTTTTGGTTTTAAAATCAAAATCATTTCAAGTTGAAACTTTGTTTTAGTTTTCAAAATATTTACTTTATGTTGTAAAAGCAAGTAAGCTTTTCGAAGGGTAAGATTCCAAAAGAAAACTTAGGAAACCAATTTCAAGTTATGGTAACCATAGTGATAGTCGTTATGGATGCAGTTACGGTAAAAATCCAACTCTTTGCAAAATAGAGTTTTTATACTTAAGTATACTTTAGAATGTTTTCTAAAGTTAATAATAGGTATTAAGCAAGTTACTTATGTAAATATTAATTAATTATTAATCAATTAAGTTTTGGTAATTAATAATTCATTAAGTATTAAATAAGATTACTTAATTATAATTAAGTGAAGATTAGTTACTAGCTAATTATCTTTTAAAGTGAGATTTAATTTAATTAATTATTAATAAAGAAAGATTAATTTTAGTTAATTATTGGTTAAGCATAAGTTTAGTTGTAATTAATTATTAATTAGTTTTAAATTAATTATTAATTAAGTATAGGGTTAATTATTAATAAATTTTTAAGTAAGTATTTAATTATTTTTAATTATCAATTAAATACGGGTTTTAATTTATAAATAAATTATTTATTAAACGTTTAATTGTTAGGTTTAATTATTTCTTAATTAATAATTAAGATAAGTTAAGATTTAATTATGGGTTTAACTTGTAGTTAATTATTTTAAAAGAGGTTTAAGTTTTTAAATTACTTTGTTTTCCAATGATCAATTTGTTTAAAGGCAATTTCCTTTTCAAAGAATAGTTTTGAACACAAGGGATTCTATTGTCGATACCATTAAGTAACCAATCAAATATGAATAGGTTATACCTATTTTGATGACATCTGTTAGCAGAATAAATCTCCGTTCTGCTATAGCTTAATTGATAAATTGTTTGGATATCTATAAGCAAAATAAATCCTTGTTCTGCTATAGCTTATTCGATTGATTGTTTGGACTTCTGTTTGGTAGAATAAAACACCATTCTACTAATTAAATTATATTTGAAATTAGTTTGGTAGAATAGATCACAATTATGCCATAATTCACCAACTAAATTATGTTGACTTCTATTTAAGCAGAATAAAAACCCAGTTCTGCTATTTTGGTAACTTGGACATTTAGCTATATGTTTATTGATTTTTTTTGGTTGTTTCTCTTTTACATACCTACTTGTTATGTAAATACCCATGTCATAACTTGGAAATATAAACTCAATTAAATGAGAACCATTATGGTCATTAAGCCTCTTTTCGAACTTGTGATGTCAAACTTTTAAATTTTTCCTTTTTCAAAATGGTTTAAAAATTAATATTGTTTTTAAATATGATATTTAAAGGATAATTAATCAATTATTTTATTAAAATGTTTGAAGTTAATTTAATACTTTTTAAATGATTGTTTAAAATCATTATTTTGTTAAAGAGATTTAAGGATAATTAAACAAAGGATGTTTAAATAATAACTTGTTTATTTTAAAGGTGTTTTAAATAATTAATTGTTTAACAAAGGAGCTTTATTGGTTAAAGTTTATTAAAGAAGTTTTATTTTAAATAAGGAATATTAATAAAGGAAGTTTTATAAATGGTTTTGGATATTTATACAGAGTTATGTAAATGGTTTTAATATTTATAAAGGAGTTTTGTAAATTAACTCGGAGTTTTATAAAGAGTTTTATAAATTGGTTTGGAATTTAGGTAAAAGAGATTTCATAAATGAAAAAGATTTATGAAAAGGATTTATAGAAGTAAATTATAAAAGAATATGAGATTTAGATTTTCTTTAACTGACCTTCTTAATTCTGGTGGTATGGACATTGGTTTCACACTCAACATCGAAGGAATAGTATTTGAGGCTATCTTTATCTTTAATTTAAATAACATTTGTTGATCCTTTTAATATGATTTTGAAAATAAGAAATTTTTCGCATTATTTTGTGAATATACTTATGTTTGTGAGATAAGCATATGAATATTTTGATAAATATTCTGAAAGAGATTTACTAAATAAAAGATTTATTTAAATAAGGCTTAGTGGTTGCTATAGATAATTAAATCCCAAAATTTGTTGTTTGATTATTTGATAGTTAAATTACCAACTATCAAATCTTAACCTGTTTTGACTCTATGTTGTGTATATTTGAGTCCTACGGTGAGGACTCGAATACTTGTTTAATAATTCTGAAAGAACCGAGAATGAGTCAAACATAAATTATTGGTTGTTGGTTCGGAGAGACCGGGATCGGATAAGTATAAATTATCCAAAAACCACTTCGATCCAACTCAAGCTTTTCGAACTAAAGACATCATGAAGAGTATGGAATCGAAGACGGAGCTTTTGAAGTGCAAGGGCTACTTGCTACGAATCCTGAGTGTGATTCCAAAATGGATGTAGTAGAGGTAGTGCCTTCGGTTTCATTCAGAATCAGAACAAACTTGTATGGATGAATGCTGACATTGCATTTCTATCAAAAGGGCAGTGTTAGCATTCCATGATGGTTTGCTATGAGGAAATGGTAAGAACGTAACCTCTCAAGCCTCACATCCCGGAAATGGTTAAAATAGGGTTTGCTGCAAGGCTATATGGGTTGCTCCCATTGGGGTATAATCATCCTATACCTAGAGGATATCTCTATGTATGCTTCGGGGCCCTTTTTGGTTGTTAATCACAAACAGAGGTGATCATATTCGGTACTATCCAGTAAGGGGTATGTCAGACTTGTCATGCGGGTTGCAAAGGTAACTACAGCATGTGGTACATTTTATCTAAAGGTGTACTTGTTAACCATAAAGCTCACTCTAGAATGTAAGAATAAAAGAAAGCCATCGAAAGAATTAAAGAAATTTTACAAGAATTAAAGGGAAGGGTTTTGCCATGATCCAAAAGCAGGGTTTCGAAGGCGTCGAAATAGTTTTCGAAGAGATTGAGTTGGTATTACAAGCATCGACTGCTCTTGCAAATATTAAGGAGACAACGGGCTTCCGAAGGAGTCGAAAGGGGTCATGGCTATCCTTCCGCTTCAGCTGATCCTCCTAAGACAGTTGGTTCCGCATGCATAAAGGAGTTTTGAATGTTTTAAAAGCACCTTTCGAAGGTAATAGATAACAAGCTTCCGCATATGCGCCAAATCTTTTAAAACAGTTGGTTTCACCACTCTTTGCCTTCCACAGAAGGACATTTATCAAGGTAACCCTTTCAAAAGCATAGATTAGCCTATCGAATCGGTTGAATCCTTCCGCAAGTGTAAAGGATACTTCACATATGACCAGAAGATGGGGCTTCCTTATTAAACAACATGAATACTTTCAAAAGCCACATTCCGTAAATAAACTTCCCCATGTAACCTTTCGCATTGATCCTTTTGCCACTAAAAGAAGCTTACCTTTCGAAGGCGTCAAAGGCATCAGAAGTACTTGAAAGAAGTGTTGGAACAATATCCATTGTTGGAGTACTTTTGATGGAGGCGCAAGGGCTAATCCAGGCATAACACGAGACATGGATACTCACAAATTTAAAACCATGGAAGCAGAAGGACGATGGCGAAAGGACAGGTGTGAAAGGTGAGGAGAGAAACCTTTCGACAGCTTTGAAAGGATGGAGGCGGAAGGGTCCAACCCACATCTATAAAAACGACCCTAGGGGTCCAAGTTGGTGGACCAATTTTTGAATTCTTGGATTTTCTTTTCACTTTTTAGCTAAATCAATATCTTGTAACCCTAAATCAAGATGGGGAAAAACTTTACTACTTGTAATCCATTCTCGAGAAATGAAAACGAGAGGATGAATGGATCTAATATTGATTTCGAATATGAGGACGATCATTTCACCCATTAGCTTGTCTAATGACCAATTGCACATGATATACACTTATCTTCTTAACCCTTATTTGACATATGCTATGCTATGGGGATATCTTGATTTTGAAGCATATTATCATCATGTCCAAAGCCCATGCGATACTAAAGTGATGTAATGATGATAATTCAATATTATCAAGTCAATTGGACTTCTTGTATCGTTTATCCAAGATAAGATTCCATAGCATATTGAATCCACTTTTATTCAATATATATGTTGTGACCTGGGTCCCTTCGAAGGCATAGAGACTGTCTCGACTCATTCGAATGGGTTTTGAAAGGATTCATTATGTATTCATTAAAGTCACACCCTTTGGGAGGACTCATTCGAAAGGTGTTTGAATACTTCGAAACATATCATTGCTTTCGAAGGAACCCTCTTCATGACAGCAGAATCAATAAAAGGGTTCCCCTTCGAAGGCATAAAGACCCTTTCAACTCACTTGAAAGGGGTTTTGTAGGGATTGTTTACTTTTTAAACTTTACTTTGAGGTGTTGGCAAGATTTCTTGTTAACATTTTTGGCGCTAGAAGGAGGGCTCGAACCTCCAACCTTGTTATTTTCTTATAGAGTAATTATGGAACGTTTGACTTGTTCTAGGAAAATGAAATCGAATAGACTTGGTCGAATGGATGAGGAGCAGTATACACAACAGTTTTGGAAGAAAATATTACTCCAACCTTCAACTTGGAAGGAGTTATGGCAGGACAACCATCAACTCCAGTATAACCAGATGATAATGCTGCTAAGGCATTTAGAGAAAATGCTACTAGAAATGCAAGAGCTCCTGGAAGTAGCCCTTGCCCAGAAATCTTCTAAAACTGTTAAACCAACAACGGGAGACGTGGTGGTATCCCCAAGGAGAAATTTGAAAGCTCATAAGTTTGAAGGCAATAGCAAGGTCGACGTAACATCATCAAAGAAGAAAGAACGTCATGCAACTAAAGTTGACCATCAAGGTAGAATACAAGATAAATCTCTGGAGCAATCTGGAAGCTCAATTTTAAAGGAATACAACCTAAATCGAAAAGGCTATCAAGATACTGAAGCTTATTTGAAGGATGTGGCAGAGAAGGCTGTCAAAGACATGCTAAATGCTAAAGGGAAAAGAACTTTAGACGAGCAAGTGAATGACAATGAACGAGTAGCTCCATTTACTAATGAAATCATGTCAACGGTAATTCCATCTCATGTTAAGATTCTAGCTTTGAAATATCACAGTACCACTGATCCCAATGACCATCTGATGGCTTTCGACAGCCAAATGGATCTATATAATGCTTCTAGGGCAGTGCAAGCTATTACTAGTAACACTTCGAAGGGCTGCCGCAAAATGGTACCACCAATATCGAGAGAAGACTATTTATTCATGGAAACAATTTTCCTACAAATTCTCTGCTCAGTTCTGCATTTGCAAAGATCCCAAAGTTGATTTACTGTTTAGCAAACATCAAACAATGGCAGGGAATAGCTATGTGACTACCTCAGAAGGTTCAATATAGAGGCACTGAAGGCCAAAGACATGAACGATAAGGATACGCTAATTGAAGTGCATTCAAGGCCGATAGAAAACACGCCATTTTGAAAAGAACTCTTCATCCATGGATGTAGTGATTTACAAGACTTTCATTTTCAAGCTGATAAATTCATTCGGATGGATGAATTACATTATGCTAAAAAGAAAGCTAACCCTAAAAAGGAGAGTGGAAGATTTGGATTTGATCGGGGACACAAAAGGTCAAGGTGGGAAGAACCCAACACTAATTCAATTGCTTTGAACAAGCCATTATCTTATGTCTATGCTACAACTAAAGAGAAGATTAATTTTCCAACTTTATTCAAGGCTAGAAACTACCCTGAACAAAGAAAGTGGGATGGTTATTGTTCTTATCATAAGGCGAATGGCCATAAAACTAACGAGTGTCAAGTGCTTGCCGGAATTATTCAAAAGCAGATCCATGAAGAACACCTATAAGAATTCGTCCAAGATAAACAGAAAGCACCCCGGACTGATGATGGACCATAAATATTTCCTAGTAATGCTTTCAATATCTTAGAAGATGAAGATCCATTGAACTTGAGTTCACCTTTGAATAGGATTGATGTGATTCATGGGGGACCACATCCAGTGGGAACTAGTATAGGAGCCAGAAACATATACATTAAGGAAGCTAGGGAAGGAGTGTTCTCTATCGAGGAAGAGCCCCAGTTAAAAAATCCACGTCTTAATATACAAATACCAAATCTTGTCATCACTCCACAAGTGCTAATGAAAGGAATTCATCATTCCCATAATGACCCCCTTATGATCACGGCTCAAATCGGGCTTTCCTTAGTATCCAAGATTCTAGTAGACATTGGAAGTGCATTTAACATTATTTTCAAGCACGTCTCTGATCAAATGAGCATTCCCAAGGACAAGATGGAACCTAGCCTTGAACTTATCTTTGGGTTCAATAATAAGGGGTCAACTCCGGTAGGACAAATGAAGTTGCTGGTACAGATGGGAGTGCCTCCATGCTGTAAAACTTCCGAGACTCTCTTTGTGATCATCAACCAGCCATCATATTATAATGCATTTTTTGGCTGTCCTGTGCTTGATGAGGTGGACGCTTTTGTCTCACCAAAATATCTTATGGTAAAATTCTTGACTAAAAGAGGTTGGGGTACCATTCGAGGAGAACAATTTAGCTCCCACGAAATGTATTTTGCAGCTCTTGACCAATACAAAAGGGAGTACTCTTCTTATTATGATTCTTCTACTATTTTTCATCCTTTGGATGATGAATTTTTACATCCAACATTCGAAGCAAAAATAAGATCTAATAAAATGAATAAATGTCTGTTTAAAAGGCACACCTCGCCTGGGAGCAAGAGGAAGAGGACTGATGCTAACTCTATAGAAGAAGGCGAGATCATCACAGAATTGGATTGTCGAGGGGAAATGGAGAGGATAAAGCCTATAGAGGATCTTGAGGAAATGTGCATAGATCCAACTGATTCAGCCAAAATAGTCAGAGTGGGAAAGGAGTTAGAAAGCAATTTGAAAGCAAACTTAATTCAATTTCTTAAAGCTAACAAGAATGTATCTGCATGGTCCCATTTAGATATGGTTGGGATTGATCCATCAGTTATATGCCACACACTGAATATTGAACTAAGCGCGACCCCCGTTCGACAAAAGAAGAGACAATTTGATAAAGTTCGATCTGATGTCCTAAAAGAAGAGGTTAAAAGGCTACTTGAAAATGGTTCATTTGGGAAGTTTTTTTTATCCAAAATGGCTAGCAAACCCAGTATTATTAAAGAAGTCAAATGGCAAGTGGAGAACCTGTGTTGACTACACTGATCTAAACAAAGCTTGCCCAAAAGATTGCTATCCATTACCCCGGGTAGATTATCTAGTTGATGCAACTAGTGGACACAAGCTATTATCTCCCATGGATGCTTATTCGTGATATAATCAAATACCCATGTTCAAACCAGATGAAGAACATACAAGTTTCATTACTGATTTGGGAACTTTCTGTTATAAAGCAACGCCATTTGGGCTAAAGAATGCAGGAGCTACTTATCAAAGATTGGTCAACAGAATGTTCAAGAAACAGATTAGACGAAATATGGAGGTTCATGTGGATGATATGCTAGTAAAATCTTATGAAGCTGGGAACCACCTTAAAGATTTGGAAGAGATGTTTGAAGTATTACGAAGGTATCAGATGAAACTGAATCCTCAGAAGTGTTCTTTCGGAGTTCATTCTGGAAAATTCTTAAGCTATATTATTAACGCACAAGGGATTGAAGCCAGTCCTGACCAAATCCAAGCTATTAAAGACACGGCCGAGCCCAAAACCAGCAAAGATGTGATGAGTTTGAACGGTAGAAATGGATCCCTAAGCAGATTCATCTCCAGGGTAACCGATAAATGCATCCCCTTCTTCAACGTAATTAAGAAGAGAAAGAACTCTGAGTGGGGAGAAGAATGTAAGGAAGCCTTCCAAGAATTAAAAAATCATTTAGAAAGGCCACCAATATTATCTAGCTCCAAGAATGGTGAAAGCTTGTACTTATATATGGCGGTTTCAGAACATGTAGTTAGTTCGGTCCTGATTAGAGAAGAAAATAAAACTCAACTTTCCGTTTATTATGTGAGCAGACGGTTGAAGGATGCCGAGGTTCAATATCCATTCATAGATAGTTAGCTTACTGTTTGATACTGACAGCATGGAAAGTCAAAGCGTACTTTCAAGCACATCTAATCAGAGTATTGACTAACTTTCCACTCAAATAGGTTTTCAGTAAACCTAAGACTTCAAGGAGGCTAGTAAAATGGGGAATCAAACTTAGCCAATATGACATTGAATTTCAGCCATGAACAACAATTAAAGGGCGGACATTAGCATACTCTATCAATGAATGTACAAACTTCATTAAGGAACAGTTAGAGAAAGAGAGAGATCAAGAGGCCATATGGCAACTATTTGTGATGGGGCATCAAACAAGCAGGGAGCCGAAGCAGGGTATGTCATAATCACCCCAGATGGACACTGCCTGCACTATGCAATGAAGCTAGAATTCCCTGCAACAAACAACGTAGCTGAATATGAATCGATGGTGGCAGGACTAACTCTGGCTTACAACTCAAGATCCCGCGAATTCAAATCTTCAGCGATTCTCAACTAATGGTAAACCAGATAAAGTAAATATATCAAACTAAAGATGCCAAACTATCCCTTTATGTTAAGAAGGTGCTAAAAATGCTTACCTTATTTGAAGATTTTTCCATACACCAAGTCCCAAGGAGAGATAACTCTTCGGCAGATTTTCTATCAAAATTTTCTAGTTCAAGGGGAGCTCCAGAAACCCGTATCGTACCAGTAGGATATCAAGCAAATCCTAGTATTGAAGAGAAAATGCTCGGACCAGGGAAAGAACTATTGGTTTTAACTATATTCCAAGCCATGGCACAAGAAAGAGAGGAAAGGGAAATTAATAAAAATTTCATATGAAGAGCCCAATCATCCAAAGGCAGATAACTGTTACGGTAACACTTAGATGACACCTATTGTAGAATAATCTTACCATTGGGATATTACCATCTGACAAAATGGAAGCTAGGAGAATCAGACGATAGGCTCCGACCTCACTATGATGGATGGAATTCTTTATAAGAAAAGATACGTCCTTCCTTACTTAAGATGTGCGAGTCCCAAAGATGGGATGAAATTATTAGGAGAAGCGCATGAGGGATTTTGTGGAGACCATTCCAATGGGATAAAGTTGGCTAAGAAAATAATGAGACAAGGTTTCTATTAGCCTCAAATGATAGGTTAAGCTATAGAGTACGTAAGGAAAAGTGAAAGGTGCCAGAAATACTCGAAGATTCCTTGTTTACCACCAAGCCAATTAACTCTGATCTCCAGCCTATGGCTTTTTAATGTTTGGGGAATCAATTTAATTGAACCATTGCCAATTTCCAAAGGAGGAGCAAAATATGCAGTAGTTGCCATTGATTACTTTACTAAGTGGGTGGAAGCAGGCCCACTTCCCAAAATCACTTCTCGGAAAGTACGAAGATTGGTTATTAAAAACATCATTACTAGATTTAAGATCCCTTACAAGATTATATCTGACAATGGAACACAATTTGAAAGAGAAGAATTTTCTTGATTTTGCCGTAAGAACGGAATTATCAAAAGCTTTTCTTCCATGTCACATCCAAAGGCTAATGGAGTCATCGAAGCAGCAAACAAGACTATTAATACTATCCTGAAAAAATGATTGAATAAAGCCAAAGGAAATTGGGTAGAAGAATTGCCACTTGTACTCTGGGCCTATCGTACATCCACCAAAAATGCAATGGGTCATACCCCTTACTATCTAACATATGGGTGCAAGGCAATGTTACGAGTCAAAATTGAGTTACCTTCACATCGAAGAATCGCATATGCATTCGATCTAAACCAAGAATTGAAGAAAGAGTCATTGGATTTAATACATGAGCTAAGAGATGAAGCCGTTATTCGGACTGCCAAATATCAAAGAAGAATCTCAGAATACTACAACTCGAAAGTAAAGACTAGATCATTTCAAGAGGGTGATTTAGTGCTCCGAAGAGTGATGGAAAACACAAGAAATCCTACAGATGGACCACTAAGACCAAACTGGGAGGGTCCCCTAATCGTGTGCAAAGTAATTCCTCCTGGAGCTTACAAATTATGTCAACTAGATGGCAATATGGTTCCTAGAACGTGGAATGCAGAACATTTGCGACCATATTTCCCTACATTGAACGAATAAAGCTCCTTTTTCCTAAGAAAAGTCTACATGGTTGGGAGTAGAATTCTCCTTAAACTTGGAAACTACTTTAAACGGTCATAAGCCTTTGTCCGCCCCGAGATGGCTAGGTCAAAGCACCTCCTAGGGGGAGGACAAGGTAATCCTTTATCCATGCCACACTATGGCCATGATAAATATCTGCCAGCCCTTGATCGCGCCATGCTATGGCCAGATCAAGGCGCCCCCTAGAGGAGGGACGGAGTAAGACCTTGAACGCACCACGCTATGGCCAGGTCAAGGCACCGACCAGCCTTCAGTCCCTCCCTGTAAGGCATGGCTGGAGCACTTTCTGTAGGGAGGACAGAGTAAGCCCTTGATCTCGCGTTACTATGGCGTGGTCAAGGCACCAAACAGGCCTTCAGTCCCATCTATAAGGCCTGGCTGGAGCACTTCCTTAAAAAAATTGGGTAAGTCCTTGGGTCCTGCTTGTGGATAAGCTAACCAAGTGCCCCGAATAACAGCGGACTAAGACATCCAAGTCCGAGAAATGGCACACCAAACAATGACAACATACAAAGCCTTAAAGGTGTTACATGTCAAAAAGAATTAAGAATTAGAAGAGGCGACACGATGTAAAAAATTTGAGCAGTTAAAGCCCAAAAGGTGAAACAGAGCAAAGGGCTCAAGCAAGAATTTATAGCCTTTGGACAATTTCAAAAGGATGATTTTTGGACTTCACTTATTAATAACCGAATCTGCGTTTCGGGTCTTTTACCATTAATGTCTGGACTTCACTTACTAATACCCGAATCTGGGTTTCGGGCCTTTTACCGTTAATGTCTGGACTTCACTTATTAATATCCGAATCTGGGTTTCGGGTCTTTTACTATTTTTGAGATTCACTTATTAATGCCCGAATCTGGATTTCACGACTCCTGTTATTAAGACCTCTATTATGGACTTTTGGTCTTCTACTAATTTCTGGATCTATCTTACTAATACTCGAATCTGGGTCTTGGGCCTTCTACTATTAACTTTTGGACTACTCTTATCAATACCCGAATCTGTGTTTCAGGTCTTCTATTATTTCCAAATAAGGGTTTCTAGACTCCTACTATTTGTTCCCAAAAGAGGATTCCCAGTCTTCTATGACTTATTTCCAAATAATGATCCTTGGACTTTTATTATTAAATAATTATTCTTGGTCTTCTGTCAGTTACTTCCAGAAAAGGATCTCTAAACTTATATTAATGCCATATTTGAATTTCTAGTCCTCTATTAATTAATTCCATAATTAGATTTTTGGTCTTCTATAACTAGAGTTGGATTTCTAGTCTTTACTCATCTTTACCAAAGTTGGATCTCGGGACCTCTATTATTATCAGACAAGAATTTCCAATCTCTAATCGTTTCCAACTATGAATTTCTCATCACTTATAACCTTTGGATGAGGATCTATTAATTTCCGTTATTTAGATTTCAAGAATCTATTATGAGGAATTCTTACACTATCTCTAATAATATAAACAAATTACTGAACATATTCTCATATGAATTTCAAATTAATGATACAAAAAATGTTTCTTACTTTGTACTTTGCAGGAAAATAAGATTGATAAGGAAGACCATCGAAAATTAAATAACACAAAGGAGAATTCTTGGATTTTTGTCCTAAAGAACAAAAGCTCCTTTCATACAAGGGTGGGGGCAAATGTTAACCATAAAGCTCACTCTAGAATGTAAGAATAAAAGAAAGCTAGCGAAAGCATTGAATTAGTTTTTCATAACTGTGATTTTAATAGGTTTGAATTGGACTATAAAATGAGTGTTGCTAAGGGCACCTTATTTTCCTCTTCTTAATATCATTTCTAAAAAATACTATAAAATTTTATACTACATACTTCCTAATACCACATTTTTAAAGAGATTACCAAATGCATCATTTTCGATTCTTTTTTTTTACAGTGCACAACCACCTGACCATGGAAAATGATGTTGGTCGACGGTTGTTCGTTGTACAAAACAACGTTACGCAATGGTTGATTTCCATGTGAAATGACTTTGATATTAGGAAGCATGCAAATTTTATTGCATTTTTTTAATGGTATTAGAAAGGGAAAAACTAGGAGTCCTTAGTAACATACTATAAAATTGAATAGAGAAGAACACCACTACAAAAAATTAGGACTAGCGAAATCTTGGAACTATACAAACAAGTAAGGTTTTTCAACAGAGAGTTGCTGCCCACACCAAAGAAAAAAGAAAGTCGCTTCATTTTACTTAGAACCCGACAACTACATACTACATATTGCATGCTCTTTATTGCAGTCAGCATCTAGTTGCCGTTGAATATTGATCATTGTAATCAATCTATTCTATTTGAATATTGCATACTACATATTGCATGCTCTTAATCTAAACCTAGTTTTCTTTAGTTCTATTCTCCACAAATCTATTCTATTTGAATATAGATCATTCTAATCAATCTCTTGTACTCTTCTCATTGGTATTGATAAAGGCTCTCTCAAAGTGGATATACAATAACAAGACATCAGCGGAACCACTATAAATCGGTATGTGATTTATTTTATCATTATTGCTTTGTTTCTTTATTGCATGTTTGATAATTGTGATTGGTTTTGGATTGGATTGAGATAACGATTGATTTTTTTGCACTTCTTACCACTATCTCGTTTTCTGCTGTGCTTTGGAGTTTAGATTTGTGTGGTCTTGACTTAGATTTCCCATAACATTTTGGATTAGAGCATCGGTGTTGGTAGGTGGTTGTAGAAATGCTGGAATCAAATAATACCTCAAGTAGTCCTTCAATGGTTAGTCCAAGTGGTGTGGCACCGTATGTACATGGATCGTATGCAGCTTCTGGATCACAATTAGTTATAGACAAGTGAAATGGCGATAATGATTTCTAAAAGTGGCAATGGATGATAAAAGCGGTTCTTAGGCATAATCATGTGCATCGAGCAGTGTTTGATACACATTTATTGTCAATGGACATCTCAGATGTTGAGAGAGAGGAAATGGAAGAGTGGGCATTCACTATACTTCAACTTGCAATCGAAGAGAATGTGATCTCTGAAATTAGTGGTGAGACTAACGCTAAGGGTATTTGGGACAAGTTAAAGGAGTTGTATATGAAGAAGTCACTAACTAATCATTTGATCTTATTGCGAACATTCTTCACCTATAAGTTGAAGGAGAGTACTTTGCTTAAGGCACAATTAAATGTCTTTGATGATTTTCTAATGATGATGAAGGCAGTAGATTTGAAGATTGAGGACGAGAAAAAGGCGATGATATTGTTGTGTTCATTGTCGGACCATTATACGGGTTTCACAAATAGTTTGGTCTATAGTCGGGATACTTTGACTCTTGATGATGTCAAAATGAGTCATTTTAGCGAGGAGTTGGGTGATGGAAGTAATGGTGCTAGTAATGGTCATAGTTTATTTGTGGAGAAGGAGAGATATGAGAAGAAAGGGAACCGAGGGCATTCTAAATCAAGAAAGCCCGGTTGAAGAGGGAAGTCAAAGGAAAGAAATTGCAAGTGCTTTATTTGTAAGAAGCCCGGTCATTGGAAGAATGAGTGTCCAGATAAGGAGAAGGCAAAGAAGGAAGTAGCATCTTCATCCGTAGCGGTGGAGAGTGGAGTTGGTGAGGGAGACGTAGAAGTTTTTACGGTGGTAGCATCGGATGTTTCGAGTAGCGAATGAGTGCTCGATTCATGAGCGTCTTATCATATGACGCCAAATAAGAATTGTTTTTCTTCTTATGTCGACAAAGAGAGAAATTCAACTGTTATGGGTAATGGTGCTATTTGTAAGTCGAAGGGCATTAGTTCCATGCAAATTTGGATATTTGATGGAGTGGTTCGTACTCTCACTAATGTACGTTATGTTTCAGGATTTTGGAAGTCTCTTATCTTTTTGAGGTGGTTGGATTTTTTAGGTTGTAAGATCACCATTGAGAGTGATAGATTGTGGGTTTCAAAGGGTGTACTTGTGGTGATGAAAGGTGCTATGACTCATGGAGTTTATTTTCTTCAAGGAGTGACTATAGGAGGTGAAACTTATGTAGGAGTTGATAGTTCTCGTGGCTTGGATGCGACTAGGTTGTGCCATTTAAAGTTTGGTTATATCTCGGAAAGGAGTTTGGATATTCTTCGGAAGAGGGAGATGATCGATGGAGAGAATTTCAACAAACTAGAGTTTTGCGAGGAATATGTCATGGGAAAGCAAACAAAATTTTTGTTCGATGAAGGAAAACATGATTCGAGAAGGGTTCTTGAGTTTGTTCATATCGATGTTTAGGGACCGACACCAGTAGCTTCTTTAGGGGGAGTTCGCTATTATATTTCTTTTATTGATGACTTTTCTTAGAAGGTATGAGTGTATGTAATGAAGGCCAAGTTGGAGGCATTTGTAAAGTTCAAAGTTTGGAAGACTCTTGTTAAAAATGAAAGTGGCAAGTCTTTGAAGATTCTAAGGTCCGACAATAGCGGAGAATATGTTTCCAGAGAGTCCTTAGAGTTTTGCAAGCATCAAGGCATTCAGAGGCATTTTACTACACTGGGAGATCCATAGTGGAATGAAGTTATGGAGAGGATGAACCGTACTCTACTTGAGAAAGCTCGATGCTTGAGATTGATGTTGGGTTTGTCTAAGGGATTTAAGGCCGAAGGGTTGTCAGCCACGATGCACATTGTTAATCGAATTTCGTGCTCGGCTATTGGTAACAAAATTTCGAAGGAAGTATGGAAGCGAAAGAGCATTAACTTGAGTTATCTTCATGTATTTGGTAATCCGATTTATGTGCATGATCCGGGAAATGATAATCTTGAGCCTAGAGTTTTCAAGGGTATTTTGCTTGGTTATACGGACAATGTAAAAGGCTATCGGATATGGAATCCGAAAATGAAGAAGGTTGTGAATTCTCATCATGTTACTTTTTATTAGTCGGCTTTGTTCAGGGAGAATAAGAGCTCATTGGATGTTCCGAATTTGGTTCATGGTGAATCAAAGGAGAGGAAGTTATTCCCACCTTTTATTCAAGGAGTAGAGTAGTTGAAGATGCTTGTGAGGAGAAAGCGGTTGATATTACATCACGTGTTCCATATGATGCCTCTAGTAGTGTTGGTGATGTACATGATTTTAGAGATATTCGGTTCAAGGTGGAGCCGAAAGCAGTTTGGGTGATGGTATTGCTACTCGGGTGGGTCGACGTGCTATAAGGCCACCCGATAGATATGGTGATCGGAACTATCTAAGCTTTTGTGACAATTTGGACTATGCTCTTCATGTAGTCCAAGATGAACCGATGGACCTTAATGACATCATGGAGTCAAGTGATAGCTCGAAGTGGATTCGTGCCATAGTGGAGGAGATGCAATCATTGATGAAGAATCAGACTTGGGATTTGGTTCCACTTTCTAAAGGAAACCATGCTATCAGGTGCAAATGGATATACAAGGTGAAGGACGATGGGAGATACAAAGCTAGATTAGTGGCTAAGGAGTTTTGTAACAACCCGTGATTGCGGTTACCAAATAAAAAATTAAAATTGGGATTTTAATTTAATTAGAGCTACTAATGATTTTTTTTATGTGACTAATTTGTTTAAAAGTTGGTTATTTTGAATAAATTAATATTTTGGGCCTAAGTGTAAAATGGAGAATTTAATGGAAATTAATTAGGGTAAATGGAAATTTATAATATTGCAAAATTTTATATGTGTAAAATAGTGCAATATTTGAATTGGGAATTTAATTTAGAATTAAATTGCAAAACGGTGATTTTGGGCAATTTTGACTAAAATGTGTTTTGGAATAAATAGGGGATAAATTGTAAGTTGGAAAATAGTGTGATGTAAAATTTTATAACTATAGCTAAATTATTTTGGTAACATATTTTAAAATTTTATGGGTAAATAATGTGTAGTTTGTACTTAGAGAAATTAGCTAACTTGAGATATGGAACATATTCCAAGTCCTAATGGGTATTAGGCCCACTAACCCACTTCCATTAGCCTATAAACCATATTTTACCCATTTGTTTCAGCCAACATCTTATTCCATAACCCCTTAAACCCTAGAGCAAAGCTTCATTAATCTTCATCAAAGTCAATGGGGTTTTAATCTAATCATTTGATGGTAATAGCAATCACAAAACCCACCTCTAATCCATTGTTTAATTTCTGAAATTATTTTGTAATCCTCTTTTTTTGTGCATTTAGATTGTAAAACTCTTTGATCTTCTTTTCATTGCTTGGGAAAGAGGTAATATATGCTAGGTGAAATTATAATTAGTTTATTGCTGTTAGTAAATTAGGCATATCTCATTCATCTTAAATCGGAATTAAGATTTTCTTGATGTTCCGGAAAGCTTAAAACATATGGTACAATTTTTGTTCAGTGAGTTTTCTGTAATTTTGCCATTTAGATGACCTGAAATGTGTTCAAAAACAGAAGACCAATTCTGTCTTTAACAAGTTATCTTGAGTTTCAATCTGATATTGTTTTGCCTGTATCTCTCTCGTTTTTGATCCGAATTAGATAATTTTGGATGTTCCGAAAAGCTTAGAACATATGCTACAATTTTTGTTTAGTGAGTTTTCTGTAATTTTGAGGCTAACTAGGTCAAAAATTGATTTTTCTACTATCTTCCCGAGAGTGATACACATATTAGCTCTGTGGATGAAACTGAAACTATTTTGCTCATAACTTTTGAGCCGCTAGTCAGAATTGAACGATTTTGGACTTTCTGAAAAGATGGAGTTACGAACTCCACTTCTGGATAGTTTAGTCATCATCTGAGTTCATTAGACCCTTCGAATTTCCTGTCAGAGTTGAACCCAGATCGCTGTGCAAAACAGTGCATTTCATGTTTCTGAGTCCGACTTTGGAACGTCGCTGCGACTTCGTTTCAAGTCGGAATCGAGTAATTAATTTTGCGTTCTGAAGTAGGAATATCGGACTACGTTCCTACCAATTTTCATGCCATTCGGATTCAGTCTGCTGGTCTGAATAATTTTCCGAACTTGGGTTCGCGTCAGTTTTGGACTATTTTCCAACACTTGGAATATTTTCAGTGATTTTCTAGTTTTATCGATTTCTTACTCCCTGTTTCCAGTTTTGAAACTGAAACTTTGTGACACTGCCACGGTCACATCCGTGGTCGGAATCCAACGTTTTTGGACTCGTTGGAAAGCTAGAGTTCCAAACTCCATCTCTAGAATGTTTGATTAGTATGCGAGTTCATTTGACTCTTCGAAATTGCTATCGAAGAGGGACCCGGATCTCAGCCTGAAACATTGTATTCACTGTTTCCGGGTCCGACTTTGGAGCGTCGCTGCGACTTCGTTTCAAGTCGGAATCGAGTAATTCTTTTTGCGTTCTGAAGTAGGAATGTCGGACTACGTTACTACCAATTTTCATGCCATTCGGATTCAGTCTGCTAGTCCGAACAATTTTCCGAACTTGGGTTCGCGTCAGTTTTGGACTATTTTCCAACACTTGGAATATTTTCAGTGATTTTCAGGTTTTATCGATTTCTTTGAGATTTGTCGCTGGATTTCGTACATGGGCCTTATAAAAAGGTTTTAAAAGGATTTTTCACTCCGAAATGGCTTTCGAAATTATTATATAATATTATTTTTAATTAACAAATTAATTACTCCATAATATGGGAGTTTTCAAAGGCCGTTTTAAAGTGATTTCAAACCAATTATAAATCTATTTTCCATAATTATTTTCTATAATAAAATCCCACACTCACACTTTAGCACTTCTAGCAAAGTGGAAAGGTGCTTAAACGGTTGGGAAAAACTCCGGCCTATGAAACCGTGTGTATTTCCTTTCCGGTTAATCCCAGACCTATTCGATTGATCGTTTGGCCTTTCGGCCTAGTTTACCGATGACATGAGGTGAACTTTTTACTGCTTTGAGTGTGGAAGCTTACTATTGGTTAGTAAACTGTTTAGTGCGAACGTGGGGTATGGGATCATGTTAACACTTTACGGGTTCCTTGCTAAAAGTTCGTGACACATTCCTTTTATTACCTTTGGAATAGTGTCTTCGGACTGTCTCCCTTAGAGGTATCGTTTTGGCATCTCTACTTAGATGGCCGTTATACATCTCTACTTAGATGTATCGTTTTTGGCATCTCTACATAGATGGCCGTTATACATCTCTACATAGATGTATCGTGTTTGGCATCTCCACTTAGATGGCCTGTTATACATCTCTACTTAGATGTATCATTTTTGACATCTCTACTTAGATGTTTATGTTTTGGCATTTGTGCTTACGTTATGCCGATGATATGAGGCTTATTATACATCTCTACTTCAATGTTTTGTTTTGACATTTGTGACTATGTTATGCCGATGATATGAGGCTTATTATACATCTCTACTTAGATGTTTTGTTTTGACATTTGTGACTATGTTATGCCAATGATACAAGGCTTGCTATACATCTCTACTTAGATGTTTATTTCTTCTCTATATGAGAGTTTGTGGTCTATAGTACTATGTTATATATCGCCTCATTATCTATCATGTTTATCTCAGTTTATTAACTGATTGTTTGGCTAGCCTGACCCGAGTGTTTTTCGCTCGGGTCAGACCGGGTTGTTTCAGGTTAGGTCTCTAGACTTAGCTTTCTGTGCTTCCGCTTGGACATTATCTACTATGCTGATAGATAGCTCTTTATATTTGTCTACTATTTTGATACTCTTATTATTCAGTCTCTTATGTACATATCTTTGACTCACATGTGTGAGCGGTGGCTTTGTACCCACCTTTTTGATATTTGGATCTGTATTGACGATATATTGTACCTATGTTCTGTGACTGTTATGTGACTGTTCTGTGATGATGATGTTATCATTTAGTATTATGTTTGTTCTGAACCTATTTTCCTTAGCCATTGTAATTTTGTTATAAATATCTATTGGATATGTCGAACCACTTGAGAAAAAAAAGCGATACCACATTTCGACGTATTCAGTAGATAGTTATAGCTTGATTACATATGGTCGCTTCCATTATACTCTATTCTCCGTTCCAACAGACGGTATTACTCCGTAATACTCTTTGTTAGAATGGGTCTCGGAGTGGGGCGTTACATCTTGGTATCATAGCCAAGGTTCAGAATTAAGCATAACAAACACAGAACAGACACGTAGTACAATACGTTATAATACGATCCAAATTGAACATATCCACCTTTAGATAAATAAGTTAGAAATATGTGTAGGAATCTATTATATTCCGTAATATTCCTTAATGAATTATCTATCTTTGAATCGTGCTTAACTAAATCTACCGATCATATGTTTAAAGAGTGTCCCAAGCCTCTTTTCTGCCGCTATTGTAAGAAGGAGGGTCATCATTATTCCACTTGTCCTACTGCACCTCCTAGATCTGGCAAGCTTAATGTTGCCAAGGCTCCTAAATTTTCATCTCAGCCTCGAGGTACGCATCCTTCCATTCTCGAAGGTTCTATTTTATTTCATGGTAGATCTTATAGAGTTCTCTTTGATACGGGTGTCTCTCACTCATTCGTATCAAAGGAACTAGTTGATACTTTATCTTTGGATGTTACTTGTTTGGTTTCTTCACTAAGGATTGTGAATCCCATCGGCGGATCCACGACCCTTAGCTTGCTTTGTGAGGATATAGATATTGATCTTTGTGGATTTTCTTTCCATGCGAATCTGCACATTATGGAGTATTTGGGCTTTGACATGATTCTTGGCATGGATTGGCTCGCTTAGTACGACGCCAAAATCATTTGTTCGGAGCGGATATTATTTCTTCGTCATCCTGACTCGTCCGCTCCGTTAGCTATTGCTCTTCAGGATGTTGGGATTTCTGATATTACTTTATTTGCTCTTGATTCACGAGATGAGGATGTGGACATATCTCGTATTCCTGTTGTTCGGGATTTCCCCGATATATTCGAGCCAGTATCAGGCCTGCCGCCAAAGCGGGCCATTGAGTTCCGCATCAATCTCATTCCAGGCTCCCACCCAATTGGGCGTCCTCCCACGAGGATGTCTACTAAAGAGACTGAGGAACTCAGGAAGCAGTTAGTAGAGCTTGAGGCGAAGCAGTTCATTCGTTCCAGTTCTTCGCCATGGGGTGCTGCTGTGGTCTTCGTTAAGAAGCCCGATGGCTCTCTTAGGCTTTGCATTGACTATCGCAAGCTTAATGAGTTGACCATCAGAAATCGTTATCCATTTCCACGGATAGACGATATGTTTGATCAGTTGAGCGGTGCGAAGGTCTTTTCCCAGCTCGACCTTGCCACCGGATTTCATCAGCTTCGAGTTGTGGAAGATAGCATTCCTCGTACTGCTTTCCGCACTCGTTATGGTTCTTTTGAGTGGTTGGTCATGCCATTCGGCTTGACGAACGCACCGGCTTTCTTCGTCGATCTTATGAATCGAGTATTCCGGGAATACATCGATAGATTCGTTTTGGTTTTCATCGACGATATTCTTATTTATTCTAGATCCGAGGCAGAGCATGCTCATCAATTGTGGATCGTCTTGGATACTCTTCGTCAGCATCAGCTTAAGGGCAAGCTCTCCAAGTTCCATTTTTGGATGAGTAAGGTCAAGTTCTTGGGCCATATTGTATCATCTGAGGGTATTTCTGTCGATCCTGCCAAGATCGAAGCTATTTAGAATTGGAAGCAACACGAGAACGTTCATGATATTCGCAGCTTCCTTGGTCTGGCGGGTTATTACCGTCGGTTTATCAAGGATTTCTCTCGAGTTGCACTTCCCCTTACGACGCTGACTCGTAAGGGTGTTCGCTTTATTTGGTCTTATAAGTGTGAAGCTTCCTTTCAGCGACTGAAGGAACTTCTCACTCATGCTCCTATTCTAGTGGTTTCAGAGAGTAACCATGATCTTGTTGTTTACACCGATGCTTGTGGTAGCGGGCTCGGTGCTGTGCTTATGCAGAAGGATCGGGTAGTTGCTTATGCTTCCAGGCAACTACGTCCGAATGAGGTTTGCTATCCTACTCATGATCTTGAGTTAGCAGCTATCGTCTTTGCCTTGAAGACGTGGCGTCACTTTCTATTAGGCGAACGCTTCATTCTTTACACCGATCACAAGTCGCTGAAGTATCTATTCAGTCAGAGGGATCTCAATATGAGGCAGCAGCGATGGCTTGAGTTTCTCGCCTCATATGATTTAGATATTCAGTATACCCCTGGCAAGGGTAATCGTGTTGCAGATGCGCTCAGTCGCAAGCACTCGGTGGTAGTTTCTACGATGATTGCCGAGTGTGATATTCTTGAGACCCTATCTTTGTGTGATATTAGAGATCGAGCTCCATCTTCTGATTCTCCGGTCTTATTATTCAGCTTGGAAGCTCATCCTATCTTATTGGATCGCATTGCCCATGCTCAGCGGTAGGATCCAGACTTATTGCATCTTATTCATCTTCTCGAGTCGGGATCCAGTAATGAGACATTGCTGGATTATTCTCTTGATTTTCATCGGTGTCTTCGTAGGAGGAACCGTATTGTTGTACCATCTGATTTATGACTTAGGCGTGACATTCTGGACGAGTGCCATCGCTCTAAGTACACTATACATCCCGGTTCGAGTAAGATGTATGCCGATATGTGCCGGCTATATTATTGGGAGGGTTTGAAGAGAGATGTTGCAAGTTATGTGAGCGGTTGCATGACTTGTCAACAGATCAAGGCCAAGCATCAGCATCCATCTGGTCTTCTTCAGCCTCTAGAGATTCCATTATGGAAATGGGATCAGATATCCATGGATTTCATTGACGGTCTGCCTCGATCGAGGTCATGCCATACTTCTATCTGGGTTATTGTTGATCGCTTGACCAAATCGGCTCATTTCATTCCGATTAAGTCCACTCGGACTACACCTCAGTTGGCCAAGCTCTATGTGAAGGAAGTCGTATGACTTCATGGCATTCCTAGCTCTATCGTGTGTGATCGAGACACCATTTTCACTAGTCACTTCTGGAAGTGCCTACAGTCCCCTTTGGGCACAAAGCTGAATCTCTCTACTGCTTATCACCCAAAGACTGACGGTCAGACTGAGAGGGTGAATCGTGTTTTGGAGGATCTTTTGCGCTGTTGTATTCTGGATTTCGGGGGTAGTTGGGAGGATCATTTACCTCTCGTAGAGTTCTCCTACAACAACAGCTATCAGTCTAGTATTGGGATGGCACCTTTCGAGGCTTTATATGGAAGGCCATGTCGCTCTCCTGCTTGTTGGTTAGAATCTGGCGAGAAGCTCATTCTTGGTCCAGATTCAGTTCGGGAATCTTCTGATAAGATTATTCTTATCCGTTAGAGAATGAGAGAGGCACAGGACCGCCAGAAATCCTACGCGGACAACCGTAGGAAGACTCTTGAGTTCTCCATTGGTGATTTTGTCTTCAGTCGGATTTCTCCCATAGAGGGGGTTGTGTGTTTCGGCTCTACAGGGAAATTGGCTCCTCGCTATGTTGGACCATTTCCTATCACGGAACGCATCGGCCCCGTTGCTTATCGTATGGCTCTACCTGCTCATTTTTCCGGAATGCATGTTGTGTTCCATGTTTCTCAGCTTCGCAAGTGTGTTCGCGAACCTGATTCTGTTATTGATCCACTTATTATACCGGATTTAGAGATTTCTCCTGATTTATCTATTGAGCAGCAACCTCTTCGTGTGCTTGATTCGGAGGTTAGACGCCTTCGAAATAAAGAGGTCCCGCTCATGAAGATTCAATGGTCGTCTAATCCTAAGGACTGCACTTGGGAGACCAAGAGAGTTTATCGAGCGTACTTATCCCGGTTTTCTATCTTCATCTGTTGTTGGTGAGTATTTTTACTTCACCTTCGTTTGATTTATTTTGAGGATTAGATGTTATAGATAACTTCCATGATAGGGAATTGCGGGGACGCAATTTTTTTAAGGGGGGAGTCTGTAACAACCCGTGATTGCGGTTACCAAATAATAAATTAAAATTGGGATTTTAATTTAATTGGAGCTATTAATGATTTTTTTTTATGTGACTAATTTGTTCAAAAGTTAGTTATTTTGAATAAATTAATATTTTGGGCCTAAGTGTAAAATGGAGAATTTAATGGAAATTAATTAGGGTAAATGGAAATTTATAATATTGCAAAATTTTATATGTGTAAAATAGTGCAATATTTGAATTGGGAATTTAATTTAGAATTAAATTGCAAAACGGTGATTTTGGGCAATTTTGACTAAAATGTGTTTTGGAATAAATAGGGGTTAAATTGTAAGTTGGAAAATATTGTGATGTAAAATTTTATAACTATAGCTAAATTATTTTGGTAACATATTTTAAAATTTTATGGGTAAATAATGTGTAGTTTGTACTTAGAGAAATTAGCTAACTTGAGATATGGAACATATTCCAAGTCCTAATGGGTATTCGGCCCACTAACCCACTCCATTAGCCTATAAACCATCTTTTACCCATTTGTTTCAACCGACATCTCATTCCATAACCCCTTAAACCCTAGAGCAAAACACTAAATAATGACCTCCAAACCTAGATCAAAGCTTCATTAATCTTCATCAAAGTCAAAGGGGTTTTAATCTAATCATTTGAAGGTAATAGCAATTACAAAACCCACCTATAATCCATTGTTTAATTTCTGAAATTATTTTGTAATCCTCTTTTTTTTGTGCATTTAGATTGTAAAACTCTTTGATCTTCTTTTCATTGCTTGGGAAAGAGGTAATATATGCTAGCTGAAATTATAATTAGTTTATTGCTGTTAGTAAATTAGGCATATCTCATTCATCTTAAATCAGAATTAAGATTTTCTTGATGTTCCGGAAAGCTTAAAACATATGCTACAATTTTTTCTCAGTGAGTTTTCTGTAATTTTACCATTTAGATGATCTGAAATGCGTTCAAAAATAGAAGACCAATTCTGTCTTTAACAAGTTATCTTGAGTTTCAATCTGATATTGTTTTGTCTGTATCTCTCTCGTTTTTTATCCGAATTATATAATTTTGGATGTTCCAGAAAGCTTAAAACATATGCTACAATTTTTGTTCAGTGAGTTTTTTGTAATTTTGAGGCTAACTAGGTCAAAAATTGATTTTTCTACTATCTTCCCGAGAGCGATACACATATTAGCTCCGTGGATGAAACTGAAACTATTTTGGTCATAACTTTTGAGCCGCTAGTCAGAATTGAACAATTTTGGACTTCCTGAAAAGATGGAGTTACGAACTCCATATCTGGAAAGTTTGGTCATCATCTGAGTTCATTAGACCCTTCGAATTTCCTGTCAGAGTTGAACCCAGATCGCTGTGCAAAATAGTGCATTTCATGTTTCTGAGTCCGACGTTGGAACGTCGCTGCGACTTCGTTTCAAGTCGGAATCGAGTAATTCTTTTTGCGTTCTGAAGTAGGAATGTCGGACTACGTTCCTACCAATTTTTATGCCATTCGGATTCAGTCTGCTGGTCCGAATAATTTTCCGAACTTGGGTTCGCGTCAGTTTTGGACTATTTTCCAACACTTGGAATATTTCTAGTGATTTTCTGGTTTTATAGATTTCTTACTCCCTGTTTCCAGTTTTGAAACTGAAACTTTGTGACACTGGCACGGTCACATCCGTGGTCGGAATCCAACGTTTCAAGACTTGTTGGAAAGCTGGAGTTCCGAACTCCATCTCTAGAAAGTTTGATTAGTATCCGAGTTCATTTGCCTCTTCGAAATTGCTGTCGAAGAGGGACCCGGATCTCAGCCTGAAACAGTGTATTCACTGTTTCCGGGTCCGACTTTGGAGCGTCGCTGCGAATTCGTTTCAAGTCGGAATCGAGTAATTCTTTTTACGTTCTGAAGTAGGAATGTCGGACTACGTTCCTACCAATTTTCATACCATTCGGATTCAGTCTGCTGGTCCGAATAATTTTCCGAACTTGGGTTCGCGCCAGTTTTGGACTATTTTCCAACACTTGGAATATTTTCAGTGATTTTCTGGTTTTATCGATTTCTTTGAGATTTGTCGCTGGATTTCGTACACGGGCCTTATAAAAAGGTTTTAAAAGGATTTTTCACTCCGAAATGGCTTTCGAAATTATTAAATAATATTATTTTTAATTAACAAATTAATTACTCCATAATATGGGAGTTTTCAAAGGCCGTTTTAAAGTGATTTCAAACCAATTATAAATCCGTTTTCTGTAATTATTTTCTATAATAAAATCCCACACTCACACTTTAGCACTTTGGGCGAAGTGGAAAGGTGCTTAAACGGTTGGGAAAAACTCCGACCTATGAAACCATGTGTATTTCCTTTCCGGTTAATCCCAGACCTATTCGATTGATCGTTTTGGCCTTTCAGCCTAGTTTACCGATGACATGAGGTGAACTTTTTACTGCTTTGAGTGTGGAAGCTTACTATTGGTTAGTAAACCGTTTAGTGCAAACGTGGGGTATGGGACTCATGTTAACACTTTACGGGTTCCTTGCTAAAAGTTCGTGACACATTCCTTTTATTACCTTTGATATAGTGTCTTCGGACTGTCTCCCTTAGAGGTATCGTTTTGGCATCTCTACTTAGATGGCCGTTATACATCTCTACTTAGATGTATCGTTTTTGGCATCTCTACATAGATGGCCGTTATACATCTCTACATAGATGTATCGGTTTTGGCATCTCTACTTAGATGGCATGTTATACATCTCTACTTAGATGTATCGTTTTTGACATCTCTACTTAGATGTTTATGTTTTGGCATTTGTGCTTACGTTATGCCGATGAAATGAGGCTTATTATACATCTCTACTTAGATGTTTTGTTTTGACATTTGTGACTATGTTATGCCGATGATATGAGGCTTATTATACATCTCTACTTAGATGTTTTGTTTTAACATTTGTGACTATATTATGTTAATGATACAAGGCTTGCTATACATCTCTACTTAGATGTTTATTTCTTCTCTATGTGAGAGTTTGTGGTATATAGTACTATGTTATATATCGCCTCATTATCTATCATGTTTATCTCGGTTTATTAACTGATTGTTTGGCTAGCCTGACCCGAGTGTTTTTCGCTCGGGTCAGACCGAGTTGTTTCAGGTTAGGTCTCTGGACTTAGCTTTCTGTGCTTCCGCTTGGACATTATCTGCTATGCTAATAGATATCTCTTTATATTTGTCCACTATTTTGATACTCTGATTATTCAGTCTCTTATGTACATATCTTTGACTCACATGTGTGAGCGGTGGCTTTGTACCCACCTTTTTAATATTTGGACCTGTATTGACGATATATTGTACCTATGTTCTGTGACTGTTATGTGACTGTTCTGTGATGATGATGTTATCATTTAGTATTATGTTTGTTCTGAACCTATTTTCCTTAGCCATTGTAATTTCGTTATAAATATCTATTGGATATGTCGAACCACTTGAAAAAAAAAGCGATACCACATTTCGACGTATTCAGTAGATAGTTATAGCTTGATTACATATGGTTGCTTCCATTATACTCTATTCTCCGTTCCAGCAGACGGTATTACTCCGTAATACTCTTTGTTAGAATGGGTCTCAGAGTGGGGCGTTGCAAGTTTGCACAAAGGAAGGGAAAGGAGTATGATGAGATTTTTGTGCCGATTGTGCGCCATACTTCAATCCGGATATTACTTGCTATAGTTGCTATTCAAAACTTGGAGTTGGAGCAACTTTATGTGAAAACCATCTTCTTATGGTGACTTGGATGAAGACATCTACATGGAGCAACCGGAAGGTTTTATTGTAGATGGCAAGTCAAATTTAGTTTGCAAGTTAAAGAAATCATTATATGGTTTAAAGCAATCACCTAGACAATGGTACAAGAGATTTAATCATGTTATGCTTGAAAATGGTTTTGATAGAAGCATCAAGGATGCTTACGTATATTTTAAGAGATTAGAAAATGTTTGTTAGGTGTATTTATTCTTGTATGTGAACGACATGCTTATTGCTTCAAAAGATAAGAATGAAATCAACGATTTTAAATTGAGTTTAAAATCGGAATTCGAAATGAAGGATCTTGGAGAAGCAAAGAGGATATTGGGCTTGGAAATAGAGAGGGACTAAAAGCATGTTGAGTTAAAATTGACTCAAAAGGAGTATATAGAGAAAGTGCTTTGTTGGTTTAGCATGGAGAATGTAAAGGCATCAAATACACCTTTACCTTTTCATATGAAGCTTTCGAATAAGGGATCACCTATCTTGGAGAAAGACAAGGCTTATATGGAAAAGGTGTCATATGCTAGTGCGGTTGGAAGTTTAATGTATACTATGGTGTGTACAAGACCTGATATTGCAAATGCCATTGAGATGGTTAGTCAGTATATGGTTAATCCAGGGAAATCACATTGGGAAGCTGTGAAGCTTATTTTGAGATACCTTAGAGGTACATAATCTCATGGTCTTGTTTTTGGTGGTAGTGAGGGAATCAATTGCAAGTCGATTGGTTATTGTGATTCGGACTACGTTGGTGATATGGATCAAATAAAATCAACTTCTGGATATGTCTTCATACTTGGTGGTATGACCATAAGTTGGAGATCGAGATTGCATGTTGTAATTGCTTTATCCACTATGAAGGCGGAGTTGATAGTCGCGGTAGAGGCGACAAAGAAGGCGCTTTATTTAAGGCGATTGTTATGTGACTTGGGGTTCGAGCATGATAGTATCGATGTTCGATGTGATAGCCAGAGTGCTATTCATATGGTGAAGAATTTGATGTTTAGCTCACGGACTGAGCATATTGAAGTGGGAGAGTCATTTTAGTAGCCATGGATGAAGATAAGTAAGTATATCTTCGGAAAGTGCACACGAAGGATAATGTAGTGGATATGTTCACTAAGGCATTGCCGGTTGGGAAGTTCGAGCATTGCTTAAACTTGATTCGCTTGTTGAAGTGCTAGGCGCCACGGAGTGGCATGGTTGAGGGAGGAGCTTGGTTATAGATGAGGAAGAGTATCAGTTAGGGATTATGTTTCTATCTTTGTGGTAAGTACTAGTTTATAGTCCTAAGTACTTCTGTCTTTTGATAAGATAGTTTTGGATTTGGGTAACAACACTATGTTGGTGGGCAGTGACTTTGTCGGAGCTTGTTGATGGAGTGTAATAGGGGGTGGCTTTGTCGAAACTCATTGGGAAAGTATTCATGTTTGTATGTTAGAAGGTAGAGTTAGGGATAGTTTGGCACTATTGATTCTTAGTGTTGGAGATGGATATAATATCGAGGTGGAGCGCTGAATTTTGGCGACACTATATGGTGAATTGAAGAGGTCGAGAATAGCTTGGTAATGGTGAAAACAGCGCGCAAATTAGAGCTCGAATGCTCAATATATCGCGATTTAAAGCAGGGTGATGCACAGGCTAAAAGTTGTATCAGATGTTTGGTAGAAATCCCCAGACGTTTGACTGCAAGTTTACAGAACTTGCGAGTTCTGTCAGAGGCCTGAGAGAACTTATCAGACGTCTGACAATAGGAATTCTGCAGCTTGAAAGTTACGACAGACGTCTGAGGGGTTTTGTCAGATGTCTGACGCGCTGCAATTTTGTTTTTTCGATCCGGAATTTCTGCATTTGCTTCGAGGACTTTAAGGGGCAAATTGGCTATTTGCCAAAGCAATATTGTTCACTACATAAGTTCTTCTCAGAGTTCAAAGGGGGTTCTACCTAAGTATCCAACAAGCAAGGGTTTATCCAAAGGTTTATCAAAACCTAGTTTTTTCAATTCTCTTCTCCACAAATCTATTCTATTTGAATATTGATCATTGTAATCAATCTCTTGTACTCTTCTCATTGGTATTAATAAAGGCATTCTCTCAAAGTGGATGTACACCAAAAAGACGTTAGTGGACCCACTAAAAATCGGTGTGTGATTTATTTTTACCATTATTGTTTTTTTTCTAGTGCTTGTTTGACGATTGTGATTGGTTTTAGATTGGATTGAGATATCGATTGGTTGTTTTGGCGATTCTTACCACGATTTCATTTTCCGTTGTGCTTTAGGGTTTTGATTTGAGTGGTCTTGAGTTAGAATTTGCATAACAGTTGCTGACTATAACGGGAAAATCGGGCATTTTCACATGACTCCTTTATTAGGTCGACAACAAGATGCAAACTACAATGAAAACCAATCCTATTCAAGTGCTATTATAACATGAGTTTGAGTTTGACAAAGTCAATTGTACTGCTAAGACATGCTAGACAGATTTATTAGCAATTTTATATTTCGTACTATTGCATCTCCTTTTGTTCTGGTTTTCAATCATGAATTAAATTTATTTTACGAAAGCATGTCATATTTTCCCTTTTGTTACTTTATAAATAAAATTAAGTTGACCAGTCTCTGAACCGTAAAGGAGACGTTAATTCATGGCACTGTTTTTATAGAAATACATTTGTTTGTACAAGATTTATACACACTATGAAATTTGTGGACATTGTTTTTTTATTTTAAATTTTCTACTACAACTGAAAATTTGTGGATATTGCTTTTACAGAAATATATCGATTAGGTCATCAAGTCCCCAAGTTGTGATAACAAGGAAACTAAATAGGAAAATTAGATATGCTCGCAAGGCAAGCCGCACTAGAAGATGATCAAATGTTACACTGACAACTTGATATATGTCGAGTGTTGCTCTTGTTGAATCAGAGAAAGTGAATAAATCTTTTAGGAACGCTAGACGTTGACAACATGCTACGCACCATATTCAAGATAGTGCGATTTTTCCTCTCTGGAATGCCATTTTGTTGCGGGTGTAGGCTATAGTAAGTTGCCTTTTGATTCTGTATGTCTCACGGAAATTCACAATTTCTTGTGAATTGTATTCGCCACCATGATCCGAGCGAAGAACCTTATTCATCTTTCCAGTTTCTTTCTCATCAAGAGCCTTAAAAGATTTAAATATACCAAACACTTTGGACTTCTCAATATTCCCATGCTTTATGACTATAATCATCAATAAAAAGAAAAAATACCTTTAGTTTCTATTAGAGCCTGGATTGATAGGTCCACATAAATCTGTATGAATTAATGCTAGAGCTTCTTTAGCACGCCATGCAGTCCCAGTTGGAAATGGAAGACGAAGTTGTTTGCCAAAAACACACTGCTCCCAAACATGTGAAGAATAATCAATTCGAGGAAGACCTATGACCATGTTTTTTCGAAATAATGTCTTCAATCCATTGAAATTGAGATGGTCATAGCGAAGTTGCCAAAGCGATGATAAGTCCTTCACTGTAGATGTGAAACACAACCGAATCACATTGTCAAGAGATAAAGGGAACATCCTATTTTCAGCCATTGGAACATGCGCCATAAGTCGCTTCTTTACACCTCGAATTTGACATGTTCATGCAGCAATGGTCATGGTATACCCCTTCTCTTGTAACTGGCCTGTTAGAAATTGATACCGAGATTCCTAAAGTTGAGCAAGCCGAAACCCTAGAAGCCAAGAGAAACCCTAACCTTGGTACTGCTGATCAAAGATGAAGCAACGTGAAGAAGAAGCAACGAGATTTGGTGAAGGCTATGGATGTGTTTGGAGCGGTAAAAGGCTACGTTCGGCAAAATAAAAGAGGTGCGTGAAGAGGCAGATGCCGCTCGAGATCTGGAGTGGTAGTTGAAGCTTCGTTCGGCAATTTGAAATGGGGTTTTGTCGAACGAAGAATTTCGTTCGGTGATTTGCCGAACGAAATTTCTCATTCGGTATATTAATACCGGTCCAAAATTTTTGCTTGCCATTTTGCCGAACCAAACCCCAGGGCTGCTATATAGCAGCCAACCCTTCTGATTCCTTCACTATATAAATAGAGGAGCTTTTGGACAACAATGGCAGCCGAATTTGAGAGCTAATTTCAGAGCCATTCTAGAGAGCTAAAACTCTGCAGAATTTTATCTGTATTGTTAATTCTTTTAATGTATAGCCTCCAAAAGTGAATCAATTTGTAATTCTAATCTTTCAGTGATTAATAAAATCTCCTCTCCCTAAGTGGACGTACACTGCCTCACGGTAGTGGAACCACTATAAATACTGGTGTTATTTATTTTTTTGCATTGCATTGATCTGTGACTGTCTGTTCTGGTGTTTATCTATGTTTGTTCCGTCTCACTACAATCACGATCCAGTTCGTTGTTTTCCGCTGCGTTGGGTTTTTTATTCCCTTAGACTGATCATCTGAAGAGATTTTCCCCAACAGTTCGGTATCGGAGCTGCAAGGTTGATTGAGGAGTGTTAGATGCTATGGCAGGATATAAAGCGACTCCGGTTGTTACAAGACTCTATACTAAAGGGATGTACATCGCGTCAGGATCACAGTTGGCAATTGAGAAATGGAATGGGGATAAAGACTTCAAGAAGTGGCAATGGAGGATGAAGGCTAATCTAATGAGGAATGAAGTCCATCTAGTAGTGTTTGCCTCTAAGGAGTTGACGGTTAACATCTCAGTCGCGGAAAGGAAGGAGATGGAGAAATGGGCATTTGCTACTTTCAGCTAGCTATGGGATAGAAGGTTATCTCAGAGATTAGCAGTGAGACTACTACTAGGGCATTTAGACCAAGCTAGAAAATCTCTACTTGAAGAAATCTCTGACTAATCGTCTGATATTGCTAAAGACATTTTTCACCATGCGAATGAGAGTGGGTACTTCAGTGAAGGAACATCGTAATTTCTTTGATGATCTCGTGATGAAGATGAAGACTGTTGACTTGAAGATGGATGAGGAGCAAATGGCAATGATTCTTTTGTGCTCTCTTCCGGATCGATACACAGGTTTCGCTAAAAGCCTTATCTTCCCTAGAGACACATTGACAGTGGAAGATGTGAAGTCAGGCCTTCTACTTGAGGGCTTAAGAGATCAAATGAAGGAGATAAGTGAAGGAAGTAGAGGTGGAAGTAGTAGTCACGGCTTGTTTTTTGAAAGAGGTAGAGAAGATAAGAAGAATTGGCACTCTAGAGGGCATTCCAAGTCAAGGAAGCCCGGTAATGGCAGGAGAGGAAAGTCTAAAAACGGGAAAAGCTTTATCTGCAAGAAACCTGGTCATTGGAAAAAGATTTTCTAGATTTAAAGAAGAAGGAAGAAGACGGATCTTTATCATTTGCGGTGGAGAAGTCTGCATCTGACGACGTGTTGTTAGCAGCAGTATCGGATGTCTCAGACCATTGGGTACTGGACTAGGGGGCGTCTTACCATATGACGCCGAATAAGGATTACTTCAGTTCTTTCGTTGGATGAGAGGGAAGCTATATTCTTATGGGTAATGATGCTAGCTGTAGAGCAATGGGTGAAGGTAAGTGAGGATCAGGATGTTTGACAGAGTGATACGCACTTTGATAGGTGTTCGGTATGTTCCAGGTCTTTAGAAGTCCTTAATTTCTTTAGGACAATTGGCATCTTTGGGATGCAAGGTAACTATCGAGAAAGATAGTCTGAAAGTTTCGAGAGGTGCACTAGTTCTTATGAAAGGAGAATGGCATGGCCCGTTTTTTCGTACCCTTTGAATCGAAAACCACACATGTCCAACTCAAATTGCACGAAAATACATAACATGAAGGGTAATAAAGAAAATAAGACAGAACAAAATCTCACACGAATGGAATAACATATAATATTGAACCAATATCTTACAGCGGAAAACTTTTAAATACATATATCAGAGTCTAACCTAAATTCAGCTTGGACAGTTATAAACATCTGTCCTTACAATTGCTGACAAACATCAACTAAAACAAACTAAGTACAACGGATAATAGAATATGTCCATAGGTAGATGAATATCTCCAGCTCTCCTCTGGAAACTCCAACCGTCTTCGACTAACCTAAAACTACTCGGATCTGACCCGAGTATTGAAAATACCCGGATCAGGCTTGATAAACCAGCGTGAGAAAAACTCAATAATAAATGATAGTGTCATAAGTCAGCCTTTGGATAAAAATTCTTTGCAAAGAAAGAGTATCCCATAAGACTACGCCCACACATAAACACGGACAGGTTTTTACCTTATGATAACTAAAATACTTTTATATCAAAACATTTGATATTATTTCTAATGACATTCTTTGAAAACATTTGTAAATAAACTTATTAATATTATCTGAAATGGTTACCCATATAGCATTTCGAGGATATTCATTACGCCAATACAAACAAAACCGCAGGTTCTTATTGGAAAATGGATATCCATACAAATGACCAGGTGAAGGAACTACCTTCCGAATGGGTACACCTCTAGATGGATGCCCCGAGGAACAACACAAAGGAACCTCTACCAACACAAGACCGGCCTACCTCTGTAACTAGATAGTACCGAATATGTCATCCCCCGGTCGTTATCGACCTTTAACCGAGCGCTTGTTTCCATACACCACATTAATTTACATCCCGAACGTTATAGCGGAAAGAAATATATCTAGAAGGGGATGACCATACCCTACTTGGGAATGACCAACTTAGCCTTGCCGCATCTAATCCTGTTTCGGTCATTTCTGGTTTGATGAGGCTTAAGGTTACGATTACCTTTTCACAAAGCACATATCACATCTTTGAATGCCACATTGCCATTTTCGTTAACTACTAATTACCTTCCACAAAAATACAACCCTTGAGCTCGTATGTCTCAAGGAAGGTGTTAAGCTAAGAGAAGGTGCCTTCTCCGCCACCACTGATGTACGTTTGTAATAACTAATGTACATAATCTTTAGAAATGCAATGTCAGACAAACGTCCATACAAGTTGTCCAGGAACAGGACAAACCGAAGGCACTCTCCTACTACCACTAGTAGCGAGTAGTCCTTGCAACCGAAAAAATCTCCACAACGAGGAGACCACTGCTATATATAACTCTGTAATGGGTGCGACCCCGAGAAAATCAACATGCAGTCCTCACGCTATGAAGATCCACGGTCTTCAATAATCTTCATCTTCAACAAGTCTTCACGTTCGAACGTATACATTGGTTCGAAGTGGTTTTCGGATAGGAATCACCCAAATCCGACCCCGGTTCCTTCGAAATCCAATTATCGATAAAAAGTGAATATGAGTATACAGGATTTATTAAGTCTCTTTTCACTTTAATTCTCTTTTCGGATGATTTCGAAATCTCTTTCTTTTGACTTAGAATAATTCTAAGTAATTTATTCTTTTGCTTTGGAAAATATCTTGAATTTCAATACTTAACTCTTTGATTCAAAATCCTTAACTTTTAGGTGGGTCAAAAACAATGTTATTTAAGACGTCGTTTACGATAAACGCTAAAATAAATCTTATCCAACATTTTTGAGTAAACAGAAATCATTCATTTTGGAGATTGCTCAAATTTTGGATAATACCACTCTTCTTTTATTTTGGAAAACTTAACAGAGTCTTTTTATTCAAGAGCATCCGGGGTTTCCTTTCAATCTGTTCCACCCCTCGCCTAAGAAAAGAAAACATAGGTCAGGTAAGTTCAGGGCACTGGTTGCTCCATCCCTAACCTTAGTTAAATACCTTGTTTTATCTCCCAGATCTCGCAGGTGGGACAAATGTACTAGTCGTTTTCGCATACTCAGTTATCAACTTTATTTTGGAATTGATCATAAAGATTCCAAATTATCGTTTAAACACTTAATTTTCCTTTTAAAAACGTTCTCAGGGAAAAATCGTTACATTTAAACTTATTTTAAAAAGTTATACCATTCGCAGCATAAAAGTGCTACGGAAAGTGCTATATAAGCTTATTTGATTAAATCAACTTTAAACATTCGATAATTCATATTTTCCAGTCCAAATCTCTTTTAAACCATTTAAATAGATTTATCAAATTTATTCCATATTTTTCCGTAATTAAAAACGTTCATTTAAACAGATTTCCTGTTATGGTCACTTAACTGCACTAGCGCGATTTTTATAGAAAATTGATTTGTACATAATTCAAAATCTACAAAACGAAATCTTGATTTTCTTTCATCGTTTAGAAGATATGGATATAATAGTCCGGAATTTTCATGTCTCGAAGAATTCCGAGCTATATTCCACTCTACACATTCATTTGAACTTTTCGATGCGAAATCACGAACTACCGTTGCGCGACGCACCTAGTTTTAACTTATTTTTCAATATTTGAAATAATATATTCAAATTGGATTTCAATACTTATAAAATCATTACTAATCATTTTAAATCAATATTTTCACTTTTTAAAGTATTTAAAATGTATTTTCACTATTACCATATTATAATATTATTATATTTCTATTATTTTAATATTAAATTTTAAATTCCAATTTCAATTCAATTTCAATTCAATTTCAATTCAATTTCAATTCTAACTTCAAATTAAACACATTTAAAACTTAGATTTCAAATCTAATTTTAATTTAAACTTCAATTCAATCTCAAACTAAACTTCAATTTTTCAAAATCGATTTTAATTTTAATTTCACTATTCATCTTAATTTCAATTTCTATTTAACTATCCTTTTCAAATTCGTTTCACTTCAAATTTCAAATTCTCTTTTATTTTAACTTTAATTTCACTTCTAAATGAAAAGAGACTTATTTTTCTAAAATATTTCATATCACTAAAATATGGTCTTATAAACAAAGTGATTATTTAACTCAAAATGAACATATCCAATATTCATATTTATCACTAACATAACGTCTATTCAACCAATCACATAACATATGATTTCAAATCCAACATTCACTATAAATATCATAATGGGACATATTATCACAATTAAATTAATTAACTAACTGTCAAATCATCCATATTAACAATCAAATAAACATTCATATGTCATAAGTGTGTAAATGTGATTGTTTTATCATAACTAAAGTATACATCCAAAAGCGATGATAATTTCTCACCATCATATCCACTCCGTCAATCTTTTTTCTGAATTAGCGTGCTTTTGTTTCTCGAACGTTTCGCGGTTGTCGTTTCCTCTCTTATTCCTTTTCCTTTCTTTTTCTTTTTCTCTCATCTGTTTTTTTTCTTTTGTTTTTTTATTTGTTCGGCCGTGAGCTTTTTTGAAGGGGAATGGGTGTTCGGCCTTGGGTATGTGGAGTATTGGCTTGGGTATGTGAGTGTGGAGGAGGGTACGACTTGTAGGTGTTTGGGTAGATGGGTTTTAGGCTCGGCCTTGGTGTGTAGGAGGAGGTACAACCTAGGTGTGCTCGGGTTGGTGGTCTAGGGGGAGTTTGGGCTCGGGTTTAGGTGGGTAGGGCTCGCCCTTGGGTTGTTTGAGCGTGGGTAGGTGATTTTGGAGAGGGGTAAGGTGGTTTAGGTGATGGTGTGGTGATGTGGAGGTGGTAGCTTGAAGGTAGAAAAGAAATGGAGGAAGTAGAGAAGAATTTTGGAAATTTTGTGAAAGGAAAGTGAAGTGAAAATGAAGAGGTTTGAGGTTGTATTTATAAGTGAAGATTTTGGTGGTAAATGACACAAATAGCCTTGTTTACTTTGGAACTTTGATTAGCTTTGATTTGAGTTGCATTTAATGTATGGAATGATGTTTATGAAACAGTGTGTTAAGAGGTAAAGATGTGTCACCATTTTGTGGTTTGTAAATATTTAAACATATAATTTAGCTTCTTTCCTATGCATACACATAACATCTCATTAATGAGATGAGATATAAGAAATGATGTTGTTTAAAAAGATTTAATAATAAAATAACATTAGTCAAATCACACCTTTTTACTTTTATATATATATTTATTCAAACTTTCCTAAAATAAACCATTTGTTTTTTAGTGCTAAATGTAATGTGATTTAAAAGTTTGTAAAGTTGTATTAATGTGTTAGAAAATGTATCAAGTTGCAACAACTTATTGACAACTTGTTTTGGTTGAAAACGGTGTTTTTGTCGACAAATTTTACAGTCAAAATTTGACGTTTTTATTAAACTATATATTGATGTAAACCAAACTTTAAAATGAACTTTTTTCTTCTTTGAATAAATAAAAAGATGTCTCTTTATATTTTAAAATCGTATTTAAATAATATCAAAATCTCTAATTTTTCAGTGTATGTAAAACTGACAAAATGCGACAAATTTTGGTTATTTTTGTAAAACGATTATTAACATATTTTTAAATATATTAATATACTTTTATTATCTTTATTAGATGTTTTAAATAAGATTTAACTTGTCAAATAAATATTTAAACCTATTTATTTAAGCCTTTATTTATTATTAACAAAACTTAACTTTTGTCGATTTCTTCTAAAGTCCAAATTTATACTTTTTAATTTTATTAACTATAAGAATAGATAATTATTTATTATATAACATATTTATTTAAGAATTTAAATTTCTTTTAAATTAAAAATAAACGAAATCTCTCATTTTCGAAGTAGCGAAATTACTTGTCGTTCCATTCTCCCCTACTTAAAAGCATTTCGTCCTCGAAATGAAATCGAAGATATAGAACTATAAAGGTCAACAATATGTGTCAAAGGAAATACTACTACTAAATACTGATCATGAAATACAATCATTGATCCTAGTCCCAACCTGAGTGCATACTACACACTTGAGGTAAATACATAGTTATAAGTCAACTATCTACATCAGTCAACCAAAATATCATACTAGATCCCATATCTTAGCGCGTACTACGTGCTTAAGATAATAATAACTGCTATAATACCTGTGCAGTTAAAGCGTCCTACCGCTCCAAAGCGTTTGAGGTGCGAAAAGTTGTCGCGAAGATATATCGGGGATATATCCGGATATAGCGGACGACTTTAAAAAGAGGAATGATGAACATTCTACATTAAAAGGAGGAACAAGTATTACTTATTATTTCCCACCAAGAAAAATAGGTTATAATAAAGTAAAGATAAACAAAGTTGACACTTAAAAGGTTAGAACTAGTTATAATAACCAACAGCGTATATCATTGTTACATCAACTTTGAAATTATCATAAAACTTAAAAGCAAGACATCAAGCAAAATGCTAATTTATAGGAGAGGGAGATATAGCGGGGTAACAAAATCGGGGATATAGCGGATTATTGCCGCAATATCGGGGAAAATAGCGGATCCGCTATATTGGACCGCATTATAGGAATATCGTTGCCCCAAAAAGTCCGCTACGGGATATATCGGAGATATATCGGGGCAATATCAGGGAATTGACTGCACAGTATAATACAAATCCAAAATATCCCAAAGTGAAACACTACACATCGGATGAACCCTCCGATGGTGCCTCCAAGTCGATCTCTTCTGGTTCCTCTACTTCTTCACCATCCTCAACTGGCTCCTCATCATCTATCATCTCTGGGGTTATGTCCCAACCTAACGGCCGCCACTGCTGGCCTCCCAAAATCCACGGCAGATGCTCCCCCATCTCAATATCCTCCAAACCGAGATCCTCGGCTATCTCTGGAATGGGAGATCCTATCTCCTGAATGGGCGTACCCATCTCCCAAATGATCTGCTCATCACTCTCTGAATCATCATCCCCATATAACCATGCATCGTAAATCCCCGAGTCTTCTGTCTCTATCGCCATGGGTTCCTCGATCAGCGGTTGATCTCCATTGGTACTTCCATGGGCTCCTCTATAGGTTCCTCTTCCTCAGGCTCCTCGTCCTCACTTAAAGGATCCAACATCCAGTCATCTGCCTCATCGTCGGCTTCTGCCCCTGCATCAATATCTGCACCTACTGGCAATACATCCTCCTCATCTGAAATAACTATCAAATCCTCATCATCTGAGATATCTATCGGATGGTCAAATGATCCTGGAACTATCCCCGAGGGCTCCCCTACTTGTATATCTTCCTCATCACTCGTGATCGGTGTATCCAAAACTTCCAAGTCTCCGTATTTAGACAAGGCTTCCCTAAATCTCTTCCTAATGGCTAGTCTTTCAGCTTTGGTTGCTTTCTACAATTTTATATAAGGACTTAAAATAAGTTACCATTTCTTATCAAAGATCCTTTCTCCCTTTATTTATTTTATCTCATTTTATTAAGTACTTCTTACTTAATTATTATTGTTCTTCTTTTCATTCATTTTAAATGGGATTAGATATTTTTAGCTTTTCTAATAAGTTCTAATAGAAATTGGGTATTGACAAAGCAACAAAATGATAGTCTATATATATTGATTCCCAAAATACGTTCATACTAAGTGACTTCTACGGAGTACACTCAAAAAGTTTTACAAAAGTCATATGGTTACAATACTTAGATGGCGTTTTCTACTACATGCTTACTAACTTATGCTTCCACTATCCCTTTTCCTTTTTCTGCAGCAGTAGGTGGACGGGTAAGGGTAACAAAAGGCCTCGACTGCTCTGCTGCCTTGAGCATTGGACAGTCTCTGGCGATATGTCCCATAATATGGCAGAAATAACAATCCTTCGGGGTAGCTTTCTTAAAAGTATTGATTTTTACTCCTAATCCACAATCTTTTGTACGGTGACCTTTTTGTTTACATTTGAAACAGTAAACTTTGTTCTTCCTAAGCCTTTTCTTCTTGGTTGGTACTTTAGTAGTTGGCTGTGGAATAATATCCTCGAATTTTTGGGAATTGCTTATCATCTCCCTAAATGATCCATGGATGAAGCTCACCATGCTATGCTGGAGCTCATCACACTTGCTTAACTAGTCCTTAACTTCCATGATCTTTTTCGATCCCAAAAACTTTCTTTGACTTATGAACTCGAATTCCCGACAAAGTGAAGCGAAGTTCAGTGGGTTTGGTCTTTCCTGAAAAGAATATTATTTTTCTACATATTATTTAGCTTATGCATTTATTAATAAGACAACTTTGCTAAGTGTACATCTTTTTCTTACTGATTCTATGATTAACTACTTAACTTATTTACCTATCCATTTCTAAATCAAATTTCTTAACCTTAAATCCATCAAATACCTTATAGTCAAATTGTGAATTTTACTTCACCAGATATTTGTACTTAGCTTTTAAATCCATCCATTATGATAATCACTTAATTATTATTATTTCTTAATACTAAATATCTAAGGGTATATGATTAAAGTTCTAAATTCTAGCTTTTAACTAATTGATTCTATATGAAATATCTTATAGTCGAATTGTGCAATTCTAATCACAAGATATTCATATTTTAGTTTTACTAAGCAAAATTACAAACAACCCTTAATTTCTAACCAAAAATAATAATATCCCCTTTGTATATTTGTAATATAAACCCAAGGTAAAATTATTTCATTTACCAATTCTTTAAAACAAAATCATTTTTATAAAATTAACAAATACGCACTCATATATATAATACTCTCATAACTCTTTCTAGGGTGTTACTAACCCTATCTCTAATGAGTTACTCATCCTAGGATATTACTAATCCTATCTCTGATGAGACTTTACCCATAACAAACCCAAGGTTCTTGCTTAACCTTCAGCTCCGATACCAAATGTCATGGCCTGTTTTTCCGTACCCTTTGAATCGGCAATAAACCACACATGTCCAACTCAAATTGCACGAAAATACGGAACATGAAGGGAAATAAAGAAAACAAGACAGAACAGAATCTCACACGAATGGAATAACATATAATATTGAACCAATATCTTTACAGCGGAAAACTTTTAAATACATATATCAGAGTTTAACCTAAATTCAGCTTGGAGAGTTATAAACATTTGTCCTTACAATTGCTGACAAACATCAACTAAAAGAAACTAAGTACAGCGGATAATAGAATATGTCCACATGTAGATGAATATCTCTAGCTCTTCTCCGGAAACTCCAACCGTCTTCGACTAACCTGAAACTACTCGGATCTGACCCGAGTATTGAAAATACCCGGATCAGGCTTGATAAACCAGTGTGAGAAAAACTCAATAATAAATGACAGTTTCATATATAAGCCTTTGGATAAAAATTCTTTGAAAAGAAAGAGTATCTCATAAGACCACGCCCACACATAAACACGGACGGGATTTTACTTTATGATAACTAAAACACTTTTATATCAAAATATTTGATATTATTTCTAATGACATTCTTTGAAAACATTTGCAAATAAACTTATTAATCTTATCCGAAATGGTTACCCATATAACATTTCGAGGCTATTCATTACGCCAATACAAACAAAACCATAGGTTCCTATTGGAGAATGGATTTCCATACAAATGACCAGGTGAAGGATCTACCTTCCGAATGGGTACACCTCTAGATGGATGCCCCGAGGAAAAGCACAAAGGAACCTCTACCAACACAAGACCGGCCTACCTCTATAACTAGATAGTACCGAATTTGTCATCCCCCAGTCGTTACCGACCTTTAACCGAGCGCTCGTTTCCATACACCACATTAATTTACATCCCGAACGTTATAGCGGAAAGAAATATATCTAGAAGGGGATGACCATACCCTACTTGGGAATGACCCACTTAGCCTTGCCGCATCTAATCCTGTTTCGGTCATTTCCGGTTTGATGAGGCTTAAGGTTACGATTACCTTTTCACAAAGCACATATCACATCTTTGAATGCCACATTGCCATTTTCGTTAACTACTAATTTCCTTCCACAAAAATACAACCCTTGAGCTCGTATGTCTCAAGGAGGGTGTTAAGCTAAGAGAAGTTGCCTTCTCCGCCACCACTGATGTATTGTAAAAACCAATGTACATAATCTTTAGAAATGCAATGTCAGACAAACTTCCATACAAGTTGTCCAGGAACAGGACAAACCGAAGGCACTCTTCTACTACCACTAGTAGCGAGTAGTCCTTGCAATCTGAAAAAATCTCCACAACGAGGAGACCACTGCTATATATAACTTTGTAATGGGTACGACCCCGAGCAAATCAACAAGCAGTCCTCACGCTATGAAGATCCACGGTCTTCAATAATCTTCATCTTCAACAAGTCTTCACGTTCGAACGTATACATTGGTTCGAAGTGGTTTTCGGATAAGAATTACCCAAATCCGACCCCGGTTCCTTCGAAATCCAATTATCGATAAAAAGTGAATATGAGTATACAGGATTTATTAAGTCTCTTTTCACTTTAATTCTTTTCGGATGATTTCGAAATCTCTTTCTTTTGACTTAGAATAATTCTAAGTAATTCATTCTTTTGCTTTGGAAAATATCTCCAATTTCAATACTTAACTCTTTGATCCAAATTCCTTAACTTTTAGGCGGGTCAAAAACAATGTTATTTAAGACGTCATTTACGATAAACGCTAAAATAAATCTTAGCCAACATTTTTGAGTAAACAGAAATCATTCATTTTGGAGATTGCTTAAATTTTGGATAATACCACTCTTCTTTTATTTTGGAAAACTTAACAGAATCTTTTTATTCAAGAGCATCCGGGGTTTCCTTTTGATCTGTTCCACCACTCGCCTAAGAAAAGAAAACATAGGCCAGGTAAGTTCAGGGCACTGGTTGCTCCATCCCTAACCTTAGTTAAATACCTTGTTTTATCTTCCCAGATTTCACAGGCGGGACAAATGTACTAGGCGTTTCCGCATACTCAGTTATCAACTTTATTTTGGAATTGATCATAAAGATTCCAAATTATCGTTTAAACACTTAATTTTCCTTTTAAAAATGTTCTTAGGGAAAAATCGTTACATTTAAACTTATTTTAAAAAGTTATACCATTCGCAGCATAAAAGTGCTACGGAAAGTGCTATATAAGCTTATTTGATTAAATCAACTTTTAAACATTCGATAATTCATATTTTCAAATCCAAATCTCTTTTAAACCATCTAAATAGATTTATTAAATTTATTCCATAATTTACCGTAATTAAAAACGTTCATTTAAACAGATTTCCTGTTATGGAGGGGAATGGGTGTACGACCTTGGGTATGTGGAGTATTGGCTTTGGTATGTGAGTGTGGAGGAGGGTACGACTTGTAGGTGCTTGGGTAGAGGGTTTTAGGCTCGGCCTTGGTGTATAGGAGGGGGTACGACCTAGGTGTGCTCGGGTTGGTGGTCTAGGGGGAGTTTGGGCTCGGGTTTAGGTGAATAGGGCTCGGCCTTGGGTTGTTTGAGGGTGGGTAGGTGATTTTGGAGAGGGGTAAGGTGGTTTAGGTGATGATTTGGTGATGTGGAGGTGGTAGCTTGAAGGTTGAAGAGAAATGGAGGAAGTAGAGAAGAATTTTGGAATTTTTTTGAAAGGAAAGTGAAGTGAAAATGAAGAGGTTTGAGGTTGTATATATAAGTGAAGATTTTGGTGGTAAATGACACAAATAGCCTTGTTTACTTTTGAACTTTGATTAGCTTTGATTTGAGTTGCATTTAATGTATGGAATGATGTTTATGAAAGAGTGTGTTTAGAGGTAAAGAGATGTCACTATTTTGTGGTTTGTACATATTTAAACATATAATTTAGCTCATTTCCTATGCATACACATAACATCTCATTAATGAGATGAGATATAAGTAATGATGTTGTTTAATAAGATTTAAAAATAAAATAACATTAGTCAAATCACACCTTTTTACTTTTATATATATATATATATATATATATATTCAAACTTCCTAATATAAACCTTTTGTCTTTTAATGCTAAATGTAATGTGATTTAAAAGTTTGTAAAGTTGTATTAATGTGTTAGAAAATGTATCAAGTTGCAACAACTTGTCGATAACTTGTTTTGGTTGAAAACGGTGTTTTTGTCGACAAATTTTACAGTCAAAATTTGACGTTTTTATTAAACTATATATTGATGTAAACCAAACTTTAAAATGAACTTTTTTCTTCTTTAAATAAATAAAAACATGTCTCTTTATATTTTAAAATCGTATTTAAATAATATCAAAATCTCTAATTTTTCAGTGTATGTAAAACTGACAAAATGCGATAAATTTTGGTTATTTTTGTAAAACGATTATTAACATATTTTTAAATATATTAATATACTTTTATTATCTTTATTAGATGTTTTAAATAAGATTTAACTTATCAAATAAATATTTAAACCTATTTATTTAAGCCTTTATTTATTATTAACAAAACTTTACCTTTGTCGATTTGTTCTAAAGTCCAAATTTATACTTTTTAATTTTATTAACTGTAAGAATAGGTAATTATTTATTATATAACATATTTATTTAAGAATTTAAATTCCTTTTAAATTAAAAATAAACGAAATCTCTCATTTTCGAAGTAGCGAAATTATGGGTCGTTACAGATGTACTCCGAAATCTGTATTTGCTGAAAGGAACCATAGTTCTTGGAGAGTCATGTGTTGGAGTAGACAGTTCTCGTGCTTTGGATGCCACAAAGCTTTGGCATCTCAGGTTGGGTCATATTTCAGAGAAGAGCTTATAGTTGCTTCGAAGACGGAAGATGATCAAAGGAGAAAGCTTCGACAAGATGGACTTTTGCCAGGAATGTGTGTTGGGCAAGCAAACTAAAGTATCTTTTGGAGTTGGGCCCCATAGATAAGGGCGAGTACTTGACTACGTGCATACAGATGTCTGGGGACTAGTTGCTACTTCTTCTCTTGGAGGAGCAAAGTATTTTATCTCTTTCATTGATGACTTTTCTCGGAAAGTATGGGTGTATGTGATGAAGGCCAAATCAAAGAGTTTTGAGAAGTTCAAAGACTGGAAAGCGCTTGTTGAAAACCAATCTGGTTCTAGGTTGAAGGTGATGAGATCTAATAATGGCGGTGAATTTGTCTCTAGGGAGTTCCTCGATTTTTGTAGATAGCATGGCATTCAGAGACATTTCACTACACCCGAAGATCCACAATCCAATGGGGTTGTAGAAAGGATGAACATGACTCTACTGGAGAAGGCTCGTTGCTTGAGATTGACGGCGGGCTTGTCTAGAGGCTTTTAGGCTGAGGCATTATCAACTGCGATGCATATCATAAATCAAATTCTGTACTCAGCCATAGATGGGAAGATTCCAAAGGAGAAGTTGAGAGGTAAAGCAGTGTATCTTGGTTACTTCCGAATTTTTGGTTGTCCTATGTACGTTCACCATACAGGTGATGACAAGTTGGAGGCTAGACCATACAAGGGCATACTAATGGGATAAACCGATGGTATCAAAGGGTATCGAATTTGAACCCTGTTGATCGGAAGATTGTTCATTCCAGACATGTTACTTTTGATGAGTTTGCTATGTTCAATCCGAAGGAGAAGCTACCTACCACATCAGAAGATTCTGATAGGCCTAAGGAGATGGAAGAAGTTCCCGTCTTCCTGCCAAATAATAGAGTTGTTGTTGATGCTGTCGAGTAATACATAGTTGATGAAACATCACAGTATAGTCCACAGGTACCTTCTAGTAGTGTTGGTGATGTGCATGAATCTAGAGGAATTTCGGTTCAAGGTGGAGCTAAAAGGAGTTTAGGCAAAGCAATACCTACCTGTGTCAGTCGTAGGACTATTAGGCCGCCCAAAAGGTATGGTGATTGGCAGTTTGCAAACCTTAGCCTTAGTGATCAATTTGACTATGCCTTGAATGTGGTTCTTGAGGAACCTCTTGACCTTGATGAAGCTTTAAAGTCATCTGACAGTTTGAAGTGGATGTGCGCTATGGAAGAGGAGTTAGAGTCGTTGAAGAAGAACAAGACTTGGGATTTCGTACCACCTCCTCAAGGAAGCCGAGCCATAGGTTGCAAATGGGTATTCAATGTGAAGGATGATGGGAGATACAAGGCTAGACTAGTTGCTAAAGGGTTTTCACAAAGAAAAGGATTGGAGTATGATGAGATATTCTCTCCAGTAGTGAGGCATACGTCCATTCGCATTTTACTCGCTACCGTCACAGCTCATGACTTGGAGCTGGAGCAACTGGATGTGAAAACCGCTTTCTTGCACGGAGACTTGGATGAGACCATCTACATGAAGCAGCCAGAAGGATTTGTTGTAGATGAGAAGGAAAATTGGGTTTGCAAATTGCAGAAGTCATTATATGGACTTAAGCAGTCGCCTAGACAATGGTACAAGAGGTTTCACTCTTTTATGCTTTCACTTGGTTTTGATCGTAGCATCAAAGACGCTTGTGTGTACTTCAAGCATTTAAAGAATGGTAGATGGGTGTACCTACTCTTGTATGTGGATGATATGTTGATTGCTTTCAAGGATAATGCTGAAATCAATAGTTTAAAGCGAAAGCTAAAGGCGGAATTCGAAATGAAAGACCTTGGAGTAGCAAAGAAAATTTTGGGTAAGGAAATCCAAAGGGATAGAAAGCTAGGATTTTTGAGCCTCACTCAAAAGGAGTACATTCGAAAGGTGCTTGCTCGGTTTAGCATGGAAGGGGCAAAGGCAATCAGCACACCCATGCCTTTGCACATACAGATTTCTAGTAAAGGCTCTACGATCTCGGAAAAGGACAAGGCTTATATGATGAAGGTCTCATATGCAAGTGTAGTTGGCAGATTGATGTATGCCATGGTCTGCACTAGGCCTGACATTGCACAGGCGGTTGGATTAGTGAATAGGTTCATGGCAAATCCAGGAAAGATGCATTGGGATGCAGTGAAGTGTATCTTTAGATACCTTAGAGGAACTCCAAACCATGGACTTGTCTTTGACGGCAGAGGAAGAGATTTCAGCTTGGTTTGATTTTGTGATTCCGACTATGCCGGTGATAGAGATCGAAGGAAGTCAACCTCCGGATATGTGTTCAGCATTGGTTGGAGAGCGAGGTTGCAAACGATTGTGACTGTGTCTACGACAGAGGCATAGCTCATAGTTGTGGTTGAAGTAGCTAAGGAGGCGTTTTATTTAAGGCGATTGTCGTGTGATTTGGGTTTCGTATATGAAGGAGTGGATGTGTACTATGTTAGTCAGAGTGCAATTCACTTAGCTGAAAATCTGGCGTTCAGCACAAGGACGAAGCATATTGAGGTGAGAGAGTCGTTTCTTGTCTCGATGAGTGAAGAGAAGCTTGTTCGTCTTTAAAAAGTTCACACAAAGGGGAATGCAGCAGACATGTTTACCAAGTCATTGCCTGTTGCTAAGTTCGAGCATTACTCGGACTTGATTCACTTAATGAAGTGCTAGGTGCCACGAGGTGGCACGGGGGGGGGGGGGTGTAGTTGAGAAGGTTCATGAAGACGTTTGTTTTCATGGTGGAGATTGATAGGTTATACATGGACTGGGTACTTCAAAAACTTTATTGACGGGCGGTGGCCTTGCCGGAGTTCGTTGACAGAGTGTAATGGGTGATGACATTGCCGAAACTCATTGGGTAAGTATCCATTGCTTGTAGCATGAAGGTGTAGATTGTCTTGGGTGGCTTGTGGAAATCTGGTATCAAGGTGGAGATTAATAGAAATTGATACCGAAGTTCCTAAAGTTGAGCAAGCCGAAACCGTAGAAGCAAAGAGAAACCCTAACCTTGGTACTGCCGATCGAAGATGAAGCAACGTGAAGAAGAAGCAACGAGATTTGGTGAAGGCTAGGGATGTGTTTGGAGCGGTAAAAGGCTACGTTTGGCAAAATAAAAGTGGCGCGTGAGGAGGCAGATGCCGCTCGAGATCAGGAGCGGTAGTTGAAGCTTCATTTGGCAATTTGAAGTGGGGTTTTGCCGAATGACGAATTTCGTTCGGTGATTTGCCGAACAAAATTTCTCGTTCGGTATATTAATGCCGGTCCAAAAATTTTGCTCGACGTTCTGCCGAACCAAACCCCAAGGCTGCTATATAGCAGCCAACCTTCCTCATTTCTTCACTATATAAATAAAAGAGCTTCTGGATAACAATGGCAGCCGAAATTGAGAGCTAATTTCAGCCAATTTTAGAGCCATCCTAGTGAGCTAAAACTCTGCAGAATTTTGTCTGCATTGTTAATTCTTCTTTTGTATAGCCTCCAAAAGTGAATCGATCTTGTAACTTTAATCTTTCAGTGATTAATAAAATCTTCTCTCCCCAAGTGGATGTACACTGCCTCGAGGTAGTGGAACCACTATAAATACTGGTGTTATTTATTTTCTTGCGTTGCATTGATCTGTGACTGTCTGTTCTGGTGTTTATCTCTGTTTGTTCTGTCTCACTACAATCACAATCCAATTCGTTGTTTTCGGTTTTTTATTCCATTAGACTGATCATCTGAAGGGATTTTTCCCAACATGGCCCACACTCAGTAGGTTGATAATAGTTTCAGTACTGTTAGCTTTAGTTTGGATTTTAAAGTCACCTTTTCCCATGACCGAAATTACAGAGTTATCTCTGAACCTCAAGGTGGTTTGGAAGGTTTCATTTAAGCTTGAAAATAAAGATTTATTGCCACACGTGGTTGCTACAACCGGTGTCGATATACCATATTTTGAATTAGATTCTTCTTTATCATGACATGCCAACAATAGAGTTTCTTCTTCCTTCTCAATGAAATTTGATTTTTCACCATTCTCCTTTTGCAAATTAGCATAACATTCATCTTGACAGTGACCATACCTGTGACAGCGAAAGTACTCCACATTTGATTTGTCAAGCCTTAAATATTGATAGGACGAGTGATGATTATTGCGGCCTTTTCCTTTGCTTCAAAATCTAATGTATGAAAATTATCTCGCCCTTTTCCTCTACCTTCACGTTTCAGCATCCGCGTCCACGACGTCTTAATATTGAAGATTTATTATTACTTGAGACCTTCAATGCTTGCTCCTCTGTTTTGTTATAGGCCTTCAATATCTGCTCATGCACCAACAACGAACTCTGCAATGCATCGATCAAAAGCTCATCGATATCATTTGCCTCCTCAGTTGAGCATACAACATAAGCGAATTTTGGTGTCATATACCGAATAATTTTCTCAACCACTGTAACTTCAGTCATTTTGTCTCCATGCATCCTCATATTGTTTGCGATCACCACAGTCCTTGAGAAATAGTCTGAAATAGTCTCTCCTTCTTTCATGTGTAGTGTTTCAAACTCTTTATTAAGAAAAAATAATTAGACAGAGAAGAGGAAATAAAATCACCAACTATATTCTATATTAACAAAAGCATAAAATAAAAAAACTAAAACTGAAACACAACCCACTACTAACACTTTTCAAAACTGTCATGAACATGCTAAATAGTAAGGAGAAATAGTCTAAAACAGTCTCTCCTTCTTTCATTTGTAGTGTTTCAAACTCTTTATGAAGCAAAAATAAATAGACAGAGAAGAGGAAATAAAATCACCAACTATATTCTATATTAAAAAAAGCATAAAATAAACAAACTAAAACCAAAACGCAACCGACTACTAGCACTTTTCAAAACTGACACGAACATGCTAAATAGTAGGACACATATGAATAATTCATGTAGACTTATTCAAACATAAAACACTTCTAACATCTCCACCACCCCCACCTCCTCTCAAATAACCCCCTCAAACTGATTTGTAGTGCTAACAATCAGTTTACAAGGGAGAAATACTATTTTGATCGAAAGATTTTTGTCAAAAATTGAGGCAGCAAATCAAACCTTACAATTATAACTCCCCTCCTAATATTCACCGTGCATTCCCTTCCATTTCTTTCCCCGTGTATCCCGTACCCACGTTTTTTTGTTAGTGTAGCATTTCTCATTTACAAGGAGAAACAACTTATTCAAACATAAAACACTTCTAATAGAAAATTCTCAAGTCGTGTAACAACCAATCCTTAGTTGCCATGGTTTTGGGAAAGGAAGGTTGCTGCTTGCAGGTTGAAAATGGAGGAGAGGTCAATTTCCGGCCAAGTTCGCCAAAGTCGGGTCAAGGGTCATCGGAGGTGGAGATCAGGGAATTCAGTAAGATGTCAGAGGCTTTAAATGATGGAAGCTTGGGCTAAGGACAAAGATATTAAGATGTATCAGCGGTGCATGTTGTGCACATGCACAATTGACATGTAGTAATTGATGGGTTCTTTTTTATATGATCGAGTCAGTTGTATAAGGCACATGTATTTGATGGTTTATGGTCTTATGTAAGCTTGTAACTAGGCCGGGTTTATGTCAATTGAGTCAAGTGATCTTGCACGTGAATGAGTGTCTATATGTAAATGTACATGTATTGGTCAGCTTGTGTGTTGAGAATCTGAAGCTAATAAATTTCTTTTCATTACATTTGCAATTCTATTTTGTAAGCAGTTTTTCTTTGTTCTTAGATCTTAGCAAGTAGATAATTCTTGTTAGTTAAAGAATTCTCAACGGTCGAATTAATGGCCTCCTAAAATTCTCTACCACTGCGACTCTCTGAAATTTCACCTCTTTTTCTCCGCAGTTTCTTAGATCGTCTGTTCTTGTATGCTCTACTGGGGTGCGCTCCACCTCTGCTTCTCTTTCAGTATTCTTCCGAGTGCTATCTAGGGTTTTGACGATGAATTTGGGGGTTTTCGCGTTTCGTGGTGATTTTGTGAGATCTTGCCCCTCTTTTGCAAGCATCGCGACTGCACTGCTAGAGGTGGTGGCGCCGCCTCTGTCGGTGTGCTTCTCTAGCGGTTGTTCTATTGAGATTTGTGTTTACTCCCTCTCGGCTTTCTCGACCCTTGCCCGATTCATGTTTATTGTGGTTGACGGGCATTTAATGGAAATCTCTCCTGTTGTCAATGCACTTTACTTGGATGCTTTCTCGATCGGGGGGCCGTTGCCGGAGCCCGTAGTTTCGCCTGTTTTATCGTCGGCTTCCCCGTGCTTGACTTCGTCTATTGGTAATCGGGAATTCACCACCCGATTTAGACCAAGTATTATTTTCGGGGAGGCATTGGGCGGTTAGGCCGAGCTCCTGTCTGACTTATGCTTTGGCTCTATTGCGACTGGCCTTGAGTGCGCTTTTTCCAACTCCTCGGCTGGTGGTGACTCCTTCACGAGTAGCAATCGAGATTTCATCACTCGATTTGTTCCCCGTCTATCTGTTTTAGGAGGAGTTACTGATGGCAGTTCGTCAGGGGTTTCGTTTGTCTTTGGGTCGTTTGACGTTGTTGAGGTTGCCGGTGGTTTTAGGGAGAAGGAATTGATCACCTGTCTCCCTCATCCCGGCGAGCAGTTGGATGCGGTGCTTGATATTGTTGCAGGGTTGACTGGCAGTCTTTCTTTGCCTTCGGTCAAGACGTCTGCGGTCTCTTTGATCGTTGGCGTTGGTGTGCCTTTTGTTGTGGACTCCGTCGATGTAGTGGGGTCGGGTCTAGTCTGTTTTTCGACTGTGGTGGCTTTATCCTCTGTCCAACAGGTGAGTGTTGCTTTTTGTAGGCAGGTGAGCTTCTCTCCTTATTGCTCCATTTTTGCTGTTACCAATGAATTGCCTGTTATTATCTGGATTTTGGCCGAAGAGATCGTTTCTGTTAGCTTGAGCCATGACGCACGTTCGTGTGTACTCCCTAACACTGCCGTTTCGTCTCTGGAATGTGCGGTGTTAGGTCCCGCTTCCGATGTTGGTTTTGTTTCGTCCGACTTGTTCGTATTCCGATGTGATAGGCAGGTGTATATTTGGCATCAACTTTCTGTGCTAAATCTCCTCTGTCGTCTCGGTTGTGTCCAGACCAGTCTGCTGGTAGGGATCGATCTGTTGGATTTCTCTTTTTGGGTTATTGCAGTGAGTCATGACGAGGCCTTTTCTGTGTCGTCAGTGACTTTTTATTTTTATTGCTTCCCTATCTTGTCAGTATCATGTGGTTCTCCTCGGAGGTTACACCAGATCTGGAGAGATTGGTTCGGGAGATCTCCCAGTCCTATTCGTATAGTGGCCGCCTCCGACCACTATACGGACAGACCGGGGATATGCCATATTTATTTGCTCCGCTCTACTGTTACCTCGGATGGAACCGACCAGCGACTCTTACCCTTAGCGCGGGGCAGTTTCATTAGTAACATTCCGGCTTTGGTAAGACTCCCACAGCAATATGGGAAGCAGCTTGGCTGCTCCCCCTCACGTTTCTATTCCCCGTCTGTTTCTACCTATGTCGTCCATCCCTTTCTATCGACTTGCTCTTCTTTCCCATCATTGGCGTCTACGGCGGTATCAGTTTCTGTTTGCCCCTTCCCCTTCTTATCCACTTTTTCTCGGCGTTGTCTTCTCCTGAGTGGTTTTCTAGGAAGTATGGAATGCGTTTGGTCCGCCTCCCTTATTTCCTTCGCTTGCCTTTTGAGCTTCCGGAACGCCAGGTTCCCTCTTCATCTCATTGCTCATCGGCGTGCTCTCTCCCTTCGTCTTCTTGCTCTCTATCCATCTCCATTCCTCTCATGAGTCAGGAAGAAATTGCGCTCCTTAATGAATGCCTTAATTGCTTATCTAGAAACTCATCACCCTTGTCTTCGCGGTCTGTTTCTTCGCTATCGTCGTTGAGGGGGAATGGTGTTGAGGTGTCTTTTGAGACACTTCCCCTGCCTTCCGCCCCTCCTCCTCGATCGACTCGACGCAAATCGCGTAGAGCCCTGTCTACTCCTCGCACCATCCTCACACGCTCTATAGCAGCGTCCGAGCAGATCGATCGATCTACTCGTTTTTCGCTGTATCTTTTTTGAGTTCTTTTGATTCCATTGTCCGGTGTCTGGCAGTCGCTTCTATTATCTTCGGTATCTGTTCTTTCCTCATGGCTAACATTCTCTTCTGGAATGTTCATGGTATTGGCAACGATGCGTCTTTGGCTAGACTAAAACGCATTGTCAGGAAGCACTCTGTTGGTTTGATTTCTCTTCTAGAACCTTTTCTAGCCCCGGAAGGTATTCCCACAGTCGTCTTATCCTTAGGATTTGGCGGCGGCTCCGCCAACATCTCGGGAAAGATTTAAATCTTATGGTCCAAATCACTGACGGTCAACCCCGTCTTTGATTCTTCCCAGCTTTTTTCATTGGCTTGCTCGTCTCCCTCTTTTCCCTTTACCTTTTTATTCTCGGCGGTCTATGCCAAATGTGATCGCTCGGCAAGATTAGACCTTTGGTCCGACATTCTGGCCCTTGGTTCTATGGGGCTAGCTACCTCTGTGATTGGCGGGGATTCTAATATCGTCGCCTGCCAAGCGGAGAAACGGGGTAGAGCGGTCGTCAACCGTGTAGCGATGGCGGATTTCAACTCTTTCATTGTAAGCTCTGGCCTCTCTGAGCCTGCTTTTACCTGGTCTAACAACCAAGAGGGACCGAACTGTATCCTCTCTAGACTTGACCGTGTTTTCGGGTCGGAGGATTGGTTTCGTCTTCCCTTCTCTTTCTCGATCGCTCACCTTCACCGGTCCTTCTCTGATCATGCTCCTATGATTGTTCGATGTTCTCCTTTCTCCCTTTCGGGACCATCTTCGGTTTCAGAGCATGTGGAGATCTCATCACTCCTTTCTGCAAGAGGTTGCTAATTCCTGGAACAATCCAATAGTTGCCTCTCCCTGTGCTGTTTTCAGTCGCAAACTTAAGCGACTTAAGGAGAGCCTTAAGGTATGGAACCTACAGGTCTTTAAGAATATTTTTGATCGCGTTCGACTGGCTGAAGAGTCTCTTATCTTAGCCGAATCATTGCTAGACGAAGATCCGTCCTCGGCAAACAAGGAGGCTTGGGCTCTCGCGCAAACCATTTTCTCTTCTGAACTCCGTATCGAGAATGACTTCCTCCGTCAAAAGGCTAGGATCAAGTGGGTAGTCGATGGCGATACGAACTCCAAATTCTTCCATTCTTCTATTCGAAAGAAGAATAACCTTCTAACGATTCGCGAGATTTTGCGGCCTGATCTTTCAACTGCCTCCTCTCCGGAGGAAGTAAAAGATACCATTCTGGCCCACTTTCAATCCTTTCTTGGTTCCCGGTCAGTCTCGGTTTCTGATCCGGCTCTTTTAGCCTTCATTCCTCGTGTCGTTCCCTCTTCGGATAGTGTCCATCTCGCGGATCTCCCAACCTCTGAGGAGATCCGGGATTGTGTCTACGCCTTAAGCAAGGACAGTGCTAGTGGACCGGACGGCTTCAATGGTGTTTTTTATAGAAGCTCCTGGCCTATTATTCAGGCTGATTTTTGTCTGGCTGTCCAATTCTTCTTCTCCGGGGAATCTCTTCCCACCGGATGGACTTCCACCAACCTTATTCTCATTCCTAAGTGCGATAATCCTAGATCGTGCGTGGATTTCCAGCCGATCAGTCTGTGCAACTTTTCGAATAAAGTTATCTCTAAGATTCTTGCCAATCGCTTGGCCCCATTCCTTGAACGTATTATCTCTCCTTCACAAGCGGGTTTTGTTAAAGGGCGTTTGATTACTGACAACGTCCTTCTCGCCCAGGAACTTATCTCCCAGATTGATCGGAAAGTTCGGGGCTCTAATGTTGTCTTCAAACTGGACATGGCCAAGGCCGACGATTGCATGTCATGGTTTTTCGTCATTAAGGTTTTAAGGGCCTTCGGGTTCCCGGAATCCCTAATTGACTTGGTGTGGAGGCTCATCTCCAACTGTTGGTTCTCTGTGCTCATAAATGGATCGGCTAACGGTTACTTCAGGGCGGGGAGGGGTCTGCGTCAAGGAGACCCACTCTCGCCTTCCCTTTTTGTAATCGCGGCGGAGGCTCTTATTCGCGGCCTCCAGACCTTAACTATTTTCGGTCAAGTCCAACGCTTCGGGATTCCAAGGGGTTGCCCCCTTATCTCTTCATTATCCTTTGCAAATGACATTGTCATTTTTTCTAATGGCAGTCGCTCCTCTGTCCGGCGGCTCGTCAGTTTCCTCCATTAGTACGAGAGGTCCTCGGGCCAACTCGTTAACCCTTCCAAAAGTAGCTTCGTCCATGCGAAGGACTTGCCTCCCTCTCGTGCTTCCTGGATCGAGACTGTATCGGGTTTCAAAGAAGCTTCCCTCCCTCTCCCCTATCTGGGTATTGTCCTATACCGAGGTAGAAAGCTCAATGCCTTTTTTGATTCATTGGCAGACAAAGTCAGAGGTAAGATCTTACGCTGGAATGCGTCTCTTCTTTCCCAGGCAGGCAAACTGGTTCTTATCAAGTCTGTTTTAGACTCGATGGGAACTCATATATTCGCGGCTATGATCCATACCTCTTCCTTCTTCCGGTCGTATCAGTCTTTGGCCTCGGCTTTTTACTGGGGCAACAAGACGACGCCCGTCGTCACCATTGGGTGTCGTGGGAAGCGGTTTGCCGTCCCAAAAACGAAGGTGGTCTAGGTCTCCGTAATCCCAAGGACCTTTGTGCGGCTTTTGCCTGTAAGCTGTGGTACAGGTTTGGTGCTAACGACTCTTTATGGGCATCTTTCCTCCACGCTAAGTATCGTAGGCTTGCTGTCTCTAATTTCTCAGGATCGCTGTCCTATGCTAGCGAGACCTGGAAGCACATGCAGTCGGTGAAACCTTTTACTGACTCTCGTGGAGGTTTTACTGGCTGGGATGGCGCTTCGTTTTCCATCCTGAAAGCTTGGTCTTCGATTAGATCTCCAAGTCCCATTCGCCCAGTGTTCTCTTTCATTTGGGATTCCCGTATTCCCCCGAAAGTTTCTATTTTGATGTAGCGAATCTTGCACGATGGTTTGCCACTAGACGATAACCTTCAAAAGATCGGCATCCCCTTTGTATCTCGTAGTCGCTGTTGTGTCATCGGGGCAACGGAATCTTTAAACCATTTGTTTTTTGATAGTGTCTCGGCCAGATCATGCTGGAATTACTTCGGCAACCTTGTTGGTGTGAGACGTATTGCCAGATCTCCTTTAGAACTCCAGCATTCCTGGTGGTCTAGGATTGCTGGAAAATCTCTCCGGTCGATCGTGTTCTGTTTGATTCCTTGTCTTATCTGCTGACACCTTTGGTGCGCACGGAATAAGGCAATCTTCGAGAATTCTCCTATGGATCCTCCATCCATTATTCGTCATGTGAGGAATGACGTTGTCCTGGCATTTCATGGTAGACCTTTCAGGGGAACCATGAGCCACCGTTCTGGGCGATTGGTAGGTCTTCTGTCTATTTCGTGTGGCCTGGCTTACGCTAGACAGGGAGTTGGCTGAATCCTTGCACTCGGGCGTTGGCTTTCACCCAACGTTTACGTCCCCCTCCCCCCCTTTTTTTGGTTTAATATGGTTGCTAGTTTTCTAGGCCAGGTAGCTTCGGATTCCTCTTTTTCCGGGAGTGTGCTTTGGTTGGCAACGTCTGGTTTTTGTGCTCGCGGTTCGGAGGAGGCTCTTGTCTCCTATCTTTAGTTATGGCATGGATTGGTTTTTGGGTAGCATTGGAGGGTCTCTGGCTTTCTTCTCCCTCGTCGACCTCTTCACGAGGTTCTATGGACATCTTCATTGGGTGGTTAGCTTTGTTCGAGCTCGATGAGGTTGTTCGATTAGCGTTGGTTAGTCGGAGCTATCCCTGATATCCCTTACTGCTCTGGTACTACTGTGGGACTCGGTTATCTTTTTAGTGGATGGCTTTCCTTTCGTCTATGCGCTTGCTCCATACGCTGGGATCTGCCTTTGCGTTTGGTCGGTTTGCATTCTCTGTGGTTTAGATTGGTGGTCTGGCCTATACTTACGAGTATAGGCAGGTGGGTGGTGTGGTTGGTGGTGGTTTTCTTTGTTTTTAGTGGCTGGCTGTCTTATCTCTGTTTGCTGTAGCATTGTTTATGGTCTTCGCGTTGTTGTTCTGTTTTTTAGAGTCTGGGAGGTATATGTCCTTCATATGCTTCGCCATTATTCTGTGAGCCCCCGGAGAAAGGCGTTTTTTCTCCTTTTATTTATATATCTTCTTTTTGGTTAAAAAAAAGATAATTCTTGTTAGTTAGATCTTAATTCTAGTTCAGTTTATTTCTTGGTTAGTTTAGCCTTTACAATTCCAGTTCTATTACCTTTCTGCAATTATCATTTCCAGTTCATCTTGTTTCTTTGTTTAGCCGTTGTTAGTTCTAGTTAATATATTTCTTGCTTCCTTTTGATACCTGTAGCTTGCAATTCATCTCCTGCGGTTACTTTTCTGCCATTTATTTTTTTAAATCTTGCATACTTAGTTTGTTCAATTTTCTAATCATTGATTTTTGTTAAACAATATCAGTTTGTTATTATATCTTTACATTCTAGTTCAGTTCACTTGTTTCATTTTTTTCCTGTCAGTGTTTTAGTTTCTTGCAATCTGTATTTCAAGACAGATTTCGAATCCTTGAACCTGCTCCTCTTTCTTGCAATTTCTTTTTTCACCTTAACCTCATTCCATCAATCCATAAAAGTATATTTCATACTCCCCAAATCTTGATTCATTCCTGTTGCTTAGGCAACAAGTCACTCTCATATCACTGTATTTAGTGCACATCATATCAGTGGACATATATCTGCTTCCTCCCCACCAATTCATTTCCACCAACACTTTCCCCTTCATAAGAAAACCCCTCTTTCTGCCATGACAATCATCACCGAACAACCCACCTCTTCCACTTTGGTCTCAGAGTAGTCAACCGGGGAGGAATCAAACCCTTAGTTCGATCCAAACCTCAACCTCATCCCTAATCAAACCCGAAACCTTCAATCAAATCAAGATCAAGATTCAGCATGGCAAAGACTAGAGAAAATCATAATCGAACAAATTACTCTTTTAGAAATTTGGACAAGAAACTTGACCAAGCTAACCAAGAATTGAACACCAAATTCGAAGGGGTCCATAATATGCTTACCACCTTGCTGAAAAATCAACCACCTGCTGTACCACTACCACCACTAGTTATGCCGCCACCAACCATCCACCCTTCTGATCCAAATATTCCACAAAATAATCCCCGGCCTCCTTCAGTACAGTACCCAGAACCACATTTTCTAAACCGTTATCCTAAGTAAATGCCACCATATCCACCACCAGCACCTCAACATCACTCAAGAAACCCTACAAGTGCTCTAAGAAATCCCCAAAATCCTCCAAACTTTCATGAAGAACCACCACAACCTCCTTATCTGCATCGACCTCCTTATCAAAATAACTACTATCAAGACAACTATGCACGGTACTCACCTTTATCATCTCTGAAGCTTGACTTTCCCACTTTCTCTGGTGAAGAAAGGGTAACCAACTGGTTAAGGCAGGTAGAACAGTTTTTCAGATTTCACAACATAGAAGAGAGGTATTGGGTGGATATTTGTTCATTTTCCCTCAAGAAAGAGGCACTGTAGTGATACCACTGGTACACTAACAATGTCCTAAATCATGGAGCTTGGCCAGTATTCAAAGAAGAGAGTATGGTTCGATTTAAACTAGAAGAGGTGGAGAGACCTTATGAGTAAAGGCCTATCTTAGCAAGTTTGAGCAGTTCCAAGAACCAACCGATTCCTGTAACGACTCTCAAATTTAGACTATTTTAAAATTAAGTATTATTTGAATTTAAGTTTTTAAAATTTGAATTTAAATAACAAATTTGAAATGTTGAGTAATATATTTTTCCAAATTCAATAAAAGGAAAATTTTGTGAAATTTCAATTTTTGGTCAAATTTAGTCAAAATTTGAGTTTGAGTTGAAAATTTTAAAATTGAAATTTTAAAATTTATTCTTTCTTTTTATGATACTAAATTGAATCCTAACCTCCACTCCATCTTTCGTTTCGTTAAAATCCGACTTTTGTAGCTTATAATTTGCAATTTACAGTGTAAAAACGCGCGAATAAGGACGTTTATTTGTGTATATTTTTACCTGTATTTTATTTTGGATCTTGGGTTGTTGGGCTGGAATCCTAATAGTCTCCTAAAGGGACACGTATCCCCTCACCAACAGATGTTTCTATTGAGAAAAAAAGTACGTACATTTTATTTTCTAGTTTCTCTTCCTCCTTCTCATTTCTGTAGCCTGAAAACCATTTGCAGTAACCATCTTCCTTCCTCCATCTTCTTCCTCCAATCCCTAAGCCAAACCCTAACCTCTCTTCCTTCTTTCTCCTATTTCCTTCCTCTCTCTCTCTCCTGTCCATTCCCTTGGCTTCACCTTGCCGCCGCCGTACACCCATACCCTCCTCCACCCGAGCAACCAAGGTCGTACACCCCTCAACAAACCATAGCCGAGCACCCTCCTCCACCCGAGCCAACTCCTAGCCCACACACCCTCTAGCCTCGGCCACACACACACCCACCCACACACACCTTGCTTCGGCCACACACACCCACCCACCTCCATAGCCGTGCGCACCAATCCCAAGCCGAGCCTAAGCCTAAGCCGAGCCCTTTTGCCCTCTCTCTCCTCTTTTATAAAAAAACAAATATTTATATTTGTGTTGTCTTATTCGAAGCTTGGTTCATTTCGTGCTTGTGGATTTGCTAGTTGAGATTCAGTTATATTCATGCTTTATTTCGTAGTCGTAGTTGTCACTTTCATTAGCCACGAAAGGTGAGAACCACTCATGAATAACCTTCTTATGATTAAGTGAATGGATCCCTTTTGAAATGTCTTTGATATGTTGTTATAGTTCATATTGTTTAGATTATACTATATGATGCTGATATGATATGATGCTCACATGTGACACTATATGATATACTCTGTTATATGACCTGTACTGTTATGTTATTTATTTATATCACACTGCAAGTTCCCTGATATGTTAGCTAGGAAAAATTACTTTGGGTTGAAATGATACATACCTGAATGATCTTATAGATTAGGGAAAATCGTTGTGGGTTAAAATGATAAACTCGAGCGATTTTTTTGATTTGGATTTGGGATACGGGTTGAAATGATATGTACCCGGAAATCAAAAAAAAATTTAATTTTGGGTTGAAATTGTATATACCCGAATCACTTGACCATAGGGTAGAAAATTATATACGCACACCGTGGTCGGTTTTTAAATTATTTTCTAAAATTATAAAGTATGTTTGTTTTAACAAATTTGATTTTTAAATTTAATTTAGTAATTTTATTTAAAAACTTATATTTAGAAAATAAATTATTTTATATGTTTTAAAGTTTAAATTATAAGCTATGGTCTTAAATATAATTTTTAGATTTTACCTTATAATTTTATTTAGTTTTAAATAAATAATTTAAATAATATAAATTTTAACTTAATAAAATATTTAATATAGTTTTAAAATATATATTTTAAACTTAATTTAATATAATAAAAATAGTTTTAATTTAATGTAATAAATATAGATTTTTATATAATAACTTTAATAAACAAAATTTAAGAAGTTAAGTATTGAATAATTTGTAATTAAATCTAATTTACAGGATTTAAATTTAAATAAGATTTTATTTAAGTTTAAAATGTTATTTTTTAGAATGTAATAATTTGATTTAATATGAATTGTAAAATAAATGTTTTAAATCTAAAATATAATTGAAGTTAAATATTTTAGTATTGACTTAAATTGTAATTTATGATTTATTATTTAAATGTTTTATAAAATGACCACGGTGTGAAATAAGAGTTTGGTTATTAAAGAGACCGGGATTGGATATTGTCATACTCTCTGCCAATTCCGAAACCACTTTAACAACTGTGTATGTGGTGGAGAATCCAGAACGAAGCAAGATAGTGGCGAATGTTACCGGTATGAGGTAAGAACGCAGCCCTGACCTTCGGGTCAGCTTGATATGACTAAAACAGGAGCTATACCGGGCCAAGTGAGGTCGCTCCTCGTATCAGACACTCTTCTTAGAAACCATATCTTTTGCTTTGTGATTGATTGGTGTGCACCTTTGATTATGGGAGTGTATCTCGAGGTGTGCGGTAGTAGCTGCTATGCGTTACCACCAATTCGGGAGTGCAAAATGGTAGAATCCTACCATGGGCATTGTCTCACATGCCTTGTCATATGCCTTATCGAGCCCACTACGATTTTGGTTTGTGTCGTACCTATGTAGCGCTCCCTGATAGTCCACCAGGTTCAGTGGAGTTTACAGTACTGTATAGACTACGATGCTTATATAAACCGTGTTAAGGGGGATATGGGTAATGCCTTAACGCTATTTTCAATATTATACTTTACTATTAGACATCACATATATAGCGTATATTACTACATATGTAAATAGTTTAACGGATCCTTAAAGGATGGGAATCCCAAACATCCTTTGAGTTATTGTTGCATTTCCCTTGTTACATTTCACTTGAGTTGATTTACTTACATGAGAATGTTAGTCCTAACTCGAGTGTTTTATTTTACTTTATGCTCGGGTCAGTCTGAGTATCAAATCATTCAAGACTCACCTTTTGGAGCTGGAGACTTTGCTGGAGATTTAGCTATCTATCTATTATTACCTATTTCAATTATTTCCCTTTTAGTCATTTGCTTATGTACTAGTGGACTTATGTATTTGGATTTTCAGTTGTATTTGATTTCAAACTCTGATATTATGTATTTTCTTTAAGACTATGTATTTAGTAGCTTCATGAACAACTATGTTTTATTTATTCCGCTACGAGATATTTTGCTATTTTGTGTCTGTGATTCTGTGATTGATTATATTTACCCTAAATTAATTAACAATCTGTTGTTTTAAACAATTCAAATCTGACATGTGTGGTTTTATTGTCGATTTGAATGGTTCGAAATAGCGGATCGTTACAATTCCATTTCTCCAAAGTTCCTCCTAGATAGATTCGTTAGTGGTTTAAGGGAAGATATAAGATTTGATGTACTCACTTCTAGATCAGTTGATTTTAGAGAGACGGTCTCTTTAGCCTAAATGTTTGAAAGTAAGTATGTTCACACCAAAAAGAATACCAAGAACCCCAACCTTAACCCCATTGCACCTAGAAATACTACTGCAATATCATCCCAATCCCTCTATTAACAAGAAATCATGTCAACGCTCCAGAGCAAGGTTAGAGGAGTGAATGACCCCTTAGAAAGCCCTTTCGAATTAGTTGGAGTAAGCTAAAGTCGTAACCTAGTGGGAATAAATAACCGAATTGAAAGGATCCTATTCCTTCGAAAGGAACCCCTTCGAAAGGAACCCATATGTGTGTTCCATAAATGAAACCACCCATAAACAGCGAATCAAACTCCATGCATTCCAAAGTGCAATGTATTTACTTGATTGATAATTTTTATGAATATATAGGCTTAGGTGTTATAATGAAGTGTAATTGTAACGACCTCGGATTTTGATTTAATTTAAATTGATAATTAAATGAATTTTTGAATAAAATTTGTGAAATTTATCGATTAATTGATTACGAGAGTTTCCCCTATCCAAATAAATTCTGTATAAATCATTTAAATTAAAAATATTGTATATATATGTATATATATTGAATTTGAGTTAAAATCTCAAATAAATGGTTTGAGGAAAATAAATATAAAATATTAGTTAAATTATGAATAGATTTGGATATTTGTAAATAATAATAATAGATAAGTAAGTTAAATGTTGGATGGTTAAACTTCAAAAAAAGAAATAAAATAAATAAAATAAATATCTTAAAATTTTAGTTATGTAAACTAAAAATAAATACTTAGGATAATTCTTAAAAATTGGATATGTATACAAGCAAATATACATAAGGTAAATTATATAGTTATGTAATGATATAAAGTAAATATATAAATAAATTATAATAATATATTAAATATGGAAATACATTTAAATAATAAAAGAAAGTAAAAATAAATTAAAATATAATGTCATTTAATTACAAAGCAAAAGAAAAGAAAAGAAAATAAAACATAACAAATGAAAAATAAATGAAATAAAAATACAAACAAATGTACTAATTAAGATCATATCAGCCGAGACAAAGAAATCCAAGGCAAGTAGAAAGGATCTGCATAGTTGATAAAGCAAGAAAGAAAAAAAATAGATAAGTCTAAGCTAGCAAATGAAGTAAGTATGAATTGGAAAACAAGTAAAGAAAGGTTATGCAGGCAAGTAAAAAAGTAGGATAATAGACAAGGTAATAAACAAAACATCTTTTGTACAACCAAGATAAGCATGAAGACATAGGGTACACATGCATTTAATGTTTACATCTCTAGCATAGCAAAGAAAAACTTTCAGCCGAGATAAACAAGGCAAAGGACTTAAGTAATTAATGCAGAGATATCTTTAGTACAAAGAAAAAATATACCAACCTGTACAAAATATTGTATACCCTGTCACTCTCTTTTCTATATATTATAATCAACTTCATCCCATTTTCATTTTATTCAAACCAAACAAGCATCCTGAAACAAGTATCAGGAGCAAAGCAAAACAAAGAAATAAAAAAAAATGGGAATTCAAAAAAAATCAAAATCTGGAAATAGAAGATTAAGCAAAATAGTTTTGAAGCAAGGCATACAACAGACAGTAAAATCAAATTTAAAAATCAAAGCAACTAAATGGTTAGAGCAACTAATCAACTCCACTTGAACAAGAATCAAGGATTCAGGGAATTAATTCAAATTAACTCAGATAAGAAAGATTCAAGTTCCAGTTCAATAACAAATTCAGGTCTTCTGTTCCTCTCTGTATTCTTCAATTCCAGGTGAGCAAACTTTCAACCTCCAATATATTTATATGTTGTTGCTTGTATGCCTGTGGTGATGATGTCTTGAAATTAGTTTGTATAAATGGAAAGAATGTGATTGCATGCCTGAGATTTTAAAGTATGTATATTTATGTGTGTATCTCTGTTTCATATCGCAGAGTTTAAAATGAAAAAAAAAAGATATTTTAAAACCTCCTTAACTAATCACTGTTAGGCCTTGGATCTCAAATAAAATATGTTTGTTCGAGCATAAATTAAGATGTAAAAATATATGTAAGCATCATAAGTTTATATACTTCTGTAAATCAAGGAAACACAGTGGAAGTTTGAAACCTGTTAAAATTCAAACATCAAATTTTCTTGTTTCCCTTATATAATATTGATCGTCATCAAGATCCATGAATTTTGAGAGTAAAATCACAATTTTTAGGATGGTATTGAATATGACATTCGTAGTTGAACGGAAAACACATTATTGTCAAATTCCATCTATCGTCAACGAATCGTGGGTCGTGCCTCTGGGCAAAGACAGCTGGGAGGATGTAAATTTGAGGAAAAATAGTGGAAACATTTTTAGATGATCGTGGCGATGGGTTGATGTCGATCTAGGGTTTAGTGACCTGTTTGGTTGAGGAGATTTGTCGAGACTTGTTCACCATCGTGAGTGCATCATGGTCGATCGGACCAGGGGGATTATAAGCGTAGGTTGATGACGCGGCTGTGGATGTGAAGGCGAGCTCTCTGGTGATCTGACACGGCGGCGCGAGGAGAATTTGTCAACTGGTTTGGGTTCGTGGTGGTGTCGACTCACTCGATTTCGATTTCGAGTGGTTTTGTGAATTTGATTATCGGGGTTGTAAGGATGGGTGATCGCCGATGTGAGGAGGCCAGTATGGTCGACCGGAGTTGGTCGGAGCCACGGTGCAGGTGCACGAACCCCTGATGTGTATCAGTGGCATGAGGTTGAAGAAGAAGAAATACTCGAAGGAGGTCTCGTGATTTTGGGGTTCTGGCTCGAGTTTGAGCTCGCGTATTTTCAAGTTGTACCGGGTTAATACTTAGACAAAAATTTGAGTTTGAAAAAAAAAGAGGCATACGGGTTGATTTTGATAAACTCGAAGCAGGTTTCGAGTAAGTCTCGGGGTGAACCCGAAGTAGGTTTTGAAATGCAGATTTTAAAAAGTTTTTAAGCAAAGTTTTGAAATATGTAATTAAGATGTTAATAAGGATAATGTTTTATCTTAAGGAACATTAAGGTTTTAATGTTTTGAGATTAATTAAGTTAATTAAGGAATGTTAAATTAATTAATTAATTTAATTAATAAATGATAAGGATTAATTAAGAAATTAATTAAGAGAAATTAATTAATTTAATAAAGTGATAATTAAAGATTAATTATCAATTAAGGGTTAATGTATGATTAATTATAGGATAATTAATTAAATGATAATTGATTAATTTATTAATTAAGGCTAATTAATTTATTATTAAAGGTTAATTAATTAAAATAAAATTGTAATTAGTTAATGTTAATTAACAGGGATTAGAAATTCATAAGAAATTAATCTGATTTGAATTAATTAGATAATTAACTGGTCTTACCTATGGATGTTTGGATTCTATTGAATGCGAATTGCTTGATATCCCTGATGTGTGATGCTTTGTTTTAATTCAAGCTGTGATGAATAAAATTTTATTATCTGAAATATATATATATATATATATATATCTGTGATCTGTGATCTGTGAATGAAAGATGAGCGTTATGGTTTATACCGCTTGTCAACTATATTTCTGTGTTTTATCTGTGATGATTGAATGATGTTGCACTACTGTGTGAAATCCCTGGACTACACCATACACACACAAATATGGATTTCATGTGGAAATTGGTTAAGTCATAGATGATTTAAATTTGATGTTTTTTTGAAATTGAAAATTTAATTTCAATTGATTTTGAAATTGGAAATTTGGGTTTAAAAGTGAAAAGCTTTTGAAATGGAATTTCAAAGATAAAAGTTATTTTGAATAACTTAATCGAGTTTTGAAATTTAAATAATTTGATTTAAATTTGAATTCAAGTTTGAAATTGAATTCTATGATTTGAACTAGGGATTAAAGATGTTGTACAAGTTATATATGGGTTTAACCATTTTAAAGGTATTGATTTGGGAATTTGAATTTAATTCAAGGGTTTTAACGTGTAAATATAACTGGATTTTTCCGAAACGAAAACTACTTGTTTTCAAATAATAATAGCTTTCATTTTAAGAAAGGATTTCCAAATTGTGTTGAAAGGTTTCTAGCTTGAAATAGAATTGAAATGTTTTGAAAACTATGAAATGAGTCTTTGATTTCAAAGACCGGACGAGTTAATCCAACTTGAAATAGAATTGTTTTGAAAGGCTATGAATGAATCTTTGGAAACTAGTTTTGAAAGCTATAAGTTAAATCTTAACTTAAAGATTTAACGAGATTAATTCAATTGAAATGGAAATTGTTTTGAAATCCATGAATGGATCTTTGTGAACGAGGTAAACTTTGGGAATTGAATCTTTTTGTTTAAAAGACTAAAAATATGGAAATTTGTTTAAACCATTGAAGGTTGTTGAAATGAATCTTTTTGTTTAAAAGATTGGAAATGGTAATTTGTTTTAACCATTCGAATGAAAGGTTTTTGGCTTTAAGCTGTGATTTAACTGAGACCCCAGTATCCATATGATTTTTAAATTGCGCTCACTATTCGGGTTAGCCGGGAAAAGACCTTTGTGTCATATAACCCATTCCGAATTAATGATACGTCGTAAATGGATTGCATTTGAAGACCGGTGGTGAAGACCGGATATTTTCGAAAACGAAAGGACAACTCGTCGAATGTCTCTGCATCGACTGGTCCCCAGTATAGAGATTTGATCACCCTTTGTGATGGGAAGTCCGGACGTGATTAGAAAATTATCCGGATTTGCAAGGGCTTCTTTGGAAGTGCCTTCGGTTCTGTTCGAACCCGGAACAGACTTGTATGGTTACATGTCTGACATTACATTTTTAGATATAAAGCAGATTTCTTTCAAATACATTTCTGTTTGGTGGCGGAGAATTTATTCTCTTAGCTTAACACCCTTCTCTGAGACGTACGAGCTCAGAGGTTATGTAGTTGAAGGTTATCAGCGATATATTCCCAATTTGGTAATGTGACATGCTGAGTGTTGCTGTGTGATGATCATTGTTTGATCATTTGTGATATGATCATTTGTTTGATCATTTATCTTTGTGATCATTACTTTGATCATTTGTTGACCCAAAGCATGGCTTTGTGCCAAAGCGTAGCTTTGTGGACGAGACTTCGTCAAACCTCATGACCCGGTATGGTCAAAACAGGAATCGTGGCAGCAAGGTTATTATGGGATAGCGCCCCCTTAGTGTATGTCATTTCCTTCTGGATTATAAGTGGTATCATGGTATGGAGCCCAGATACTTACTTTGTGGTTGCTGCAAATTTATTACTTGTGGTTGTTGGAATCAAGGATCCTCGGGAAAAAGGTCGCAAACGACCGGGGAATGACATATTCGTGTCAGTAGTTACCCAGCTAGAGGTAACCCGGCCTTGTGTAGCAGAGATCCGGTTAGGATCCGGGAACGTCGCTCCAGAGGCGTTCTATTTTACTTGGGAAGTTTCTTTGCCCGACCATTTGTTGGAAATCCAATCAAAACAATACGTGCCCTGTACAGTTTTAGTTGTAGAACCTGCCATTTAAAATGTTAGTTATAGTAGGCATACTATAATAGTACCTATGCTGGCTAAGATTTATATTCTACTTTCGAAATGTTTTCTACACTATGCACTAATAATATTATCAAAATGTTTGTTTACGTATCTTTGACTATCATAAGGAGAAATCTCCTCTGATTCTGCATTTGCATTGTGTGTGTGGCGGGAGGCCTTATGGTAGTTTCATTTTCCAAAAGCATTGCGAATTGACTTTAAAATTCTCTGCTATTTTTTTTAAAGATAAACTGTTTTTGTTGCTCACACCAGTCCCATGACTGATCCAGAGTTTATTATTTCTTTCCTAAACTCTGGATGCTCAAAATTTTTCTACACGAGCAGTCTAGAGTTGGGTTTTTCAGATAGTCAGATTAGTAGATTTTCTGGAGCTAGTTCAGTCTTTGGATATGGACTGCACTTGCTTATCTTTGTGCATCGTTATTGGGAGTTCAAGCTATTTCTGGATTAGCGCTTTGAAGATGGAGATTATCCGCTGCTGGTGTTATCGTTTTCTTTTCCGCTGCTATTTCTTGTATCATATCTCTGATGTATATTGATATTCATTGTATCACTCTGTTGTATCAGATATTGTATCATATATTGTATATCAATGTATTATTCTTTTTCTTCCGCTGTGTCATTTACTTAATTGTGTTATAAGCTCCGGGGACTCGGATTTGAACGCTCGAATCTACGGCATTCGAGTACGATGTAAAGTATGGATGTCGATTTTCGAACGCGAAAATCCGTGACGTTACAGAAATCCCCAATTTGATTTAGAAAATAGGGTTTACAAACTCAAGAAAAGTACAAGTGCGGATGGAATGAATTCAGATTTTCTTCAAACAGCATACCTAGGGTCTTATTTATAAGTGCAGGCTGGATCATTTTGTATCCGTCCTTTCGACACAGCAGATAGGATGCCTTTATGACCTTCCGCCACTGTTGATTCCGAAGTGCCTCTCTATTGTTGCTTTCGCATTAGATCTGGAAGCCTTCGACTCCATCGGTAGGTATAGAAGCAGTACTTTTGTTTCTATAGATGTGTTGATAAGCACGGAAGGGTGTCCCAACATGTGCGGAAGGTATATAAACAATACTGTGAAAGGTGATGATGCTTTTGAAAGCTTTTATTCTGATGGTTGCTGAAGCATTCATTGAGGATAGAATGGTAAATGATGATGTGAACCCTATGGAAGGGTCGACTGCTTCGAAAGCATCTACTTGGTTGGTTGCAGAAGGTGGCTTTCGAAGGCGATCCACTTGATTAATGCGAAAGTCCATCTTTTGACGCTTGCGGAAGCAATAGTGACATATGTGAAATCTCCCTAATACTTGTAGAAGGTTCAACCGATTCGAAAGGCTAGTCATTGCAAAACCATGCTTTCGAAAGGGAAGTTTTGGTAGAATCTTCTCCTGTGGAAGGTAGATAGTGGTGAAACCAATCGTTTAGAAATGTTTGATATATGCGAAAGGGGTAATGTCGAAGGAAGCTCTTACTTTCATCTCTTGCGGAAGTATCCTATTTTCGCGGCACCAATCTAATTTCTTTTGAAGCAACTTTAATTCCTTCGGAGCCCCCCTTTTGAACCATGACGGAACCCTTTTTTCAACTTTTATAAAGCCTCTATAATGCTTTCGTAAGCCTTGTTTCAATACTTGCGGAAGGTAGCTTTCGCTGAACTAGTTGTTTTTGTGGAAGGTACCAGGCTTCGATTATTGCGGAGGCTTATTATTTGATACCATCGAAAGGCAGTTTTAACACATGCGAAGCTCTTTAATGTGTGAGGAACCAACTATTGCGGAAGGGATCAACTAAAGCGAAAAGGTAGTCTTGACCCCTTTCGACCCCTTTAGAAGCCCATTATTCATTTAATACTTGCAGAAGCATCCCTTCGAGTCTTTCGAAAGGCCTTGCTATCAGTATTGTTCTTTATGAAGCTCTCCTTCGTAATCTTTGGGGCTTCGATAGGGTTGAAGTGATTTTTGGTAGTAACATTTGCCCCTCCGGGCGAAGGGATGCTCTTGACTTTTCAAGTCAACTATTCTAATACGGCACCTTCCATTGCTTTGGCACATAACTTTCACGCCTATTGGTATTCCTGAACCGATCTCGACCGTTTACTTGAATCCGATCGGATGGTCGTCCTCCCATCCATTCAGCTTATAAATTGATGTCCTCTTTTTTCCTCTCTCTTCACCTATAATTGAAAATTTCTAAAGCAAGAATTATATTCTTCAAATTTCTATCAATCTCAAAATTTAAAAGGTGAAATTCTTGGATTTAAGGTGAGTATTTATGATTTCAGATTAGAAACTAGTTTTTATATAATTTTAAATTCAAATTTATAAGGTTTAAGTCCATGTTACTATTATGAATTTTTGCAAATGATTCGAGTTAATCAATCATGTAAGATGATCCTAGACTCGAATTTCGTGCTGATTTTGATTAATTCATGGTATGAATTCGGGTTCAAACATGAATTTTCCAAATTTGGGGTTATTTTTCGCTGTTGGATATGGATTCAAAATCGAAACCCATTATGCCCAATTTTAATTTATCTTGAATTACACTAAGAGTTAAAAATTAACGACCCTTACTGTAAATTAAGTTAAGAAAAATATACTTTCTATCATCGTCGAAACCATTAATTAACCTTTCGACTTAGTCGAAACCCCATAACTAAGATAAGCACAACTGTTTGCATTATAACAATTTATTGTTGGCACTTTCGAAACACTATTATGCCTTTTCGACTTATTCGAAACCCATAATAGTCAATAAGAATGTAGCTACTGTCACTTTTTCAACACAAACATTGTCGAAACAACTTGATGTCCTTTCGTCAGTGCCAACGCCACTTTGTTTCAAGTATTTCGACTTAATTGGAGTATGGCGTTTCAACAATGTATATTTTCAAATAGATATTACATGGATAGCTACACTTATTATAAAATAAAGTAAAATCTATGGGCTTCGACGTTGTTGAAGGGTAAGTCCAGGTGGATGTATGCCATAAAATGAGGGATGTTGATAATGGTTTCAACATTGCCGAAAGCTCAATGATTCACACAGTTCTCATTAGCTTTGACCCTTTCAAGGGCATGGAACCAAGTGCTTCGGTGGGTACCCGAGCCGTTGTAATAGGATTTCGACGCCTTCGAAAGGTATTAGTAGTTGAATAAATCATAACTTTGATGAAATTATATCACCTGGCAGGATCATGGGTAATAAAAGAACCTCTAAGAAATCTGACAAGGATATTATTTCGGAATTAGAATCTTCTCCAAATAAGGTTGAGGCAGTTTCAAGGCACTCTCTCATAACTTCTCAAGATGAAGTAGATGCAATCCTCAACGATTTTGGGATTATATGGGTTGAAGCTATCCCTCTTGGCGATAATGACACAATTCAAAATCCTCCTGAGGGATACTTTGCTTATACCGCCATCCATATTTCGCATGGGGGTTTCATCCTATTTTCAGAGTTCTTGTCAAGATTCTTAAGTCATCTCAGCATTGCTCCTATCCAGCTATCACCCAATGTATACACATACCTTGTCTCTTTGGAGCTCATGGCCCTAGAGTTGGAAATTCCTTCTCTAAGTACTAAATTTCTTAACTATTTAGCACGCCTTGTCAAACTCAGTAATTTAGACAGCCATATTTTCCACACTAATCCACCCAAAAAAGTTTGTTTTAGAGGGAATAAACAGATTTAAGGATTGGGAAACACAGTTTTTCTACATCAAATGCTTTCCAAACATTAGTGGAACCTTTTCTTCTCCTCGTAAGTAGATCATTTTTTGCTGAATAATATTTTCTTATTAGGCCATGCTCCTAAGGATCTTGATGAAAAAAGGCAAGAGAATCGTCAAGTTGACGACTGTTGCTTCAAATCGTATTAGGAATAGACTTAGTTGCTAACTCCTAGCAACCTCCAGAAACATTCCCTTATACCGGATAGCCAACAGATTTTTGACCAGCCCCCTCTTGTCCAACACACATCGAAAAGCAAACGCTTCTTAGCTTTGGGTTACCCCAAATTTTTTTCATCCTTGTCCCCAAATTGTCCAGATCTACCTGGTAAACTTAAGTTATTGTTCGTAACTTGTCATCATGTTATTCCCTAAATTGTTTTGCTAACCTATGCCTTTTGGTTTCAACAGCCGCTTCTCTAGCTGAATTAATTACAAATGATCCACCCCTCAGTCTTTGGAATCTGATGCTTTGGCTCGGACACAAGCTATTGCCAGTTCAAGAATGATTGCAAAAAGAAAATTAAGCGGAGTGATTGTCGTAGGCTCTGCTCCCAAGAAAGCCAAGACTACTAATATTCAGTCTTCTCTTACGTACCCCAAAAGAGGGTGAATTCGTTGGTGTTGAAAAGTCTTTAAAGGGTCCTAACCTTGATCCCACTTCTTCTGTGGACGACTTACCTTCTTCAACTACTGATCAAACTAAAATAGTTCCTTCGAAGGATGACTTTATATCTCATATTGTTGTATCTGATTCTCCCAACGTTATTGATCAAATGTAGAAGGATCTAGGCACTTTAACTCCTTTCCAGGATTCGAACCTTTCAAGAAAGACCCTCGTCACTAGTGCCTCCTACTGAATTTGAGAATGTTATGCAGTCGATTATGCACTCTTCATCATTTTCTGTTGTTCAACCACCCACCTCCGTACCAGATTCATCGAATCATTGTCGATCTCTTATCGAACAACAACTTCTGGTATATTCTATACCGCCTTATTTTCCTATTACTATTTTTATACTGAATCCTGACTCATGTCTTGCTTTTCCTCTTAGATCACCAGAAGTTGGTACTCTCTTCGGGAAGACGTTTCCAAGTCCTCTGTTGAAACATCAAAGCTCAGGGAGGAGTTTTGACTTTAAACAATCAGATCACTTCCCTGACTACTGCAAAAGATAACGCAGTGAGGGAACAAGAAAGGTTGGGTGCTTCTCTTGCTCAGGCAGAGTCTACAATTTCTGATGAGACGAAGGCTAAATAGATTTTAGCTGATGAAGTTTTGGCTCTGAAAATGACTTTGAAAGAGTTCAAGGATGGAAAAGCAGGGTTACCGTTAGACATGTTTCACTTAAGAAGGACCGTACTTCTCTTAAAAAGAGGTTAGAGAAGAAAAAGGATTCTTTATCCAAAGCTATCAACACTATTTCTGAGGCTACGCAAAAAGTGTCTAAGTTTCTAAGCACTTCTTTGATGATATTATTGTAAATTCTTATGAGGATACGCTCATGATAGCGTATTCCGATAACAGAGAAAAGTGCTTAGATTTAAGTTTTCCTTCTCTTGACCTTTTGCTAATTGAAAGATTCATGGCTAAGATTAAGAAAATAGAGGAAGGGATTGAGGTTCCTGACAAAGAGGAAATTAATGCCACCCAGCTCCTATCTTTTGAGGTTCCTCATGTGGAAGAGGATTCTGACTCATACGAGGAGGAAGACAAAGAGGATGATGAAGCCATCGTTGATGAAGATGATAGTGATGATGATGATGATAACCATAATGATGATTACAAAGGTCAGGGTGCTGGCGACAATGAGGGCAATATTGAGGATACTCCTGGAGGTGACGACGGTGACACTTCTAGGGCTCCAGATAATGAAGATGGATCAAGAAAAGTTAACCTTGATCCTACTGTCCACAAAGCAGATCAAATTGAATCCCTCGACTCTTCTGATCCCCAAAGAAAAGAAGTTGATTTTTGTGTCGGAGAAAAAGAGAAGAAGCAAACTTTAGAAACCTCGATTCTATTTCTCAAGTATGAGATTCTTTATCAAAATGGCTCTCATTTTCAAGATAACCCTAGCTAATATCTTACCATTGTAGATAAGGAAGTAAAACATATACCTTTATATGACAAAGCTTAAAAAGAAACAGGTGGATATAAATGGCCTATGTAGGGAGTTAGATTAATGTTTAAAGGAACACAGCACACTATCTGATAAGTACTATAATCTTCATAAATGTGTTGTGGCGTTAATGTCTTTCAAAGACAAGGATGGGCCCCTCGACTGAAAGGAGCACGTCTTCACTATGACAAGTTTTTGAAGGAAAATAAAGAATTGATGACATTCTTTTGGATGTTAATCGAAGACAGAGATATCTTGGTAGAATTTTTATATAAATCTTATTGCAAACATCCAACTATGGATTACTCATACTTGGGTGATTTCAGTGGGGGTCTGCTTAATTGCCTACATAAGAGATACTTGGACGAACATGGGTCTGATCCCCACCCGGAGGCTTGTTGAAACTTACCATGGGTCTACTCAATTCCTCGTACATTGCCTCTAGAAAAACTCAAATATTATAAGGATAAGTTCATTTCTTAAATATTTAAAAGATCAATCTTGTATAAACCCGAAGAAAATTTGTAATCACGTAATTATATTGATCTATGGACCTTACCATGTTAGTCTTTTAATTCTTAGTTTTAATTTTATTACGTTATTATAGACTAAACATCTCTCAAGCAGCTCTATTGCTAGGGATTACTTAGGAAAATTTGTCAAGTTAAGAAGACATTACTTAGAAAAGTCCTCGCTCTTAAAATCCTCAAGATTGGCCAGATATTGCTTTCTTAGAGATCTGCAAAAGCTTTACATGCAACATCCTCGACTTCACTTTGATTTTCTGGACGAGAAAAAAGAAAAGCTTCTTAAGGAAATTTAGATCTATCCTATGAAATTAATTTGTGACCGTGATAGTCCCCCGACTGGAGAATGAGATTATAGCAAATACCCTCTAGTTGTTACCCTAGAAGGATTTAATGCCATTTTTGAATCAACAATTACTCTTTTGGCTAACTCCTTAGAAAAAGTTAAAAATGTTTTTTCTGGACTTTAAATGTGATAGGGCAAAGAGAGAACTTTATTATAACAATGATGTTGCAACCTCTTTCTTATTTCTTCTTGAGTTGTAACCCCTACTATTGTAATAAAAGAAATCTGTTCTTTGGGAATTGATTTCTTTTTTTGTTTGTTTGAATAGGAAATGCAGTTAGCGACTACGTCACTGCTGTCAGATCCTTCATCTTGCTTTACTAGTCTTAAGGAAATTTTTGCGAATGGTTGACGTAGTGACGTAGTCGCTAACCTAGTATCTTAAAAAGACTTACAGATCTCGCTTCATCTCGATTTACTATTCTTAGGAAATCTTTGCTTGAAAAGGCAATCATTAGAGGCCTTAACTATCAAATTACTAGTCTTAAAGCGAACGTTAAAAAGAAATATGTGATGGTTTCTCAATTGAAACATCAAATTAAATCAAATCCTTCAACTGACTTCGATCATGAGATGTCCAAGCTTTACCAACCGGTAAGTGATTTGGAAATAAAACTGAAGGATAGTCAAGCACAGTGTAAATCTTTGAAATTTATCATGGGAGGTGATGTTCCGAATATTAATTTATCGATTTCTCCAATCACCCCAACTGTTGGGAAATCAACAAGGTCTTGTTCCTTAGCCATTCAAAAACTTCCCGCTGCAACAAACCCTCCTTCAAGTTTGGATGAAAAAGTTGTGGGCGAATGGTGCAGAAAAGTCAAATTTGAAATGATGAAATATTTCGACAATCAACAAAAAGAAAGATACTCACAACGTATCAATGAATACGCGACTAAAATTTAAAACTCGAACATAAAAGATATCTTCTTCGAAAACATATTTATGAATTGGAAAGACATAACAAGACCTTTAGATGTGCACGCTTTCAATCGTGATCTGAAGACTCGTATCGAGTCTATCGATGATGCTGATGAGATTAGGAAGAAAGAAAAGAAACTTAAAGAAACTCTTTGTGTAGCAATACGCCAAATTGTCGATCTTTAACTTCTAAAAATCTAGATAAGATGCCCAAGATCTTTGAGGCACACACTTGTTTTCGATCTTTTGATGCCAATATCTCAATGTATTGTATAATATTCTTTGTAAATAATTTTGTAGATTATGTAAATATCACCTGGTTTGTTTCCCTTATCCGTGCTTTTACTGTTGTTTCTAAATCTGCTTCTTGATAACTTTGGCTGCGGTTTTTTATATTGGTTGAGTCATTTGGTCTTCCTTAACAATCTTATTTTCCTACAAAGTACAAAGTAGACAACATCTCTCATCATTAATTTGATGTTTATGTAAGAATATGTTCAGTATTTCGTCCATATTATTGGAGAGAGTATTAGAATTATTGATAATAGAATTCTAGAAATCTAAATATGGGAATAATGGAAATTAATAGATCCTCTTTTGAAGATAATAAGTGATGAGAAATCCACAGTTGGAAACGATTAAAGACTGGAAATTCTTTTTTGAGAATAATAGAAGCACTAAAATCCAACTTTGGTAATGATAAGGGAAGACCAGAAACTCGACTCTGGTTATATTAATATAAGATCAGAAATCTAATTATGGAACTAATAATCGAGGGCCATAAATCCAAATCTAGCATTAATAAAAAAAGTTTAGAAACCCTCTTTTGGGAATAACTGATAGAAGACTAAGAACTATCGTCTGGTAATAATGAAAGCCCAAAAATCATCATCTGCAAATAAGTCATAGGAGACCAGGAATCCTCATTTGGGGTCCAATAATTGGAGGCCAGAAATCCTTATCTGGAAATAATAGAAAATCTAAAACCCAGACTCAGGTATTCATAAGTGTAGTCTAGAAGTTAATAGTAGAAGACCCGAGACTAGGATTGGGTATTAGTATGAGAGATCCAGAAATTATCATTTGGAAATTAGTAGAAGACCAGAAGTCCATAATAGAGGTCTTGAATTCAATAGCAGAAGTCTCGAAATCCAGATTCGGATATTAATGAATGAATTCCAGAAATTAATAGAAAAAGAACTAAAATCCAGATTCGGGTATTAATAAGTGAAGTCCAGAAATCATCTTTTGGAAATTAGCCGAAGGCCATAAATTCGTATATAATAATGAAAGTAATCCGGGAAATATCTTCCGGAACCAGTAGAAGACTAGAAATTCGTTCCTAGTAATAAGAAGGAAAGTTTAGAAATCATTATTTAAATATGGGAAGTTAAGAAATTCTCATCTGAGCCTTTTGTTCTGCACTACTCTTTGGACATTGATTGTTCGAATCTTTTGATTTGTGTTACCTTTCTAGTTCCAGTTATCTAATTCTTTCGATATGTGTCATCCTTTAGGTTTCGTATGTTATTAATGTTTTTTGTGCCACTCCTCGGGCTTGGACGTCTTAGTTCGCTATTGTCCGGTGCGCTTGGTTTGATTATCCACAAGCAGGACCCAAGGACTTACCCGACCTCCCTCCATAAGGTGCTCCAGCCAGGCCTTACAGATGGGACTGAAGGCTTATCCAGTGCCTTGACCAAGCCATGGCATGGCGGGAACAAGGGCTTACTCTGTCCTCCCTCCATGAGGTGGTCTAGCCAGGCCTTATAGGCGGGACTGATGGCTGGTCGGTGCCTTGAACTTGCCATATAGCATGGTGTGTTCAAGGGCTTACTCCATCCCCCCACCAGGGGGTGCCTTGATCTGGCCATAGCGTGGTGCGATCAAGTGCTTGTAGATACTTTAACCTGGCCATAGCATGGCACGGATAAAGGATTACTCCGACCTCCCTCAAGGAGGTGCTTTGACCTGGCCATCTTGGCGCAGACAAATGTTGTTGACCGTTTAAGGTAATTTTCAATGTTAAGGAGAATCTTACTCCCAACCATGTAGATTTTCTTATTAAAATGAGTCTTTATTGAATTCATCTAGCATTGCTTTACAAATATATCGATATTTTCTTGTTTGAAAAAGTTGATGATTATTCCTTCAAGAGCTCTGCATTAATTGGTTTCATGTCCGTTCATCATATGATAATGGCAGTAAGGTCCTCGTAGCTTTCTTTCATACTTGGGCTCTTTCTTTTTGGATGGCTAGTAATTGAGTTCCTCTTTTGTTACTAAGTAGATGTTCTCGATTAATGTAGTCAAGTTGCATTCTTTAGGGAGTCTTGATTTGAAACCTGTCTTTTGAGGTAGATTTTGAGATCTTTTGTTGCTTGATTCAAGAGCATCACCCTTAATGACCAGTTTCCTTTTTAGAATCTTTCGAAGCTCGTATAGAGGTAATGTTCCACTTATTGCTCTATGCCATTTCTGAGAAAATGTGTAGTTATCGACCATCATCACCTTTTCAAATATATTCAATTTAGCATAGAATTGAATGACCATCTTCATCTGGACAAACATATTATCACCCTTGGATCTTGTTTCCCCTAAAGCAAAGATGGGCGTAGGCCCAACATGAAATCGGATGATGCTCCAATTATCGGGATCATATAAATATTCTTGCCTTTTCTCATTCACAATCCTTAGTGCTTCCATCCTAATCACTTGCTCTTGATAACTGTGGGAGTCGTTGTTGATTTGATGAGTTGACCTTGCTACTTGTGGTTCTAAAGACCCTTGTTATGATCTTTTCCATTCGCGGTTCATTTTAGTGGCCAAAGGTAGATGTAGAATAACTTGAGGTGGGAAAGGTGGTGTTGGTAATTCAATGAAGCCGGAGGTTCAAGCCCTCCATCTAGGACCAAAAAAGTTAACAAGAAATTTTGTCAACGCCCCAGAGCAAGGTTAGAGGAGTGAATGACCCCTTTGAAACCCCTTTCGAACTAATTGGAGTAATTAAGGTCGTAACCTAGTGGGAACAAAAGGTTTTAACTGAATCGAAAGAATCCTATTCCTTCAAAAGGAACCCCTTCGATAGGTATAGATGTGTGTGTTCCATAAATGAAACCACATATAAGCAGCGAATTAGACTCCATGCATTCGAAAGTTCCATGTATTTACTTTATTGATAATTTTTATGAATACAAGGGCGTAGGTGTTAAATGAAGTGAAATCCCTAATTTGATTTAGAAATTAGGGTTTACAAACTTAAGAAAAGTACAAGTGCGGAAGGAATGAATTCGAATCCTTCAAACAGCACCCCTAGGGTCTTATTTATAGGCGTAGGCTGGACCCTTTTGTATTCGTCCTTTCAACTCAGTTGAAAGGATGCCTTAATGACCTTCCGCCAATGTTGATTCCAAAGTGCCTCTCTAATGTTTCTTTCGTATAAGATCTTGAAGCCTTCGACTCCATCGCTAGGTGTAGAAGCAGTACTTATGTTGCTATAGATGTCTTGGATAAGCATGAAAGGGTGTCCCAACATGTGCAGAAGGTATGTAAACAATACTTGTGAAAGGCGACGATGCTTTCGAAAGCTTTTATTCTAATGGTTGCGAGATCATTCATTGAGGATGGAACGATAAATGATGATGTGACCCCCGTGGAAGGGTCAACTGCTTCGAAAGCATCTACTTGGTTGGTTGCGAAAGGTAGCTTTCATATACAATCCCCTTGATTAAAGCGGAAGTCCATCTTTTGACGCTTGTGGAAGCAATACTGACATATGTGAATTCTCCCTAATATTTGTTGAAGGGTTCAACCGATTCGAAAGGCTAATCTTTGCAAAACCATGCTTTCGAAAGGGAAGTTTTGGTAGAATCTTCTCTTGTGGAAGGTAGAAAGTGGCGGAACCGATCATTTCAAAAGGTTTGATATATGCGGAAGGGGTAATGTCAAACACTACAACAAACAGGACCATTAACAGCGTTTTAAAAATGCTATAAAAGCTATTAACAGCGTATTTACATACGCTGTATATTGACATGCAGTTATATGTCAGAGATATACAATGACAAGAAATAAACGCTGTTAAATGTCCTTTTTAACAGCATTTCCCTGGTGTCATGAAATCATTTAACAGCGTTTGGTTGGGTGCAGTTAGAGATCTTTCTTAGCGTTTGTTTCGTGCTAAGATAAGATTTTATAGCGTTTTTTCAATGTTGTGATATTTATTTATAGCGTTTCCTTGTTGTAATAAATCGTGCTTTATGTTTTTAGATACAATTTAACAACATTTTTAAAACGCTGTTAAAACTTTCAACGGCGTTTTAAAACCGCTGTGGAATGTTTTAACAGCATTTTAAAAACGCTGTGGAATGTTTTAATTGCATTTCAGTAAACATCCGCAACAATGTGTGTGTATACCACATTTCAAAATTAGCATATTATATCAATATCACATTTCAAAATCAACATATTGTATCAATACCACGTTTTGGACACATATTTGATAACCAACGTATGAAATTTCATAATCAAAATACACAATATTCTTACACCAAACATAAATAGTTTGTCATCAATAGTTCAAAAACAAAATATAGAACAAGTAGCAATAGCAAAACAAAAGCAAGTAGTACATACGTTAAAACAAAAAAGTAGTTCTAGCAGCGAAAATAACTTCGATCCATAACTCGTTGCAACCTTTTTTGCATCACAGTCATCTATCTACCTATAAAGCAAGAGTAATGCTTGAGAATAAATTCATCAAAAAAGTGTACACAAAGTTAAATCGGATTCATAATGCAAACATGTAACAACCCGCATATTTTACGAATTGTATATTTAAATGTTTTATTTAAATATAGAATCGTTAATCGGATTAAAGTCCGAAAAGCTATTATTTTTTTGTAAATGGTTGAATTGGGACTCGAGACCACCTCCATTGAGTCCAAAATGACGTTTACAACTTTTTTGAGTATAAACATCGATATGTTTGGAGTTGAGTAAAAATTATGACTTTTTCGCTTTGGGTTTGGGTTTCAGCCCATCAACCTTCTAATAACCGAACCCTTCATCTAACTCCTCGTCACTCATTCTATTATTTTCCTAACACTCAAGCTTTTAGAAAAATGGAGGAAGAGAACAAGAATTAGATTTCCTAAGCCCTAATCTTCTTTGCAAATTCAAGTTCTAGCTCCAACTTCAAAGAGAAGCTTAGGTAAGCTCCCTCTTCATCTTCTCCATCTCTTCTCCTCTGCAATTTCAGAAATTTCCTAAACCCTAACTTAGAAAATGTTTTTCTATTTAAGCTTAGATTGAAGCTTCTTGGGTTAACATTGAAGAGTGATTGTTCTTGCCTTGCTCTATAGCTTCTCTCTTGTGTTTTTGGGTTTAATGGTGAGTTTTTGAACTCACATCTTTGTCTATTTCTATCGTTGTTGTTAGGTATGAATTCCTAACATCTATTCATGTTCCTTTGCTTTTGATTTGAATTGATTTGGCGAACATTTCAATTTTTGGTGTTTTGAAGTCAAAACTTTAAAAATACTAGCTTTGATGTATGATCATGCTTTTGGTGGTGTATTGAAGAGCCTTTAGGGCTGGGTTGTCGATTGGCAAAAACCCTTAAAGCCCATTGCTCGTCCGATCACAAATTGGGAGAGTTTACTCTTCATTTGATAGGCTAAAGCGAAAAAAACAGTCCCAGTGCCAGTCAGTCGACTGGCCTCTGCAGTCAGTCGACTGGCTATAGAAACCGAGAGTTTCTGGGACTGTCTGCAGAAACTGGAAGTCTCTGTTTTCTGCAGTGAGTCGAGTGGCCTCTGTAGTCAGTCGATTGACTGCAGGAACTGAAACTTTCGGGTTTCTGGATCAGTCGACTAGCCTCTGCAGTCAGTCGACCGACCTGCTTGTTTTTGCCTATTTTGCCTATTTTGCTTGAGGTTCCAATTTTTATCAATTCGTGATTATCTGATTTATTGTTATCATTTATTATTGACTTTGATGACTTTTTTTTCGGTACTCTTTAGAATATCCATTTTGATGAATTCGGTATCGATTTCTTTGGACTTGATTCACGTCTTCGTATGTGGATTTTGGTGATTGATTGTTTCTACAATCATTTCTGTGATTTGTCACTTTAAAACAAAAAGGTTTCTATACTAGTAGTAAATATTCAAACTCTTTTACAAAGATGATTTCAACTCTATTTTTAATACAAAGCTCGTTTATAAAACCGTTTTCTAATCTATTAGTATATACAAACCTTTACCTCATTCGTATGAGAAAATCTAATTAAGCGGCTTAGCAAAACAAGTGGTATGAAACGCTTGCGTTTACTTCGTCGGTTAATTTTTGGACTTGTTCGATTGAAATTCTTATGACAATTTTCGAGTGGGAATCTACAATTTGTTCGTAAATATTTAAGTTAAGCTAGTGGTTATGGGACATGAAGCTAAACTCATATATTTACTAGCTTAGTGTAATCGACACTTTTTATTGATCGATGATTATCATTTTGTGATTTAGACTAGTGATGTGCGATTTCTATTTGTTTGTGTGGGGATTACAATCCCCGTTTGTGGAACTTCGGTTCAATTTGGTGGGGTAGCGACCCGTGGTCTTCGGGCCGTTTATGGAGCTTCGGCTCAAAATTTATGGTTTGCGACCATGGAATAGCGTTCCGTTTGTGATACACGTGTTGGTGAGTTTTCATGCTCCCGTTTGTGATAGGCCTCCCCATTTGTGATTTCTGGATTTCTAATTGATAATTTCTAGAATTTGTGTTTCACCAAATTTTGCGATTGGCATTAATATGTTTTACAATATTTGTCGTTTGGTGAATAAAATAAAGAATATGATATTCTTTTTGGTGGTTTGAGATTCTTGAGATATTGTATGATTTTGTTGTTGTTTAAATCATACTTGTCCTAGTAGACATTATTATTATCATACGTTTTTATTATATCTCTACTTATATCTCATTCTTTAATGATAATTATAGCTAGACTGATCCATTTATTATTTTCTTATTAAATAATACTCGGGTTAGACCGAGATGTTACAGGAGCATCTGCTTGACTCCTTATTTGGGATCATCTTCTGACTTTTGTCTAACTACATTAGATTGGTAGTTTTTGTTGTTATACATTTGAGATAGAGACTCCTTGATGTATGCATATTCTTTTTTCTAGCACTTGTATCTATTATTTTGTGATATTATGGATCTTGTTTGACCACTACTCTGATGTACACTTTTATGTGTTATATTCATATCTGTTTCCGCCCTTGTGATATGAACATCTGTGACTGATTTATGTTATGCTTATTTCTATATTTGTTTCCAAAGGCCTCATAGCCACTGTGTGGTAGCTTTGAGTTTGTATTTGATATGTCGGATTTCCTCTTGAAATGAAATGTTAGTAATACTATCTGACATATCGGTACTCGCACAAGGCAATTACACGGATGGTCGCTCCTCAACAGCCTTATTATTCGCGCTAATCGACGACATTACTCCATAGTGTCCTTGGCTAGCGTGAACATAGAGGTGGGGCGTCACAGCATGGTATCAGAGCCAAACTTTGGAACAATGTAGAATAATCTAGCAAGGATCATTTATCCTAAGTCTTTCTTAGGAGTCGTGCCTTAGGATTAATTCGAGTCGTTGAACCCGTTCTTTCCTATTTCTTTTTATGATGCCTTGTTTTATCAATCAAGTTTCTTTGATATTCATTCTGAGGTTAACCTTTTTCTCTTTTCTTTCTTTCTTAAAGAGAAGAGAAATGGTTAGACCAGGCCGTCCCAGCACCGGTCAATCGAGTGCTACTCCTCAGGATGGAGTATTTATGTCTGCTCAGCAACTTCTAGATTTTTTGAGAAATGCTCAACCTAACGGACCTATTCCAGAGCCCACTCATCCTAAATCTGGGTTTGCACGCTTGTGTAGTGATTACGCCAACTTGGGTGGAAAGCCATTCAAAGGTTCCGAGAGCGTTATAGAAGTCCAGGCTTTGCTTCGAACATGCGATCGCATCTTTTCTCGCATGAATCTTATTGATCTTCATCGAGTCCAAGTGGCTTCTAGTATGCTCCAAGAAAGAGCATTAGAATGGTACGAGCTTTTGATCTCTGAAATTATTGAAGTGGACCTTACTTGGGAGCAATTCCGGGAAAGGTTCGAGTTGACATTCGTGCCGGAAGCTGAAAAAGTATCTCTAGCTCGACGCTTCATTGACCTTGTTCAAGGTGAATCTTCTATGACGGATTATGTCGCTTCATTCTAATCTCTCTCTAAATATGGGGTCGAGTATATTAATACCCCATTGAAGAAAAATCAGAGATTTGTTTATGGGTTGAAAAAGAACCTCAAAACGCCATTACTTTTGAAATTGGAAGTTTCTTTTGATCAGCTAGTTAATATCGCTCTTCGACTCGAAGAGGCCGATAAAGAAAGTGATGTTGAGGTCAAACAAAACATCAACAAGAAGAGACCTTTTAAATTCAAGCCTAATCCCAATAAGAAAGGGAAGCAAGAAACTTCTGTAGCAAATACTCCTACCTCTCGTCGTGGGGAATGTTACAATTGTGGTTCTAAGGACCATTATGCAAACAAGTATCCGAAGCCCCTTTATTGCTGCTATTGCAAGAGTTCGGGTCATAATATATCTTTGTGTCCCAAACTTCAAAGCAAGAAGGAGGGCAAGCTAAATGTTGTACAAGCCCCTACTAACACTTCTCGTGGTCAAGGTATTTCTCATTCTATCCTTGATGGCATTATTATATTTCGTAATCTTCCTATTCGAGTTCTTTTTGATACGGGTGCATCTCACTCTTTTATATCAAAAGAACTTGTTGATGCTTTGTCTTTGAATGTTATTGGCTTGATGACTTCATTAAGGATTGCGAATCCGGTTGGTGGATCCGCAACACTCAGTTTACTATGTAAAGATGTCGAAATTATTTTAGGCGATTATGCTTTCCGAGCCGATTTGCATGTTATGCGTTACCTTGGTTTCGGAATGATATTAGGAATGGATTGGCTTAACCGTTATGAAGCCCATATCTTATGTCCTGAGCGAACTATATATCTTCGACATCCTCAATCTGTTAAGCAGATTTCTCTTGTTCTTAAAGATTCAGATTCCAATTCGGGAGCTTCCTTGTATTCACTAAATCCTCATGATGACGATAACGATGATGTGGAAGATGTCATTTCCCTCATTCACATTGTTCGTGAATTTCTCGACATATTTGAGCCCGTTTTAGGATTACCACCTAAGCGAGCAATTGAGTTCAGAATTAATCTAATCCCTGGAGCTCTACCTATTACTCGTCCTCCTTATCGTATGTCCAATAAAGAAAATGAGGAGATGCGCAAACAATTATCCGAATTGGAAGCGAAGCAATTTATTTAATCTAGTTCCTCTCCATGGGGAGCTTCGGCTATTTTTGTGAAGAAATATGATGGTACACTTAGGCTTTGCATTGACTACTGCAAGTTTAACGATCTTACCATCAATAATAAATATCCCTTGCCTCAGATTGATGATTTATTCGATCAGCTTAGTGGTGCTATAGTCTTTTCACAGTTAGACTTAGCAACCGGTTTTCACCAGCTCCGTATTGCAGAGGATAACATTCCTTTGACATCGTTCCGTACACGTTATGGATCTTATGAATGGCTTGTTATGACATTTGGTTTGACGAATGCTCCAGCTTATTTCGTTGACCTTATGAATCGAGTTTTCAAAGACTTCCTCGATCGATTTGTTCTCATCTTTATCGATGATATTCTTATTTATTCTAAAACCGAAGAGGAGCATAAAAAACATCTTCGGATTGTGTTGGAAACTCTTAGGAGTAACCAATTGAAAGCAAAATTTTCTAAATGCCACTTTTGGCAATCTCATGTGAAATTTTTTGGGGCATATTATTTCTGAATCCGGAATTTCTGTGGATCCTTCAAAGATTGAAGAGATTCAAAATTGGAAGAGATCGGACTGTGTGACGGAAATTCGTAGCTTTCTCGGATTGGTGGGCTATTACCGTCGGTTCATAAAAGACTTTTCTAAAATTTCCGTGCCTCTTACTAATTTGACAAAGAAGGGAGTTAAATACATTTGGTCGAACAACTGTGAAGCTTCTTTTCAGAAATTAAAAGAACTCCTTTCCGATGCTCCTATTCTTGTGATTCCCGATGGGAACCAAGACTTTATTGTTTACACCGATGCTAGTCGTGTTGGTTTGGGTGTTGTCTCATGCAAAGGGAACGTGTTATTGCTTATGCTTCTAGGCAATTAAAGCCTGTCGAGACTAGATATGCCACTCATGATTTAGAGCTCGCGGCTATTGTATTCGCCCTTAGAATTTGGCGTCACTATCTTTTGGGAGAGAAATTTGTTCTCTACACCGATCATAATCTTTGAAGTATTTATTTTCTCAAAAGGAACTTAATTTGCATCAACAACGTTGGCTCGAGTTCCTTGCATCTTATGATCTTGATATTCTTTATACTCCCGGAAAGGGAAATCGTGTTGCCGATGCCCTTAGTCGTAAGCAACAAGCGGTTGTTTCCATGATGATATCCGAATGGAATGATCTTCGACTTTATCCACTTGTGAGATTCGAGATCGTGAATCCAATTCATGTTCATCTCTTGTTTTATGTAGCCTTGAGGCTCATCCTTCTCTTTTAGACCGCATTCTTGAAGCTCAAAAGCATGATCCCAAATTGGTTTTTCTTAGCCAAAGTTGTAGGGATAAAATTGATATTGAAGGTTTGAAAGACTTTGATATTGATGCTCGTGGCGGCATTCGAAAATTTGGTAGATTTATGGTGCCAAATATTATTGATCTGCGTAAAGACATTTTAGAAGATTCTCATCGTTCTAAATTTACCATTCATCCCAGTAGTAGTAAAATGTACGCGGATATGAAGCGACTTTATTATTGGGATGGAATGAAATACGATATTGCTAACTTTGTTAAGCGTTGCATGACTTGCCAACTTGTAAAGGCCGAGCATCAAAGGCCCGGTGAGTTATTGCAACCTTTAGAAATTCCAATATGGAAGTGGGATCAAATTTCCATGGACTTTATTGACGGTCTTCCCCGTTCTCGTTCGGGTCATGATAGCCTATGGGTGATAGTTGATAGACTTACAAAGTCCGCCCATTTTATTCCCGTTCGGTCCAATCGGACTGTACCTATTTTGGCTAAACTTTTTGTTAAGGAAATTGTTAAATTGCACGGAGTTCCTACTTCTATTGTTAGCGATCGTGATCCATTGCTTACTAGTGGATTTTGGAAAGGTCTTCAAAAAGCTTTGGGAACGAAGCTTAATTTTAGCACCACTTATCATCCTCAGTCCGATGGACAAACTGAGCGTGTGAATCAAACTCTTGAAGATCTTCTTCGTGCATGTGTTCTTGATTTTGGTGGAAGTTGGGAGGATCATATTTCTCTTGTTGAGTTTTCCTATAACAATAGCTTCCAATCTAGTATCGGTATGGCACCTTTCGAGGCACTTTACGGAAGGCCATTCCGATCTCCTTCGTGGGGGCTTGAAGCCGGTGAGAAGCTGGTTTTAGGTCCAGATTTTATCCGTGATGCCACAGAAAAGATTGACCTTATTCGTCATAGGATGAAAGAAGCTCAAAGTAGACAAAAATCCTATGCCGATAATCGAAGAAGGAAATTAGAATTTTATGTGGGAGATTTTGTGTTATTCGTGTTTCACCTATGAAGGGTGTTGTGCGTTTCAGTCAATCGAGAAAATTAGCACCTCGATATATTAGCCCATTCCCCATCACCGAACGCATTGGTTTCGTGGCTTATCGTCTTTTATTATCGGCTCAATTTTCTGCTATTCATGACATATTCCACGTCTCTCAACTACGGAAATGCCTTCGAGATTCCGATTCTATTCTTGAGTCCGGTGTTATTGAAGAAATTTAAGTTTCACCTAATTTGACTTATGAGCAACATCTTATTCGTATCATTGCTTCGGAGGTTAAACGCCTTCGAAATAAAGATGTTCCTCTTGTGAAAGTTCAGTGGTCCTCAAATCCTAAGGATTGCTCTTAGGAATCCAGAGAATTCATCGAGCGAACACATCCGGACTTGCTCTCTCGTGCTCCTTAAGGTGAACTTCTTATTTCAAATTTTTTCTTTTTTTGTTGATATGCTTTTATTGTTGTTACTTCTTATTTATTTCTTAAAGATTGCAAGAAAGCAATTTCTTTAAGGAGGGGAGTCTGTAACAACCCGCATATTTTACGAATTGTATATTTAAATGTTTTATTTAAATATAGAATCGTTAATCGGATTAAAGTCTGAAAAGCTATTTTTTTTGTAAACAGTCGAATTGGGACTCGAGACCACCTCCATTGAGTCCAAAATGGCATTTACAACTTTTTTGAGTATAAACATCGATATGTTTGGAGTTGAGTAAAAATTATGACTTTTTCGCTTTGGGTTTGGGTTTCAGCCCATCAACCTTCTAATAACCTAACCCTTCATCCAACTCCTCTTCACTCATTCTATTATTTTCCTAACACTCAAGCTTTTAGAAAAATGGAGGAAGAGAAATAGAATTAGAATTCCTAAGCCCTAATCTTCTTTGCAAATTCAAGTTCTAGCTCCAACATCAAAGAGAAGCTTAGGTAAGCTCCCTCTTCATCTTCTCCATCTCTTCTCCTCTTCAATTTCAAAAATTTCCTAAACCCTAACTTAGGAAATGTTTTTCTATTTAAGCTTAGATTGAAGCTTCTTGGGTTAACATTGAAGAGTGATTGTTCTTGCCTTGCTCTATAGCTTCTCTCTTGTGTTTTTGGGTTTAAAGGTGAGTTTTTGAACTCACATCTTTGTTTATTTCTATCATTGTTGTTAGGTATGAATTCCTAACATCTATTCATGTTCCTTTGCTTTTGATTTGAACTGATTTGGTGAACATTTCAATTTTTGGTGTTTTGAAGTCAAAACTTTTAAAAATCCTAGCTTTGATGTATGATCATGCTTTTGGTGGTGTATTGAAGAGCCTTTAGGGCTGGGTTGTCCATTGGAAAAAACCCTTAAAGCCCATTGCTCGTCCGATCACAAATTGGGAGAGTTTGCTCTTCATTTGATAGGCTAAAGAAAAAAAACAGTTCCAGTTCCAGTCAGTCGACTGGCCTCTGCAGTCAGTCGACTGGCTATAGAAACCGAGAGTTTCTGGGACTATCTGTAGAAACTGGAAGTCTCTGTTTTCTGCAGTGAGTCGAGTGGCCTCTGTAGTCAGTCGACTGACTGCAGGAACTGAAACTTTCGGGTTTCTAGATCAGTCGACTGGCCTCTGCAGTCAGTCGACCGACCTGCTTGTTTTTGCCTATTTTGCCTATTTTGCTTGAGGTTCCAATTTTTATCGATTCGTGATTATCTGATTTATTGTTATCATTTATTATTGACTTTGATGACTTCTGTTTCGGTACTCTTTAGAATATCCATTTTGATGAATTCGGTATCGATTTCTTTGGATTTGATTCACGTCTTCGTATGTGGATTTTGGTGATTGATTGTTTCTACAATCATTTCTGTGATTTGTCACTTTAAAACACAAAGGTTTCTATACTAGTTGTAAATATTCAAACTCTTTTACAAAGATGATTTCAACTCTATTTTTAATACAAAGCTCGTTTATAAAACTGTTTTCTAATCTATTAGTATATACAAACCTTTACCTCATTCTTATGAGAAAATCTAATTAAACGGCTTAGCAAAACAAGTGGTATGAAACGCTTGCGTTTACTTCGTCGGTTAATTTTTGGACTTCTTCGATTGAAATTCTTGTGACAATTTTCGAGTGGGAATCTACAATTTGTTCGTAAATATTTAAGTTAAGCTAGTGGTTATGGGACATGAAGCTAAACTCATATATTTACTAGCTTAGTGTAATCGACACTTTTTATTGATCGATGATGATCATTTTGTGATTTAGACTAGCGATGTGCAATGTCTATTTGTTTGTGTGGGGATTACAATCCCCGTTTGTGGAACTTCGGTTCAATTTGGCGGGGTAGCGACCCGTGGTCTTCGGGCCGTTTGTGGAGCTTTGGCTCAAAATTTATGGTTAGCGACCATGGAATAGCGTTCCGTTTGTGATACACGTGTTGGTGAGTTTTCATGCTCCCGTTTGTGATAGGCCTCCCCCTTTGTGATTTCTGGATTTCTAATTGATGATTTCTAGAATTTGTGTTTCACCAACTTTTGCGATTGGCATTAATATGTTTGTCAATATTTATGGTTTGGTGAATAAAATAAAGAATATGATATTCTTTTTGGTGCTTTGAGATTCTTGAGATATTGTATGATTTTGTTGTTGTTTAAATCATACTTGTCCTAGTATGACATTATTGTTATCATACGTTTTTTTATATCTCTACTTATATCTCATTTCTTTAATGATAATTATAGCTAGACTGGTCTATTTATTATTTTCTTATTAAATAATACTCGGGTCAGACCAAGATGTTACAGGTGCATCTGCTTGACTCCTTATTTGGGATCATCTTCTGACTTTTGTCTAACTACATTAGATTGGTTGTTTTTGTTGTTCTACATTTGAGGTAGAGACTCCTTGATGTATACATATTCTTTTGTCTAGCACTTGTATCTATTCTTTTGTGATATTGTGGATCTTGTTTGACCACTACTCTAATGTACACTTTTATGTGTTATATTCATATATGTTTCCGCCCTTGAGATATGAATATCTGTGACTGATTTATGTTATGCTTATTTCTATATTTGTTTCCGAAGGCCTCATAACCACTGTGTGGTAGCTTTGAGTTTGTATTTGATATGTCGGATTTCCTCTTGAAATGAAATGTTAGTAATACTATCTGACATATCAGTACTCGCACAAGGCAATTACACGGATGGTCGCTGCTCAACAGCCTTATTCTTCGCGCTAGTCGACGGCATTACTCCGTAGTGTCCTTGACTAGCGTGAGCATAGAGGTAGGGCGTCACAAAACACTAAATATTCAATTCAGTTCAGGCGGGTCTGTAAACATTTTAAGGCCTTTGATAGCATAAATGATATGAGTTACTTCCATCAATGAAGTACATAACCATCAATTCATTTTATTGCCATGTTATTCTAAGAATCATAATGGATTCTCTCTGAAACATCCGACAGTTTTTCCAAAAAATGCCCAGGAGTCATTTCACTATTAATCAAGACGTTAAAAGATCAATATGATACCTATATCAGTCTGCCTCAAACTTAAAACACATAGCCATATGCGAATACAAGTTTGCATGCGTGTTATACAACAAATATTTTAGTTCAGTTCCTGATAGTAATATACATGTATAATACAAGTTTGCATGCGTGTTACACAGTAAATGTTATGCATATATATATTACCTGTTCTTTATGCATCATATTGTGTCATGTCTCTAATTAATATGCCAAGTTTCAGTTGTTGGTCTACTATTATGGCAGTAAAAGTAACGATGATAAAGTAATGTTGAACATGATCTTATGTGAAATTAGTATATATGGATTATAAGTTAAAATATGTAATATAAATATTATTAAGATAATCAAGATGATTAAGTAGATTGGAAGTGTAAAAAATTTACCACATACATACTAAAATTTTGGAAACTTTAACAATTTTTCTTTTCTTACTTCTTCTTCTTCATTTTTTTGAGGTACATTTGTTGCTCGGATTTCTGACAATAAACATTAGACCTATCAACTAAGGGCCTGGCACCACAAGCCCATATTAAACTATCTTTTTATATGCTAAAATTAACTTGACACTGGCTAATCTTATTAAACTATCTTATCGATCCTAAGTACATTTACAAAATACTAATCATATAACATAGTGAGTGACTGAGTGCATGTTTATTTCATTGGCATGTAGTCTTGACTTAAATAATCGTTGCCATAAGTTGTATACCTACCATGTCTTGATCCTTGCACCGGTTTATCAAGTAAAACTTTCCACTCCAAAAACCAGAGCAGCTAATACTTGCTTAGGTTTGCCAACACCAGCTTATAAGTGAGGTGAGGTGCCTGGAAGTTGATATGTAATTAGCTACAAATATGTGCTTATGATTTTCACTATACTTATAAAACCACTTATTGGTACTTTTGAGTAGATATATAATGAGGTATTCTAATTTGATGACAAACAATGAATGGATGCTTATTAAGCTAATGGAATCCATAGAAATTCATAAAAGTGTACAAACACAATTATAAACAGTGATAGTACATAAGAAATTAAAATAATGTGAGCTATCAATCCAGTTATAATCAAAAATAAAGCAAAAAATTAATATCTATAGGTTCCATGATTCATGTTAAACCATGAAATAGATGAGCACACAATGATTAAGCCAAGCAATATTTTGTAGATATTTATATAAACTAGATCTATTAACAACTCTACCAACCACTCTACATATATAAACAATACTCTAATCAGGGTACGGAAGTCACTAAATCAAACAGCAAAATTGAAATCATACCTTACAAGCAATCACAATTTTTAGCTTCCTTATCCATCGCCTATTCAGCAAAAATTGCATCAAAACCATGGAATTTTCAAATGCTCAGATGTTCTGTTATAGAGTCCTGCGATTTAGAGATTTGATAATGAAGTATGGTTGGAAAAAACTTTAAGATACTAAAACTTCTTCATTGAAAACAAAATGCAAAGTACTAATGATTATAATCATAGAATATGTGCAAGTGGAGGTTTACAAGCTGAGATGATGTAGGTCAAGCCTAAATATTTATTTCATCCATAAACTGAAACCAAGAAAGATTCATTGAATCTGATTACTATGAATATCATATTACAGTAGGTTGCAAAGTCATATGATAGCCAAGTACCATTTTACATATATAAAAAGAACCTAGTACATTTTCAAACTGAAGGTTGCAAATTAATTTGTTTACAAATATTGTCAATTCAACAATTATATGTAGGCGTCATGGACTTAAAAACTGAAATCATACTTCAGTTTGATACAAGTACAAACTGAGGCATTGCCTTTCATAATTATTTTATGAATTGAAGACGTTTTGCTTTTTTGTTTGTTAAACTTCACCAACTTTAACTGAGCTAAGCTCAGTTTTCAAAACCAAGCAAAATGTGAAATGGGCTTGATCATGGTACTAACTGGTCTTGCAAAAGTGAAATGTATTTGTCACTACCCAAACATCAAATATGTTATGACTTTTGTTAGCATAAAGTATTCTAGTTGGTCATGCGATAATCTAAACCAAATCCATAATGGCAGTCAAAGTTTTCAGATCTCTGTAATTGCACTAGAACTAATGATGAAACAGAGCTTCTGAATTAAGTAGCAAATGAGTCAATTATACACAAAAACAAATATAACATAAAAAACAGGAACATGTGAAATTAATGGCTTAAATAATAGATTTCAACACTGTAAAAATCAGTCATTTTACTTCTTTTTTTAAAATGCTTCGAGATTACTTATCCGCATTTCCAAACATTATCTAGTTTGAAACAAAAGTAATCCAAATCTTCATTTGGAAGAACTTTCTAGTTATAAAGAGGATTTTTTTTCAGTTGTATTTTAAACAAAATTTATTCAAAGTAACATCAATTAATCGTGAATGAGTCCTAAATTTTGACCATGCAGAAAGAGGTGTCGCAGGTGACCATGCTGCCAATATATCGACTCCAGGACCAATTAAATCAGGCTGCATGTTGATTCAATTATGATGTTATAGTTGCATATTATAAGCAATATAATGTGGATACTTGCATCCCTCATTTAACAGTAACATGTACATGTATAATTTATGGCATATAGATAAGTAATTTAACTATTTTGACTCTTTTTTTTAGAAAACACTGTCTTGTCTAATAATACAAAAATTCAAGAAAAATGGATCAGCAAAGTTCATACTGGTTCAGAAAAGAATATTGGCACTAATGTAGGTTTCCAATTTTGGCTGAGTAACTTAGAATTGAATAATATTGCAGGTTAGAGAAATAATTTTAGGATTCATTGCAGATTGTTACTACCATTTTAATTTTTTGATTCTCAGCTTAAACCATCAGCTTTTATTTCTGGTTTGATCTTTTTTGTGTTGAAATTATCTTATCTAACCTTTTTTATATGTAAAAGAATTCCCCCATATCAAAAGCTAATGAAATTCATCTTCAGTCTTAACTACAAAACATGATCTCCTTTGATTTCATTATCAGTTTAAAGTATCATTATACTTTGGTTTCAGGTCAGTTTGGATAAAGCTAAAAACAACTCTTAGTTATTAATTTTGTTAGTAAACTTTATTATCAATTTCTTTCTTAATCTATAACAGATACCGAATGTTTCTCATACCTTATAAACTTTATTATTAGTTTGTATATGTTTAATTCTTGTGTTATATGTACCGGACTCATCAAACTAATATAACTTTGAGTCTATAACATGAAGAAGATGACCAATTTATGTAACTATATTCATTCATATACTGATGATAAATGATACTTTCTATGTTTTGTATAGTATAAAATATTCAACTTTTGATTTAAAGCCAGTCATCCAATCTTATTCCTTTCTATATATAACCCTGACATAGAAATTTGCAAATATATGCATATTTTTAATTTTGTTGACAAAAATAAGAGATAAAGCATGCTGGTTTTGAATTGACCTGTTAAGCAAAAAGGTCCAAACATGTATTTCTCGAATAACATGATAAACAACAAGTGGTATATAAAATTTCGCCAAATGAAAGATGACAACTAACCTTTTATTTTTGTAAGATTCTTTATGCAGAAGTTGGTAATAAAAATACAAATAGGAAGCAAATCGTTTGCCCTTCTGTTTTAGTCACTTATTGTACATGAAAGGAGGTTTAGGAAGCAACATTATTACCTAAAAATACAAAGAGAAAAATATACTGAAACAACAGAACAATGAAATAAGCAAATAATGCAAAAATTATAGTTAATGTTTCAAGATTGTATAACCAAATAGTTAAAACACTTATTCTAGCAATAACTGTTTTTTGCCAATAAAAATCCAATGACAGTAAATATGGATTTCATAGTGCAAAGCATTGGGCTAACATCTAGCGATTCAAATGTTATCGAACAACTGCAAAAAAAACCCTAACCATGCATTGAAATCAACTCAAATTGATAAATCAATTTTTACATAAATTGAAATCAACTCAAATGTACCTTACTGATCCAAATCAATTTTTACATAAATTGAAATCGACTCAAATTAATAATACTTACCAATAAGAAATAAATTACCTACAGATTTATGTGACAGAAAACTATGGAATAGATGGGGATTGACTTGCAAGTAGAAGGTGGAAGTCCATGGAAGTGCGGTAGGATTGTTGCGGAGAGCTTGGGTTCTCTACGACAGCGAGAGACTAGATAAAGAGAAAATTGTAGGGATTAGTTAGGGTTTGTTTTTGTTTTGGGTAGGCGAGAAAGGAAAAAAATAACAAATGGGGAATGAAAATAAGATTTAAGCGGGAATGCAAAAATCTGAGCGGCCCTAAAAAATTATTAGGCCTAGCGAGTATTACTGCCATAGGTGCTGTCCCTGTGGTGAAACATGCTGTATTTATTTTAATCTAACCAAAGTGACAGCATGCAGCTTTGAAACGCTGTTTTCCATTGCAATAAAAAGGGATTTTTCTTGTAGTGAATTATGATTGACACATGCACCATGGACTGAGTATACTAACGCAAATAAAAAGAGTGGATGCAATATAAAGATACTAAAGAAATAGAAAGAAAATGAAGTTCAAATCTAAGCATACCAATCATGATAGAGTCCAATAAGACCTCTGTCATATAACACACCTAGAGTTAATGGTTTCTTTGAAGGAAAGGAACAACATTCATTACCCATACATCAACACCACTTCTCATATGGGATAACCTTGTGGAGGGCTCTACTAACCTTTCTTGCCAGCTTGCAATGTTTCATGTTGCTAAATTTCTAATAAGCATATCTATGCTGACACATTTTTCAACTTGAAGTGCCTGAATATGTATAACCAATTATGTTGCATTAGCTAGTCAAAGTAAAATAATTACTCCTGTGTTTGAATTCTTTCCACGTTGTAAATATTGATAGAACAACACTTCCATTCGCCATATATGAAGCACATCAAAATGCAAACAGTAGGCAATTTCATGGATACATATAAAAGTTAAAACATATTTTCATGACACCTATAGTAAATTTTAGATTTGAAACACACAAAAGGGAGGGATGCCTCTGGGAAACAGACAAATATATATATATATATATATATTGGAAAATCTACTTGAAAACAAATAGCTAAAATATAAGTAATTGTCTCTGTGCCATGTTTGACTGACTATAAATCTTTATACACTAATAGCTAAAATACAAGTAATGTAAGCAGATGCATGTGCATGTTACAATGCAAGTCTCACACTCAAGAAAACTCAAAACAAACATCCCTTATTTAACTTTAAACTTTTGTTTATATAAAGAAACATGTTTAGATTTGTAAACTGCCTGAGCACTTCAAAGTTCTACATTAGTAATCTCAATCTAGCCTGCATTATTTATTTATTAAAACAACTGAGAAATTGTTTTTTCGTTATGAATGATATAGTTATTAAGGACAAATACTGAATCTTCACATGAAACTATTCAATTATAGTTATATCTTTTTTCCAATGCAGATACATAACTATTACCTTATTTTTCAATGTGGTTGCATAATTATGTCACTATAGTGGAAAATAGTGCAAACAGGTCACACTTATATAATCTTGTTCTGAATTTTCTTCACAGTAATTAATCTATTAAATTATCTCTTTCGAAAAGAAAAAAACATTCGGTTTGAATTATATAGGCAAGATAATTTGGTTTAAATAAGTGGATAATTACTTATCTTTAAATTTAAAAGATAAATGATATAAGATAAATTACTTAATAAACTATGGTATTGTTATTAATCTTGTTAAAGTCGTAAAAGATAAAATATCAGCCCTTTTAGTGAAAAATGATAAATAAATAACTTGATAGACTAGACAAATTTCTTATCTTTTTATATACATCGATAAATTATAAATTTATCTAACAATACTGAATATCAACTTTTTCAGTGAAAAATCATAAATAAATTTAACTTTGTAAAAGATTAATTGCTATAAATCTTATACGAATTAACAACTTTCTACCTTAAAAAAATTAGATTCTTTTTTTGGAAAATGCTAAACAAAAATGAACATCTAAAAGTAAATTGATAATTTATTTAAGCAAGTTAACAAATCTAACTTCGAAACTATAGTCGAAAGCACAATTGCAATTTTAAATATACTAATATCAATTTTGCATGTTCGTGTTTTAATGTCAACTATGAATTCTTATACTATACAACAAGATACACTTTGTATACCACAAAAATAAAATTGATATGCACATATTGCTAACTAATCTACTTCTATAAATAAAATCATTTTACAACCAACTAAATATAAAACAATAGTGGATTGATTTGCAGGTAAAAATAAAAGAAAATAGATGCTTATTAAATGCTTATTTACACTACCCATGCCAGCTTTGAGCTTTGCAAATAAATTTGCACTGGCAGCGCAACTTTTAGTTTGCACCGAGTGCAAACGGGAGTTTGCACCGAGTGCAAACGGGAGTTTGCACTATGTACAAACTACAGTTTGCACTAGCAACTGTTGTTGCAAACTAAAGTCTGCACCGGCAGTGCAAACTCTACTTTGAACTTACTGCAAACTCGGTTTCATTTACTTACAAATGCGCAGGATGGGTCACGAGTGGAGTATAGTAAAAATAAAATGTAATATTACAAATCACTCCATCTAAGTTTGATTCATTTCCAACATTTACCAACTAACATTTATCCGGTGTTGCAAATAGAAATCAATATGTGGAAAATATGCATATTTTGTATTGCTAATAACCATATCAGACTGGTCCTTGCAGGATTAAAAAGAATATCATTGACGCGGATAACAATTTTGGACCATGTAATTATTCGTTTGGTGCGAATGTGCATTGGGCACTTCTTTAAGTGTAAAGCATTGTAATATTTCCATGGTATATACTCAGTGAGTTCATTTATAACTCACAGTGACACATTTTGAGTATATAACACATGAACTTATATACTCAGTTAGTTCACAGTGCATATTTATATGCATATGTTGTATACTCATTTCATATAATATATACACAGTTAGTTTAGAGCTAGAGTATATAACAAACTTACTTAGTTATATATGTACAATTTGATTCATGGTTAGTTTACATGTACACATGTTTCATACAGTTTATACAACAATTTCATTTACAACGTTATATACTCTACATTACAATTTAATTTACAATGTTATATACTCTACATTGATAAAGAGAAATGGTTACTCTATAATGTTATATACTCTTCCTTTTATTTGTTTATTTCTTGTTGTATGACACGCTATTTTCATTTTCAATTAGCAGAAATTAGAAAAGATACAAGTGATAGTTGAGGATATAGTATTGTTTCTTTAAATCAAAAGCATTGTTACACACACACATATGTATATATATGTGTGTGAATCTGTGTGTGTGTATGTATAACATGATAACTTTTTTTAACCTAGATCTGGTCCTCTTCACATAGTGATGCTAGATGTATATCTATTCTATTTTTTTAAGCCAACGATGCACATATTCAAATATATAATGGATAACGCTTTTTGACCAGGTAAAGTCAACGATGGATCTGAGATATATTAGGACTACGGATTCACATGGTTTACCCTATCACGGTCTATACGTAAATTAAGTATTTGATGCCATTGTTATTTTGTCCTTTAATTGATTCATTATGAAATAAATGAACATGTTAACTCAAACTATGTATTAGCTGACTTCTATACAAAAAATGGATACAATACAAATGTATTGCAGCATGGCTCTTTTCTATGACAATGGCCATACAATTTAAATCAATTTAAACACATCATCTAGTAATTGTTTGAAACATAATGAATTACTATTAATATTCAGTTTAATATGTCTTTCAACCAAATCTATATTGAATATTTTATGGTTTCCTAAATAAAACATATTTTTTTAATGTACTTTTCTCAAGTCTAAATAGCAAATCTAGAATCAAACATCATTGTAATACCGATAACTGCAGCGGGAACTAGGTTTAACGACGGTGAAGGCTATCGATTTGTTGACAATCTACAACAAGGATGACTGGAATGAGGACGACTATAATAGGGCACCAAAGGCAATGAAAGCTTTTGGCGATGAATTTTTTTATTTCAAAAGAGGAAGATTTGGGAAACTAAAATTTAGTGAACTGAAAGTCTATAATGAAATTTAGATTGGGAAATTGAAATTTCGGGGAAGTTTTTTTTAGCAGTATGTAGAAATGGAGGGAATGGAAAGAAATTTAGTGCATAGAGTACATAAAGTTAGGTTTTAGCAAATTTACTGCCTAATTATTGTTTTTGGTGGCAACCATTAAGAAAACATGCTGTTAGCATATGCTAACAAAACAAAAATTTGTTGTGGTGTAGCATAAAGAGTTGAAATCCAATAATAGTCTCAGACTGTTCAAAGTATATTAGTCGGCAGAACTTCAAATCAATGAATTTAAAAAATACCAAGTCTTCAACAATACAGTGAGACGGTTTCTATCCCAACCATTTGAAATAAAAGTGGTTACGTGTGTGTGGGAGTGGGTGTTGGGATTAGACATCACAAAACTAATGAAATAAAACAAATATATAAGTCTCTTCTTGAGCAAAATGTACTTGAGCTTTCCAGATTAGTATTTCAAAAGAATACCGTCACCTATAAAGTTAAGCATGCACAAACTTTGAAGAACAATATCATCTCATCATAATGAATAAAGTCTATGGTGCAAATTTTGCATCATATAATCCCTGACATCCAAACAAATCTAAATACAAACATGCACAAGAATAACAAAACGCTACAGGAAGCCCAAAAGATACCGTTCGAAAGAAAACCACTCATCAACCATACTCGTACAAATCCATCTTAGTCTATCCTAATCCACTCAAAAGAGACTATTCGAAGGCTATATTCATACTTGCCTTCATATATCGTCAATGCTATTACCATCCATTAACTAACAGATTGTTCAAAGTAATTCTTTTAATGCTATACTAGATTCAATGCTTTAAAAATGATATTATGAAAAAATTTACTTCTCATGTTAGTTATAAAATAAAAAAGTTATAAAATTAGAATATGAAATTAAGCAGAATTACAAATTTGAAAACAAATGGAGACATAACTATATAAAAAGAAGAGTAGTGCAAAGGAGCAAGCAGCAAATATTTTTGTAATTTTCATCCTAAAGCTTGAAATACAATTCATCAAACACAAAATGTAAATTGTTATGAAAATTAAGGAAATAATAAACTTTTGAGAATTACTACAAACCCATATAGAAGAAAAGACTATGATATATATAAATTCCTTTTATCTAAAAGGTACTTAATTTATTACTGTTTTATATCAAAAGTACCGAGTAAAGAATCTAAGATAACAATATTAAAGAAATAATAGCGGAGAATACATGAACTTGAGAATTCTTTTTTCATCCAATTCACACCCACATCATCCTTTGAGAACTTTTCAAAAGATTCATTTAGATGTTCTCCTATTATTTTTTAATATTATATAGATAAAAGATTAGTGAATTTATCGGTCAACGACATAAGCATTTGATGACAGTAATGAAATTTTTCTATGGATATATGTAATGGTTTTATTTTATATATACCATATATAAGGATTGAACAAATCCAAGCATCAATGGAAGAGGCAATTACCCAAATACGAGCAATAGAAAATATCTTTCACATATATATAAACGGAAATTTGAACATCAGCACAAAGATATCAAACTTAAAGAAGAGAGGCATTTCTATCTAAAGTGCATTTCATTTTCAACTGGGCAGTTTTAAATTTTGCTCACAAGCAAAATTAATTTTAATCTAAAATCAAACAAATAAAATACGCATCTCAATATATGATATCTATCTGATCATACTGAAGCAACATAAAAAGTTCCAACAATTAAGTGAAAATAAAATATAGTACCTAACCTGTCGAAACGTAAAGGATCATAAATCTCACATAATACCTCTCAAGTCGCTCCCAGCATTACGTTTCATATTTTTACATGCCATAGGCAGAAATTAAGGTTGAAATTTGAAGTTCAAAGAAGAAACCAGGTAATCGAAAAGATATAAAATGAAATATTTAGAAGCAAGAAAGTTTAGAGAGATTTTCGTTTGTGGAAAAGTGAGTTGGAGGATTGTAAAAAATACAATCCATTTATCAAAAGCTATAAGGAACCATGAGAGCTTACAACTTACTCTGAAATTTCAAGGACAAAGGGCAACTGGCGATGAAGGCTACATGTTCGCGTCCATTGGCTGCAACGGGAACTAGGGCTAGCAGTCGCTTCCATTAACGAGCCTGCAACGACGACGGGGAAGAGTGTAAATGGGGACGAGCCTGCAATGGAGATGACTACAACAGGGCCAATCGATTGTAGTGGGAAGGGCAAAGTTATTTTTTAGAGGAAGGAATGATTAATTTGGACGGGGGAATTGAAATTTTGGGGAAGTTTTGATTAATGGGAGTTTGTAGAAATGGAGGGAAGGAAATAAATTACCGCCTATAATATCACACAGCGCGCAAAAACGTTAGACTAAGTATTTTATCGTTAAATTTTCATTTTTGATGGTAACCCAGTTAAAAACGCTGTATCCGTATGCTAAGAAAAGAAACTTTTTTTGTAGTGAAAGGAAGCCCTTACTTTCATCTCTTGCGGAAGTATCCGATGCTTGCGGCACCAATCTAATTTCTTCTGAAGCAACTTCAATTCATTTGGAGCCCTTCTTTTGAACCATGATGGAACCCTTTTTTCAACTCTTGCGAAGCCTCTATAATCCTTTTGTAAGCCTTGTTTTAACACTTGCACAAGGTAGCTTTCACTCAAGTAGTTGTTTCTTGTGGATGGTATCAGGCTTCGATTATTGCGGAGCCTTATTATTTGATACCCTCGAAAGGCATTTTTAGCACATGCGAAGCTCTTTAATGCATGTAGAACCAACTATTGCGGAAGGGATCAACTGAAGCGTAAGGGTAGTCTTGACCTCTTTCGACCCTTTTGGAAGTCCATGATTCATCTAATACTTGCAGAAGCATTCCTTCAACTCTTTCGAAAGGCCTTGATATCGCTAATGTTCTTCATGAAGCTCTCCTTCATAATATTTTGGGCTCCGACAGGGTTGATGTGATTTTTTGGAATATCACCCTAAAATTCCTTCAAATCCAACTCCCCACTATAATACAAATCCTAAAGACACACAACTAGAAGCCCTAGCAAGAATTAAAGGCCTGACATCTAACTAATTGATTGAGATGAGAAGACAGAACCTATACTATGGCTGTAAAGAGGAGTGGCATAGGGATCATAAATGCAAGAATCCCCAAGTTTATGTGCTGGAAGGAATAATACCTTTGTTAGAAGCATATTGTACAGATGATATTGAAGATGATGCTAACCCAGAACTTAAAACCCATGTTGAAGAAACTTTAGCCATAACCGTACAAGCTATGTGCCGGATTCCTACTCTAACTACCATTAAAGTGAAGGGAAGCATTCATGGCAAGCTAGTTCAAATTCTAATCGACTCTTGGTCTATACATGGCTTTATGAATGCAGACTTGGCAAGGAAAATTAAGTTGAAGATTGAGGAATCTAGAATATTTGAAGTAGTAGTAGCCAATGGTGTGAAATCGAGTGGGTCTGGTATATGGCAGGATGTTATTCTCAAGTGTCAAGGATGTGTAATGCCTATAGATTTACCACTGTTTCCATTAGAGGAATGTCAAGTGATCTTGGGTGCTCAATGGATGAGAAAGCTTGGAGAAGTTACCTTGAATCAAGAGAAGTTGCAGGTTAAATTTAGGTACAATGATAGGGAGTATGTATGGAAAGGGTTGCAGCAAGAAGAATTAAAGGTGATCAGTAAGAAAGCCATGGACAAGAAGTGTCTTCAAAATCAACTTACCATGATGTTGTGCACTTTGACCTCACCAGAAATTATATAAAATCCTGAAATCCCTATAGACATTGATAAACTACTCCCATGGTTTCCTGAAATCACCACCAACTCACCACCTCTCCCACCACACAGGCTTCAAGATAATAAAATACCCTTACTCCCTAACACCAAACCAATTTGCCTCAAACCTTACAGGCGCTCCTATCATATTAAAAATGAACTTGAAAAGATCAGCAAGAAGATGTTAGAAGGATGGAACTCGAAGACTGTGCATTGAATATAGAGCCTTGAATGCCCAAACCATATAGGATAAATTCCCAATCCCATTGATATATGACCTCTTTGATGAACTACATGGATCAAGGTTTTTCTCCATGTTGGACTTGAGATCAAGCAATTCACAACACCAGAAAAGAGTATTTGTAACGCTTATAAGCGTGATAAATTAATTTCCTAACGGTTATAACCGTGGTTACAGGGTGCATGACAATTTTTGTTACAAATATTGTAACGGTTATAACCGTGACAAGCGACATATTTTATAACGCTTATAACCGTTGCAAATTAAACCTTACTAACGTTTATTACCGTGAGGAATATAAAAATTGCAACGCTTATTAATGTTGCTAGTAAAATGTTTATAACACTTGTAACTGTTGCAAATGAAAACATGTAACACTTATAACCGTTACTAATTTTCTCAAGCATATAGCAACTAAAATCTACAGCACATCACAAATCATTTCATGAATCGAATATAACAGGTAACAATTTCATTTTCTGAAGCATATATAGCAAAATATAACAATTCATTTTCTAAAGAAAATTTAATTTCAACAAACATCAAAATTCGTCATACAACCATTCAAAATAAATAACAACCATTAATTATTTCGCAAAATTTGTCAACCGTTAGAAACAAATAAAAAAATGCTAAAAATTACTTTGATGGTTGCATTTTCTCTTCTTTAACTTTTGCTTTCATCACATATATTCTCCACAAATACTGCCAACTCAAGCCTCCAGGAGCTCTTCCATTAAACCTGCAATAACGATCAAAAGACGATGAACATCATATCATCTATTACGTTGACATTCTAGACACATAATTAATTTTTTTACCACGACATCAATAGATATCATACAAGAAACATTCTTACAGCTGTCAGCATAGTTAAAAATGGTGACATTTCTTAAAAATGGCTTCCTTGGATTTCTATTTCTCTGAACAAACTTATGAACTCTCTGGCCAGTGGTGCTATGGAAAATTTCTCAATGGCAATGTTCAAAACATTTAAAGAGAAGCATAGCGAGTCTATAAAAGGTACTGGAGCATTATTTGATATGAAAGTGATGTGTGTGCTTGCATGAATGTGGATCTATTTTATATTAAATTTTACTATTTTTTTAGATGTATAAAATCGATATAAGTAAAAATAGCGCGCATGTGTAGTATCATGTTAGCATGGAATAGTTCCATTTGAAGGAACTGTTACAAGTTACATATACCGAGACTCCGATCTTGTTCATTCTATATAATCTGAAGGATGGCTCTTTATTAACCTTTGGTTGCCTGCAAAAATTAGACTAAACTTATGTCATATTTGTGTTATTGAAAAAAAAAGGATGAACTTTGATGAACCCATAATGCCTCAACACTTAATATAATAGCCATGCACAGTTTTCATGTATCTATGAGAAAAATGTTCTCATGGATGATTTGTCCATTGTGTGATAGTAAATTGTGGAGTGACGGTTAAAAGGATCATGTATACTGTTCTTTTATCTAAAACTACTTTATTAAATAAAAACTACTTGCATTAGTTTTCTCCACCATGCTAATGTGTTACTTATTACTATCATGAGCAGAACATGAACGCACTGTACAACTGGAAGGACTTCTATCGTCTGAAAGGGTAAGTATTTGTTCTCAGTCTAATATTCTACAACAAATTTTGCTTTAGCTTCTGAAGTTCATGTGCAAGTGTATTTTGTCCTACCTTGCAATGAAAAGTGCATTAAGATATTTAATATCACAAAGGCATCAGACAACTGTAAGAATTAAGGGTCAGGCATGTATGTCAATTTTGCAATTTTTGGGCAACTTAAGGAACTAAAACAATTTGGACAAAATTAGTGCTGCCTCTCTCCAACATGTTTTATGCATAAACAAACTCTGCACTATTAATAAAATCTAATAGAAGACACTGAGATGTGAACATTATGATCAAACTTCAATTTTAATTACTAAACCAGTTTCAAAAGATGCTTCTCCAACATAAAAATCAAGTCTGAAATCTCAATTTACTTGGAATAAATATAACTTAAAAACCAACAATAAATGGGTTATATTACCTCAGAAATGTCACAATTGAATCACAAATCTATTAAATAATAGTAAAGCGGAAGAATTTCTTGCATTTTTATTAATTCTAGGATTTTTCTCTTCTCTCCTTAATTCTCTCAAGATATTTCATTTTCAAATCCCTATATAATTATTGTTATTATTGTTATTATAATGTTCTACTAATTCTTTATTGTACCATTGTATATTTAATAATTTCTACGATTATTTACAAAATTCTTCCAAATTTTCTCCTATTTTTTTACATTCAATTCAACATGTATATAAATTAATTATGCGATCTTAAATTTAAATTTTTTAAATAAATACAATTAACTAACGTTTGTTATTTGGTCTAATAAGCACAAAAAATGACAATCTCATGTACTATTTACCATATTTATATTGACAAAAATGGTAAAACAAGTTTTTCATTCAAGTCCATATAATTCTAATTTTCACAATTATACATGAAAATTATCTTTAATTCTCTTACATTATTCTAAATTCAAATTCATCCAATATATTTCTTTTTAAAATAAGTGTTTTACAATAAAGAAACATATATATAAAAAATTTCTTTCTAAAGATGATTATTACAAACATATACACTATTTTATTCTTTTTAAAATTGGTATAATATTACAAACATATATAACATATTTTTTTTCTAAAATTAGTACGCCAAGTTGTTTTTTATCATTTAAAATTTATGTTTGTTAAGAATGACATCGAAATTAATAATAAGTAATGAATATTTTTCTTTTGTAAATTTGAAAAATAATTATATTTTTTGTCAATATGTTTTGTGCAGATGTTAAATTTTAATTATTTATTTCATAATTACGTTAATTAATAAATAAAAATATGCAATATTTTAATTGAAAATTTATTTTTTTGTATTTTCCTTTTATGGTAGATGCTAACCATTTTTTGAAAATTTTTGTTATAAAATAAAATTATTTGAGGTATGAAACAGTGGATTAAAAATTGGATTATTATTTTTACATAGTTCAAATAAAAATAAGATTTTTAGCATTCCACGTCTTATTTTCGGTTAACAATATTTTTAGCTGTTTAATAGATATTTTTTGTCACTATAATAATATCATATACTTTTTTTTATTTACTTAAAGAGCCTAAAATACATTAAAACATATATATCAGTACTATTACACGTTCATTTTTAGGTATTCTTGTCATTCTCTCAAGTAATATTTGATACAATTTATATATTGTTTATTTTTTTTTAAAATGTATTATATGTTAAATATCAAATTAAAAATCTATGTACAAACACATTAATCTGTGGAAATTTATAAACATACTAATTTCAAAATAAATTAAGAATACAAACATCCATTTATTTGCTTAATAAATAAAAATCATAAAAATTAATAAACTAGTATATTACTCGATTTTATCGGCAAAATTTACAATTTAGTATTCATTCGAATATAAAAATACACTAATCATATAACAAAAATCACATTTGTGATTAGTTTAATGTATAACTCATCTATCTTAATAAATTCATCATACCACGCATAATAAATTTAAGTTTCAAAAATATTTATGAAACTATTTTTTTTACAATATACCGTGTGCAACGCACGGGTTACACACTTGTCTGTAAATTAAAGCAGAAACTTACCTCCATACTGCAGAATAAATACGACCTTATGATCTAAAGAACTTCTTTTTTACATTTTCACTCTTTTATTCTAGCTGAACAAATAAAAATAAATAAAGATCACCTTTGCTGATTTCTTAGCTCGTGAAGCATTGTAAAGCTTCATAACCATACAAAGTAGGAAACTAATACGAGTGCATCTATTAATAATATAATTAATTATGTAACTAAAAAATAACAGTCGCATAACTATCGTCGGAGACAGATCAATTCACATCATACCCTTGGCTACAAAGTGGTAAGATTTTAACACCATCATCACCCTATTATTTAAAAACTTAACCCACTAGAAAAACTAAGTCAATATCACCCTATTACATGCAAACTTAACCCAGTAGAAAAACTAAATCAACTCACCATTTTAGCTTAAAGGGACTGATACATTTTCATTTTGAACTCAAGTCCAGCACCTAGTTCTCCTACGTGCATTAATCCCAACAAAGATCATAATTTAGGTGTAGAAATTGAATCAAAGACAAGTATTATCGAAAATAAAACTCGAATATGAATTTAAATAAAAAAATATACTAAACACAGTATCATAGTCTTTTAAGTTTAAAGTTAATTAAGTTAAACATTAAATTTATTCCCATTTAAACTTTTCCTTGCTTTGAAAGCAAAACCATAAGTGAAGAAAACATTAATGTGAGTGCAAACAATTAATGCACATATTTCTCAGGCTTGCTTGCAGCATGTCTACATAGAAGAAAAATTAGATGATACAAATGTTTGATTTGTAAGGAAATATCAAGAAAAACTGCACTGCACACCTGAGATCAAAAATTTAAAATGGAGCCTCAAGGGAATCATCCCATACATCTCTACTACCATTAGAGATATCCTAACCATCTTCTTACCTGGACAGCCTTATGTATTCTCTATTTGCAAAGCGGACCCATTCAGCCAATGTTGGATCTTCCCTCTTCTGCAAAAAAATAAATTTTGGTACTGTAACTGAAAGTTTTGTTGCTAATTTTACGCATTAGTGATTGATGTCTTATCTGTATTAATTAGTTGGATATCTTACTTAATGGACAGATAGTAAAAAGTATGTTATATGCAACACAGTTTGCTTCAAATATGTCAGTCTGATGTAACTTCTATTCACGCATTGTGGTAATTTGGTTTGATGATTAGGTTTTAAAAACAGTCTCTATAATAACAGAGGTAAGACAACATACATCTTGCTCACCCAGACCCCGCTCAAGTGGAGCCTTGTGCACTAGGTGATGATGATGAAGATGATGATGATCGGCAGGGCTATTTTATAAATAAAACTGCATGGGGTAATTATAAATGATCACTGGATATCAAAGTTTACCCGACGAATAAGAAATGGGTCACGATTTTCAAATGCCATAAACTTATTGAGATTGTAAATAATATTGAAGAAATTTCCAGATAGCTTGCACCCCTTTAAAACACGTAAAGTAATATATTTTTTAAGCCAAAAAAGGACATTCCTACAAACTATTATAACCACCATTAGAAAAGAAATGGACTGATCCCTATAAACTATTATACCAGTCATGCATATATAAGCCCAAGGGAAAAGTTGAATGACTTGTTATTTGCATGAAAGAAGAATGTATAAATGATACTAGATAATAGCTAATAGAAAGGGGGAAAATCAGCAAGCAATATGCTGACATGGATAACAAGTTCACAAAAAATATCGATTCATCAAGATGTAACATAACAAAAGCAATTTCAAACACTAAACGTGATAGACAAGTGAGTCAGATGAGTGATAAAGGTGTCTAGCTGTATGTAATAGACCGTACTTTATGGCTTAGCAAAAGTTCACAACTACCATTTGATCTTATTTACCAAGTTGTTAAGAAATTTGTCAAAAGCATCTAGTTTAATCATGTTTAAAAACGTTAAATCATATAATTTCTTGCAACATCACCAGTATTCAAGGCTTGGCTCTGATGATTTATCCTCTTCTGCCAGCATAAAGTAAACAAAATCCTCATATCCCATTTTTCCTTATACCTTGCTGGTAAATTTTCTTGGGACCTACATTTGAACATCATATATTTTCAAAAGCTTTAGAAAATCATTCAGAACACCAGACACTGTTCATCTAACATCCAATGAGCAAATGAAAACGGATACAAAACTGAGAGAAAATCCGATCAACTATTCTGTATGTAAGGGCATGGTTACCATATCTTGTAATGTTCTCTTTATCAATTAAAAAATCATGATCTGTCTCTAATTCCCAAAATTTGTAGATAACATAGAAATGTTCATACGAGAAATACCCGCATAATTGAAATTTTTTGTGATATAGAATCTTCATTCAATTATTTATTTTGAAAAAAAGAAAAAAGAACAAAGAAAATTAAAGACTTTTTTTATACGAGAAATACCTGCACGCACACACCTTGTGTGTGAGATACCGTTTAATGTTGTAGTAATTTATTTATTAACTAAATATAGTAAATATTATTGTTGTGACGCTTTAAATCGTCCTTTAAATTTAACACCAAATAGAACATATAAATATTTGTGGATTTAACCACAAACACTGTGATTGTGCAATGGACTTAAAAGCTATTTTTACCAAGGAAACGCCTGTTGGTTTTTTTTCTTCTCTGGTTCTTTTGTGGTTGTCTGTGGAAAGTATCAATGTGTTTTTATTGTCATAGTTTGATGATGATAAAATAACCAGATTTTTGTGGTATTAAAAAAGTGAGCCAGTTTGGAATGTTTAAGACTATAATAACCTATATGATGCAAATTCTACATTTTTTTAGCATGTCATGCCTTGAAGTCTTTACTGTAATATGATATCATCTCCTCTAACAATCATCAATATTTAAATTGAAAGACTGTCCTAACTGAAGGCTTGGATTCAGTTTTGAAACACACACGAAGCATGATGTTTGCTACCAAAAGAGTTCAGAAATTTAAAGTTGCTCTTAATCTTAAGTCTCAACTTCTTAGCTATAAACATGAAAGTTCAGTTATTACCACTGCGAGTGGAAAGTCTATGATCTTTGATACTGATATATGGTATCACATTATAAATGAAGTGGTGATACTGAACACAACACAAACTCCAACCAGGCAAAAAAAGACTGTACAGATCCTTAGTTCCTAACAATCATGTGAATATAATTATTTTACTTCGTGCTGTTGATCAGATATAATTAAATCCAATAACTAGGGTGAGCTTGTTTTGGGTAACCATCATTGCTTTTGCACCACGAGTCAATAAATATTTAGTTCATCTCATTGTAGACAGTAGCATTGTTTACCATCCCCATGGATAAAAAGATTTCTAAATATTTAAAATGTGTGTTTAAATAGAAAATCATAAAGGACAACTAAACATAATTTACAAAAAAAAACGCACTGTGAATAGAAACAACCTTCGGTTGTTTAAGTTGAGAATGATTCTTTATTTGAGGCTTCATCGTCATACACAATGCCCATTGAACTAAAGAATAGTTTTGAAAATTATAGCAGTACTCTAGGTATGTTATATAAGAAATAAAAGACCAAAAGCTGGTGGGGATTTCAAAGACGGGTGTGTCCTTTAAGTTACAGCTCTCATCACCTATAGAAGAAAAAAAAATTTGGGAAGCCTTCTCCTTTGGCTTATGCATGAGTTGGTTCTTTTCAGACCCAACGCATATATATCCACCACCACAGACTAGCTAAATATCCCTACGGCTAGACTTAAAGATGAAGCATCAACTGTGAAAGGCAAGAGGGAAAGTTTAAGAAAGAAGAATCAAGCAAAAACATCATTGAAAATCTTATTAAAGAACATAAACAAATTACCCAAAATCAAACATAACAAGAAGAAGAAAATATCATAACATCATTGAAAATAAATTAAGGTTGAAGTAATTACCTGATTTAATTTTGAAAATTAGTTTTTAGTCGATTGTCGAAATAGAATGCAGCCCAAATCTTCCTTCATCTTCGTTTGGTAGAAAAAAGGGCAAAGGCGGTGGAAGAAGACGGTGGCAGACGACGGAGGTTGTGGTACAACAAGGGGCGATAACCCTAGAACGAACGAAAGAAAAAATATGAAAGGATGGAACGTTCTTCGTGAGAAATGGGATAAAGTAGTAATAGAAAATAAATCTCTTAATTATTTACCAAATTACTAGATGTAGTCACGGTTATATCCGTGATAAATGATCGTAACAGAATAACCGTTAGAAATTTATAACGGTTATTACCATTACAAATTGAAAGCGGAAAAGTGTTACAAACTGAGCTGTTTGGTGTTGTGATTACCAAATCAAGATGTTTGAAGCCGATGTCAATAAAACTGCCTTAAAGGCCCATGATGGACATTATGAATTTATAGTAATGCCATTAGGGTTAGTCAATGCTCCTTCTACCTTCTAATCCTTGATGAAAGACATATTCAGGCCATACTTAAGGAAATTTATATTAGTCTTCTTTGATGACATATTGGTATATAGCCAAACATGGTCTGAGCATTTATAACATTTGCAGATTACTTTCTAAGTTTTAAATCAAAATCAGATAGTGATTAAGTTAGCTAACTGCAGATTTGCAAAAGAATCCTTGGAGTACTCGGGGCATATTATCTCATTTGATGGTATTGCTGTTGATCCCAGCAAAGTGCAAGCAGTTATGGATTGGCCATTACCAGAAAGCTTGAAGACATTGAGAAGGTTTCTGGGCCTTACAATGTACTACAGAAAATTTATTAAGGACTAAGGAACAATTGCTAGACCTCTGACCAACATATTGAAGAAAGATTCCTTTGTATGGAGTGAAGAAGCAAGGAAATCTTTTGAACAACTCAAACGGTGTCTAATCACACCCCCAGTTCTAACCATGCTTGATTTTCCCTACCCTTTGTTCTGGAGGGTGATGCTCGTGGACAAGGTATAGGAGCTGTTTTAATGCAAAACAATAAACCCATAGCCTACCTGAGCAAAGCACTCCATGGAAGAAACCTGGAGTTATCCACCTATGAAAAGGAGTTAATTGCAATTATCATAGCAAAAAGGAAGTGGACACAATTTTATGGGAAGACAATTTATTATTAAGACAGGTCACCAAAGTTTAAAGCACTTGCTAACCCAAAATTACACACAAGAGTGCAGAACAAATGGCTCACTAAACTTCATGGATTTGACTATAAAGTGGAATATAAGAGTGGAAAGGAAAAGAAATAAGGTGGTTGATGCTTTGTCAAGGAGAGGAGAATATGCAATGGGTGAAACTCGGGTGTAGGCAGTTTCAGTAATACAAACACCGTGATTGTAGGAGTCAAAAGACGCAATGCAAGCTTCCTCATAGCACCAGCAGTAGTTGATTAATGTTCAAAGGAAAGAGTTTCCTGAGAACAAATACAAGATAGTAGACAATCTAATCTTTCACAATGCAAAGATATTAGTGGATCATCATTTGGAATCCCTAACCCATTCACTGGTTAAAGAACATGACTCAACCCCACTGGGAGGACATTCAAGAATCAAAGGCATTTTAAACATTCTCATTCTTGACCTTCTACAACCCCTACCCATATCTAAAAATATATGGATGGACGTATCCATGGATTTTATAACATGTTTGCCTAAGAGTCAAAAATATTCAGTTATCTATGTGGTTGTTGATAGGCTCAACAAGTATGCACATTTTTTTCCCTTTAAGCCATTCCTATACAGCTAAAGAAGTGGCCTTAGTCCACTTCAATGGAGTTTTCAAATTACATGGGATGCCTAGGACCATTGTAAGCGACAAGGATGCTCTATTCACCAGCAGTTTTTTGGTAGGAGATCTTCAAACTACAAGGAAGCAACTTGAAGTTTAGTTCAGCCTATCATCCAAAAAGTGATGGCCTAACTGAAAGGTTAATAAAATTCTAAAGGGATACTTAAGATACTTTGTTTGTCATAAAACACATGAGTGGTCAAGATGGTTAACTCTGGCTGAGTACTGATACAACACCTGGAAAACACCTATTAATACCACTCCATTCAAGTCTTTATATGGTATTGATCCTCCCACTCTATTAACTTATATACCAAATACTACTAGGGTTGAACAAGTGGAGAAAGAGTTGTATTCGAAAGATATTGCTTTGGAATTTTTGAAAGATAGTCTCAAATTAGCTCAAGAAATGATGAAGAAGCATGCGAATTTAAGGAGATTAGATAGGGAATTTGAATTTGGAGATTGGGTGTTTTTAAAGCTTCAACCTTATAGGCAAATAACTGCTAGACTTCAAAAAAACACACAAATTATCACCTAATTTATATAGCCCTTACAAAGTTGAAGAGTGAGTAGGAAAGGTGGCTTATAGGTTACAACTTCCTGTTCATGCAAGAGCACACGTAGTCTTTCATGTCTCTCAATTGAAAAAGAGGATAGGAAATGGGGTGCTTATGCAAGTGGATGTTCCAAGTTTTGAGGAAGAAGCGGTTGATCAACTAGAAGTGATTTTAGATAGGAGATTGGTGCCTAGAAATAATGATGTCATAGTTCAAATTTTGGTGGCATGGAGAGGTAAGTCTCGGGAAGAAGCAACATGGGAGGATTATTGGCCTTTAACCAGAATTAGAACTTGGGACAAGGTTTGTGCTTGAAGAGGAAGGGAGATGTAACAACCAATCCTTGGTTGCCATGGTTTTGGGAAAGAAAGGCTACTGTTTGCAGGATGAAAATGGAGAAGAGGTCAATATCCGGCCAAGTTCACCAGAGTCATGTCAAGGGTCATCAGAGGTGGAGCTCAGGGAGGTCAGTACAATGTCAGAGGCTTTAGATGATGGAAGAATGGGCCGAGGACAAAGATATTAAGGCATGTCGGTGGGGCATGTTGTGCACGAGCACAACTAACATGTAGTAATTGATGGGTTCTTTTTTATATGATTGAGTCAGCTGTATAAGGCGCATGTATTTGATGGTTTGTGGTCTTATGTAAGCTTGTAACTGGGCCGGGTTCATGTCAATTGAGTCAAGTGAGCTTGCATGTGTATGAGTGTCAATATATAGATGTACATGTACCGGTCAATTTGTGTGTTGAGAATATGAAGCTAATACATTTCCTTTCATTTCGTTTGCGATTCTATATTGTAAGCAGTTTTGTTTCTTCTTAGATCTTAGCAAGTAGTTAATTCTTGTTAGTTAGATCTTAATTCTAGTTCAGTTTATTTCTAGCTTAGTTTAGCCTTTACACTTCTAGTTCATTACCTTTCTGCAATTATCATTTCCAGTTCATGTTGTTTCTTTGTTTAGCCATTATCAGTTCTAGTTAATACATTTCTTGCTTCCTTTTGATACCTGTAGCTTGCAATTCATTTCCTGCGGTTACTTTTCTACAATTTATTTTGTTAAATCTTCCATACTTAGTTTGTTCAATTTTCTAATCATCGGTTCGTATTAAACTCTATCAATTTGTTATTATATCTTTAAATTCCATTTTAGTTTGCTTGTTTCATTTTGTTCTTGTTAGTGTTTTAGTTTCTTGCAATTTGTATATTAAGGCAGATTTTGAATCCTTGAATCCTCTCCTCTTTCCCTTAGTTTATTATTTCAACTTAACCTCGTTCCATCAAAGTATATTTCATACTCCCTGAATCTTGGTTCATTCCTGGTTTTTGGGCAACAAGTCACTCTCATAACACTGTATTTTGTGCACATTTCATATCAGTGCACATGTATCTGCTTCCTCCTCACCAATTCATTTCCATAAACACTTTCCCTTTCATCAGAAAACCCCTCTTTACGCCATGACAATCATCACCGAAAAACCCACCTCTTCCAAGTCGCCTATTATTGAAATCCATAAACCAGTAGATCAATTTATTAGGGTATTTTCAACGTCAAATAATTTTAGACATAGAATGGCTTTCTGAAGAACTGGGATGCAGTTTGAGGCTGTGAATTCTGGAAGAGTAGCCATTCCACTCTTTGTTGGCCTGGAATAAATTCAGTCTTTTATACCTTGATCTTATGCTAGTGAATTTTTTTCCCATTAGTTCTATACTTGCTCAGAGGTGGAGCCTTGGCGCAACGGTTAGGTCACCCGCATTGTGATTTGAGCGTCTAAGTTTGAGTCCATAAACCGCCTTTTCGCAATGCAGGGGAAAGGCTGCGTACATTATCGACCTCTCCAGAACTCGCTATCGTGCAGGAGCCTTGTGCATTGGCTTCCACCTTTTTAGTTCTACACTTGCTCAATCTAATAATCTTGATTCCAATTCTAAAGTTGGACTGCTATTTTATGTATAAACTAATCATTAATGAAGATATTTGGTTTTAGTAACATGTTTGATTGCCTTGTTGCCTTGTGTACATGAATATTTTAATCCTTGTTGTAGCATAAGAATCAATTGGTTAATGAAGGGCTTTGGTAGGAGGCAAAAACTTATGGAGATGTGCAACTTATACCATTGTGGATTATTATACCAACTACAGTTTGAGGATGTGCAACTTATATGAATTTCACTGAAATCAATTATCAAATTAAGCATTTATTGAATTTTTTGAACTAGTGGCTTCTTCATTTTTAATTTAAAAAATATTCAGACTGAAACCGATTTCAAAATTGACTTTTCAATTTTAGCATAACTCACGTTCACACTGTCAGTTTTGTTAGCAAGCCTAGTCAAGGAATAAGTACTGTAATGCAATAGCTAGTTTGATACCTCATTCAAATTATTAAACTTCACCACTCTCTATATACTCAACTTTCACTATTGTTGAAGAAAACCTTGTATCAATCTGTATAGCACTTATTTAAAAACCTAAAGTGAAGATACTTTCCTAAAGAAACTCCTACAAAACATGAGAAAAACACTCCTTTATTGACACATGACATGGACTTAGTCTTCGGAAATAACCGAACACTGACTTAGTAAGATGCGCTAATTTGTGAGACCCTCCCTTAGTGCATACTTACTACTGATAACTCCAAGAGCAAACTTTCAAATTCAGGCTTTGCTATAGTTTTGTGAATATATCCGCAACTTGCTTGTTTGTATGAGTTCCTTTCAGCTCAATTTCCTGATTTAGTACCTTTTCTTGAATGAAGTGATGACGTACTTCAATGTGTTTTGTTCGTCCATGAAAGATTGGATTGAAGCAAGACGAATGGCACTCTCATTATCACATTGTATCTCCACAGCATAGTTAACTTTACCAAAAATATTTTGAATCAAGCTCTTCAACGATATGCATTCTTGTGTAGCCATTGTTGCCGCTATATATTTAGCTTCAGCACTAGACAATGCAACTATGGACAGCTTCTTACTACACCATGAAACTGCAACTACACTAATACAAAAACAATAGCCAGAAGTTGAACGACAATCGTCTGTATTACCAGCTCAGTCTGCGTCAGTAAAACCTTTCAATAAAAAATTGCTAGCTTTGTTGTACATAAGACCATAATCAAGAATACCCTTTATATACCGTAGAATTCTTTTGGCAGCATCTAAATAAGAAGTTCTTGGACGTTGCATAAACTGAGATACCACACCGACAGAGTAAGCGATTTCCGGTCTTGTGATTGTTAAATAAATCAAACTTCCAACAAGCTGTGGAAACCTCCTAGCATCAGTCAATAATTTTCCTTCATCCTTCTTCAAATTAAGATTTGGTTCCATAGGAGTAGCCTTTTGCTTTGCCTCCCCCATGCAAAACTGATCCAAAAGACTCTTGGCATATCCCTTTGAGAAATAAAATATCCATCTTCATACTTCAAAACCTCTAACCTAAGAAAACACCCGATTTCACCTAGAATTTTCATTTCAAAACGAATGGAGAGATCATTTCATAAATAAACTAGAATCTACATCAAAAATTAAATCCACAAAAAATAAAGTATTGAGCTATTTTTCCATACCATGCACGTGGCGCTTGTTTAATACCATGCAACGCTTTCTTCAGTCGACACACATAATGAGGGAAATCTTTAGACGTAAACCCCGGAGGTTGCTCCATGAATATTTCTCGATCTAACTCTCCATGAAGAAATGCATTTTTCATGTCAAGTTGCCATAATTTCCAACTTTTAAATGCAGCCAATGATAAAATCAATCTTAATGTCACCATCTTTGCAACCGGACTAAATGTCTCCTCATAATCCAAAACATAGTTTTGAGAGAAGCACGAGCAACAACGCAAGCTTTACATCTATCGATTGTCCCATCCGATTTCTTCATCACTTGATAAACCCATTTGCATGTGATAGGTTTACAATTGTCCGGTTTCGGCACAAGATCCCAGTATAATATTTGTTTAAAGCTTCGATCTCTTCATACATTACTGCTTCCATTCTTCACTATCTTCTGCTTCTTCATAAGACATTGGCTCTTGATTTAATGCTTCAGTAAAGAAGCATGAGTTCACCGTACAGTGGTTAAGTTGAATTTCATAATCTTTAAAATTATCAGGTTGCCACTTCTCTCTTGAAGACTTTCTTACTTGCACTCCATCCATAGGAATTTGACATGGATGCGGAAGATTCATCACCTTTAGAATTCTCATCAAAAGTTGATTGAGTATTACTTTGATGAAACAACTCTAAGTAGTCTTGATCATCATCAAAACATGGATCACTAGCTATGAAGTTTGAAGTGGAATAAAGAGAAGAGGTTTTATCGAAAACTACATCTCTTGAAGTTACAAACTTTGTAGTTTCTGGATCCATACACCTCCAGCCTTTTCTATATGAATCATATCCAACATAGACACATTTTTTTTGGGGTCAAGTTTGGTTCTTTTATTTTTAGGAACATGAACATAACAAGTAGAACCAAACACTCAAAGATATTTACATTAGGCTTGATATCATGTAATAATTCAAAAGGAGATTTTGTCATACCTGGCAATGGGGGTAAGCAATTTACCATATGACATGCACATTGGATAGCTTCAACCCAAAGTTCTCGAGGAAGATTTGTTAGAGGCCCTTTATAGTAAATGAGATATTGTCCCACATCGCCAAAAATAAGTTAATGTTTATGCTTATATACAACTTTCCTCAAACCCATATTGGCCCTTAGGGTCAGGTAATTTTGTGCGAGGGGGAGGACCTATATGGCCATGAACTAACACACACACGTGCGCGTCGCCCGCCCATTCCGTATGAACCGGACCGGGTCGGGTGCGGGTCCAATAAAAGTGGACCGTGTTATAATTTTGCTGCACAGAAGTAAACTGTCTTACCGGACGCGGCTTTTCAATCAGAAATAGGCGTTGCAAATGAAGAGATGCGACTGTTGCAAACCGCGACAGTTTTTGGCCGTTGCAAATGAAGAGACGCGACTGTTGCAAACCGAGAGACGCGACTGTTGCAAACCGCAACAGTTTTTGGCCGTTGCAAATGAAGAAACGCGACTGTAGCAAACCACGACTGTTTTTGGCCGTTGCAAATGAAGAGACGCGACTGTTGCAAACCGCGACTGTTTTTAGCCGTTGCAAATGAAAAGATGCGACTGTTGCAAACCGCGACTGTTTTTGGCTGTTGCAAACGAAGAGACGCGGCTGTTGCAAACCGCGATTGTTTTTGGCCGTTGTAAACGAAGAGATGCGGCTATTCCCAACAGACATAACTACTGGGAATTAGCCTATAAAAGGAGAAGGAAACCTGATTAGTGAACTACTCTGATTTTTCTCTTCTTCCTCTTCATTTCTTAATCTCTACAATCCGTGCGCTTCTGCTTATCACACAAAAGATCAAACCCATATTGGCCCTTAGGGTCAGGTAATTTTGTGCGAGGGGGAGGACCTATATGGCCATGAACTAACACACACACGTGCGCGCCGCCCGCCCGTTCCGTATGAACTGGACCGGGTCGGGTGCGGGTCCAATAAGAGTGGACTGTGTTATAATTTTGCTGCACAGAAGTAAACTGTCTTACCAGACACGGCTTTTCAAACAGAAATAGGCGTTGCAAATGAAAGAGACGCGACTATTGCAAACCGCGATAGTTTTTGGCCGTTGCAAATGAAGAGACGCAACTGTTGCAAACCGCGACAGTTTTTGGCCGTTGCAAATGAAGAGATGGGACTGTGCAAACCGCGACTGTTTTTAGCCGTTGCAAATGAAAAGACGCAGCTGTTGCAAACCGCGACAGTTTTTGGCCGTTGCAAATGAAGAGACGCGACTGTTGCAAACCGCGACTGTTTTTTGCCATTGTAAACGAAGAGATGCGGCTGTTCCCAACAGACATAACTGTTGGGAATTAGCCTATAAAAGGAGAAGGAAACATGATCAGTGAACTACTCCGATTTTCCTCTTCTTCCTCTTCATTTCTTAATCTGTACAATCCGTGCGCTTCTGCATATCACACAAAAGATCATACACATCACAATCTTGAGCAGATCACGTCTGTTGTATCTTTGGAGACTTTGAATAAAGTTTAAAGCAAATTGTTACGATAAGCCTCAGACGAAATTTCCTTCTTCATCCAGTTAGCTTTCTGTTTACTTATATATTTATATACATCGTTCTATAATCTTTCAGTTTCAACGTTGTGTTGTTTCTGCGAAGTAGTACAACGCTTGTTTATCACTGTAGTTTAATACATCAATTTGTTGTTGTTAGTGCTGTAGTTTGTTCTTGTAAATTAATTACAACATAGTTTGTTCCAAATTACTAATACAGAATTCCAAAGTAGTGAAAATCTGATTTGTTAACTTGTGTGACGAGTTAATAACATATTGGTCTCTGTTTTGGTATACTGATGCTATAACATCTCAAGACTTTCCTGTTTTCACTAAAACAGAGATGGCGACAGTTTAACTATCAGCAAAAACTGCTACCCACAGCAGGCTTGATCCGTTTAAAGGAGATGTTGATGACTTCATAACATGGCAGAATCAAATGTTGTTTTATCTCACCACGTTAGGGCTGCAGAAGTGCATTGAGGAGGATGAACCAAAGCCTAAAGACGAACAAACTAGAGAAAAAGATGCAGCTGTTTTTCTCGGAATTGACTCATGGAATCATTCGGACTTCTTGTGCCGAAATTACATTCTGAACTGTCTGGATAAAGTACTATATAAAGTATATCAGCCACACTAGACAGCAAAATCCCTATGGACTGCACTTGTAAATAAATACAAGATGCAGAATGTCACTTTGAAGAAGTTCATAGTAGATAAATTCATGGAATACAAAATGGTGGATTCCAAATCCGTAACTAGTCAAGTATAGGAACTCTAACTTATAATTCATGAACTTGAAGCAGAAGGACATCAAGTTGGAGAATCGTTCCTTGTTGAAGCGATAACAGGAAAATTATCACCATCCTGGGGAGACTACCGCAACTATTTGAAACATAAGAAAAAGGATATTTCCTTAGAAGATCTCATTGTCAGATTAAAAATTGAGGCAGATAATCGTGGAATAACACAACCCAAAGGCGAAGAGGCACTTGTTACAGAAGGGTCAAAGATGAAAGGACAACTTCAACAACAAAAAGAAAAGGAGAAAGGCACCAGATAATCAACCCAATGATAAGCAAACCAAGAAGTTCAAAGGCGAATGTTGGGTCTGTCGAAAGACTGGGCACGCAGCTAAAGATTGCAGGCACAAGAAGACGAATGAAAAATCGGTGGCAAATATAGTGGAAATTTTGAGTTCAACCATTGAGGAGATGAACTTTTCAGGAGTTGTTTTAGAATGCAACTTAATACAGAACCATGCATAGTGGTGGGTAGACACAGGCGCTACTCGTCATGTCTGTTCTGATATATCTATGTTCTCCACTTACAAGAAATACGATCAGGAAGAAAAACTCTACATGGGTAATTATGCAGTTTCCATGATCGAAGGTAACGGCACCGTCGTCCTCAAATTTACATCCGAAAACACCGTGACACTAATGAAGTTTTTCATGTTCCGGATATCTGGAAGAACCTTATCTCTGGACCTGTGCTCTCAAAGAAAGGCTTCCGTATGGTCTTCGAGTCAGATAAAGTAGTTCTGTCTAAGACTGGAATTTATATAGGAAGGGGTTATTTATGTGATGGCCTATTTAAGGCAAATGTAGCCGTAGTTGGCAATAAAACTATGTAATCTGATTGTGCTATTAATAAAAATGAAGTTTCTTATTTAGTTGAGCATGAAATTTTACTATGGCATGATAGGTTAGGACACATAAATTTCGAAAAATGAAAAAATTAGCAAACTTGGGATTAATTCCTAAATTCCAAGTAGATAAAAACTACAAATGTGAGACATGTGTAGAAGCAAAATTGGTAAAAAAAACCATTTCATACTGTTGATAGAACTACATAACCACTAGGTTTGGTTCACACTGATTTATGTGATTTTAAATCATTACCTACAAGAGGTGGGAAAAAGTACTTTATCATTTTTATTGACGACTATACACGATATTGCTATGTATATCTTTTGAATAGTAAAGATGAAGCAATTACATCGTTTATAAAATATAAGGCTGAAGTAGAAAATCAGTTAAATAAAAAGATTAAGATATTGAGATCTGATCGAGGTGGAGAATATGAATCACCATTTGAACAATCTTGTGCAGAAACTGGTATAATTCATCAAACAACAGCTCCATATTCACCACAACAAAATGGTATTGCCGAGAGAAAGAATATAACATTAAAAGATATGATAAATGCAATGCTATTGACCTCTGGTCTACCGACGAACTTGTGGGGGGAAGCCTTAAATATGTCTAATCACATATTAAACAAGGTTCCTCACAATAAAACAGGAACAATTCCATATGAGATATGGAAAGGACACATACCAAGTTTCAAATACCTCAAAGTGTGGGGGTGCTTGTCAAAAGTTCCAGTTCCGCCTCCCAAGAAAGTCAAACTTGGACTAAAAACTATAGACTATTACTATCTAGGGCCAGCCCAAAATAGTAGTGCTTACAGATTTTTGGTATTCAAGTCTAATATAGATGATATTAATGTCAATACAATCATAGAGTCTCGAGATGCCTCATTTTTTGAAGATGTGTTTCCGCACAAAAGGAATGAAGGAAATTATGTCCCTAAAAGGACAAGAAAAGAATCAAGCAAGCCACATGACGATGAAACTCATCGTGAAATTGAGAAAGTTGAACCAAGAAGAAGCGTAAGAGCAAGAACGCCCAAGACGTTTCATTCAGATTTTCTAACATACATGTTAGAACACGAACCTCAAACATACAAGGAAGCAATGTCATCCTCTGAATCTTCATGTTGGAAAGAAGCAATCAAAAGTGAAATCGATTCAATTCTAAGTAATAAAACTTGGAAAATAGTTGATCTTTCGCCTGGAATAAAACCGATTGGTTGCAAATGAATCTTTAAAAAGAAGATGAAACCAGATTGCTCTATTGACAAATATAAAGCAAGATTGGTATCCAAAGGATATCGTCAAAGGAAGGTTTAGACTTCTTTGATAATTATTCACCGGTTACACGAATAACCTCTATAAGAATGTTAATAGCAATCGCATCCATATATATTCTAGAGATTCATCAAATGGATGTAAAGATAGGATTCTTAAATGGAAATCTTGATGAGGAGATTTACATGGAGCAACCCGAGGGTTTTATTTCCAAAGGAAATGAAAACAAAGTATGTAGATTAGTAAAATCATTATACGGACTAAAACAAGCTCCAAAACAATGGCACGCAAAATTTGATGGTGTCAGATGAAAAATGGTTTCCGTATAAATGAATGTGATAAATGTGTATATTATAAACAAGTTGGACAATCATACGTAATGATTTGTTTATATGTAGACGATATGCTAAACTTTTGTCCAAATAGTAAAGTAATAGAGACCATAAATAAAATGTTAATCAACAATTTCGACATGAAAGATTTAGGAGTTGCAGACGTTATTTTAGGAATCAAAATAATAAAAACACCTAATGAAATTGAACTATCTCAGTCACACTATGTGGAAAAAGTGATTGAAAAATTCCAAAATTACGGAATTAAAGGAGTAAGAACACCTTTTAATCCATCGGAAGTACTGCATAAAACACTAATGAGAGTGTAATGCAACTGGAATACTCTCGTGTAATAGGATGTCTAATGTACCTCATGAATTGCACAAGACTAGATATAGCTTATGCAGTAAGTCGACTGAGCATGTATACAAGTAACCCAGGGAAGGAACACTGGAAAGCACTAATGAGAGTGTTGGGATATTTAAAGAGTACCATGAACTTTTCCCTACATTACGGAAAATATCCTGCCGTCTTAGAAGGATATAGTGATGCAAACTGGATTTCTGATTCAGCGGAATCTAAATCAACTAGTGGTTATGTCTTCACCCTAGCAGGAGCAGCAGTGTTATGGAAATCTACTAAACAAACGTGCATAGCTCGATCCACTATGGAATCAGAGTTCATCGCTTTAGATAAAGCAGGCGAAGAAGCAGAATGGCTTCGTCAATTTTAGAAGAAATTCCATTTTGGCCTAAACCTGTACCATCCATATGCATACACTGTGATAATCAAGCAGCATTAAGCAAGGCGCAAAACTTTGTGTATAATGGAAAGTCACAACATATTCATCAACGCCATAACACAGTTAGGCAGTTACTCTCAAATGGAACTATTTCTATTGATTATGTGAGAACTACTAATAACCTTGCAGATCCATTTACTAACGGATTATCAAGAGAGAAAATTGACTGCGCATCAAGGGAAATGGGTTTAAAAGCCTAAACCAACAAGAGTTATCTTATACGAAAACCTATCCTAGCGACTGGAGATCCCACAGACTAGGAACAATAGGCAAACCAATTCTGAGTAACTCAAGAAGTAATGCATTTGTTTGGACTTAGTCCTACTCCATTCCTATAGTGCACAATAGAATGCATGCCTACAGAAGTATTAAAAGGATAAAGATATGATTTTTAATGATGACCATATCTTGAAAATAACAAGTGGGGTATATGTAGGATACGCTTAATGGTTGCGATCACCTATGTTAGTGTGAGCTGGGTCGGCTCTATTAGAATATTAAAGGCTTAAATTCTCTAAAACACTCGCAGAACCAAATTTGTTCAGGACCAAAATGAACACAACCAAGAGATTGGATGTGAAGGGAAACAATGCTTTGTAAAGCTTATTGTCTGGTTATGCACAAACGGCTGACAGTTCAAGATGAAATAACTCACCGATTAGCCAAGTATATTTGATAAGTTTTAACTAGGGAAAGTTCAAAGTGAAATATCTACTTATCCTCGATATAACATTATTTTCATATGAACTGTGTGATATTATACTTGTGTGGGGGAGACATATATCATCATTCATGTGGGGGATTGTTAGAGGCCCTTTATAGTGAATGAGATATTGTCCCACATCGCCAAAAATAAGTTAATGTTCATGCTTATATACTACTTTCCTCAAACCCATATTGGCCCTTAGGGTCAGGTAATTTTGTGCGAGGGGGAGGACCTATATGGCCATGAACTAACACATGCGCACGCGCCGCCCACCCGTCCCATACGAACCGGGCAGGGTCGGGTGCAGGTCAAATAAGAGTGAACCATGTTATATTTTTGCTGCACAAAAGTAAACAGTTTTCAACTATTTAAATTCAAATAGAAGCGACTAGTGGATTGGAAATGCACGTTGCGAACTGTTTGACTGGACGCAACTTTTCAAACAGAAATAGGCGTTGCAAATGAAGAGACGCAACTGTTGCAAACCACGACTATTTTTAGCCATTGCAAATGAAGAGACACGACTGTTGCAAACCGCGACAGTTTTTGGCCATTGCAAATGAAGAGACGCGACTGTTGCAAACCACGACAGTTTTTTACTGTTGCAGACGAAGAGATGTGGTTGTTCCCAACAGACATAACCGTTGGGAATTAGTCTATAAAAGGAGAAGGAAACTTGATCGGTGAACTACTCTGAATTTTCTCTTCTTCCTCTTCATTTCTTAATCTCTACAATCCGTGTGCTTCTGCATATCACACAAAAGATCATACACATCACAATCTCGAGCAGATCACGTTCTACATTGTTTGTTTTTTATCAGTGTTCTGAATAAAGTCATCTATTCAGACAAAATAATTTAGAACTTTTTTAGTGCTTATTTTTTGTTCTAAATGTTGAATGTTGTTTTTTGTTCTAAATGCTAAAGGCAAAAAAACAAGTAAGTGATTATTCAAAATTCAACATTAAGCAATCAGCATTCAGACTTCAGAGTTCAGCAATCAGAATTCAGAATTCAGCATTTTAAACAAATGGAGCCTTAGTCTTCAGAAATAACTGAATACTAACTCAGTAAGATGCACTAAATTATGAGATTCGTTTCGAAGCAGTTTGCATTTACCAGTTGTATCTACACAAAGTGCTACTGATAACAATGCTAAATCTATTCATGCTGCCTCATTATCGTGCCTTTCCTTCAAAGCAAATTTATAGATATGTCATTCTATTTTTGTTATTAGTTGACATCTACATAACGTTTCTTCTTCAAAATATCAAATCAGTCCTTTACCCAAAGAAGAGAATCCGAGTAAAGAGCATGAAACTTTTGATATTTGATTTTTGAACCTTTTATGCTTACATACAAAATGTGAAACTGTTATGTCCAGATACAGGTAAAAATGTCACATTTTGTTTGGTTGCACTTTTTATTTTGACCATCCGGAAACATATGTTTATACTTTAAAGACTTGTGATACAAGTAATTGGATTAACTATTGCTATTGAAAGTTATCATCTTTATGCGGTTGGAATCTTCATAGCACTTAACTATAATGTCTTGGATACATTGTTATCCCATGAGATATTCACATACCTTTTAGCTGTTTCACTTGTTTGCATTTAAATCGATTATACTGTTTTGTTCTTAATACTTATATTTTAGTGCTATTGAAACTGTTTGTAACTCATATAACTTAAATATTTGATACTTTGATAAACGAACAATAGTTGAATCATGGACCCTTCCTTTTTTGGACATTTTTAGCTCTTCAGAAGTGCAAGCATATGAGGTGACAAAAGTATCTAATTTACTTTTACATATTTTCTTTTATTAACTTTGTGCTCTTGCTCTCGTTTTCTTGTTCACTTGCACTTACTGAATCTTGTACTACTCAAAAACTTTAGCTTTCATCATAAAAGTAGCTTCAGACTTGTATTTTGAAATTTTAATCCACCTTCATACCTTTCATCATTAGAAACATATCTTATGGATTTGAGTCATAGCGTGAAAATTAACATTGTGTAATAGTCATAGTTTGTTTAAATAATTTTTTCTGTTGATCCACTTGAGACTATCTTGATAGAGGCCTAGAGCACTATTAATCTCTACCCTATTATGATTTTTGTCACGATAAATTATTGACCATTGTGTATAAACTATTGACTATTGTGGATATGACACGAGAGCAGAGTCTCGATATGGTGCAGGCATCATATTGGCATAGCGGAAGACGCGTATATGGATGCGAACCAAGGTGGAGATCTCTTGGGGTGTCTCGCATTGTGTGTAGGTAATGGGCGCATATTGAAAAGAAGAATAGTCCCACATCGTGAAAAATAATGAAGATGGTGTGGTATATATATGAGTTTGGTCGCATGTAACAATAAGGGATTCCTTTTGTTACAAATAAATGTAGCCATGAAAATATATGTGCTTTAAGGGGGATGTATTGATATCCAATCATAACGCTGGCACCAAAAGAGCTTCGTTCAGTGGTCTTGCCTCTTCTACACTAAATGAAGTGCGCGCATAGTGGAAGATGCGAGGGGGTGCCGAAATTTTCAACACCTTTCATCATTAGAAACATATCCTATTATTTTGAGTCATAGCGTGAAAATTAACATTGTGTAATAGTCATAGTTTGTTTAAATGATTTTTTCTGTTGATCCACTTGAGACTGTCTTTCTCTACCCTATTATGATTTTTGTCATGATAAATTATTGACCACTTTGTATAAACTATTGACTATTATGGATCACTTGAGTTGTTGCTTCCTCTAATTTTACTAATAAACCTTAATTTTCTTAGCTTCTATTTTGATTTTGTACTGTCAAACATTATGTCCTTTCCAGAGATCCTCTTCTACTAGAGGCATTAATTGCAACAGTTTCATTTTTTTTCTTCCCTTTTTTGTAAAATTTTGCATGCCTTTAAAATAAATAACTGAAACAAAGGATGAAGTTTAAATATATAAATAGTAGTCAAAATGTCTTTATTGAATACTGCTCAGTACAATTGTTAGAAATTGGGACCTCAGTTCCATGTCGCAGTAGCAGACAGAGGAGGCAGTAGCTCATCTCCGGTGAAGGAGGAGGAAGAAGCCCTAGAATTTGAGCTAGGTTTTGTCGAACAAAGTACTTGGTTCGGTGGGGCAGTAGGCCGGTGCTAACCCGCCTTTTGGCAAGACAGCATACAGGCGGATTTAAACCGATCGACTGCATGGTTATCGAGGTTGGAATACTATGGGTTTGACTCGACTGGATGGAAAGACGATCAATCACGGATGATAAACATGGTTATGAAGCCAGGATTCAGCATAGTCGATGGATAAAAGGCGCATGATACTTGAAATATGAGTTTCAACAAAATCGAGTCATTTCGAGATGTTTGGAGTTTGCTTCGAGTCGCTTGTAGGTCTGCTTCGGGTTTTGAAGCAGTTTACTTCGGGTCACTTGAATGGCTACTTCGGGTCACTTGGGATCGACGCATTTCAGAGGGATCGGTGCTTACTTCGGGTCGGCGAGCTATGAACTTCGGGTCGGCAAGTGAATTTTCTCGGGTCGGCAAGAATGGAGGGATCGGCAGCATTAATCGGGTCGGTATGTTTTTACTTGGAGTCCGGAGGCAGTTTGCTTCGAGTCAAATGTAAGGTTGCTTCAGCTCATCACCTTGGGAAACTCAGGTTGGCACATTTATGCTTGCTTCGGGTTGGCAACTTGTTTTCTTGGGGTCAGCTAAAGTATTTCTCAGGTCAGCATTAGGAGGTCGGGTCGGCAACATTCTTGGGGTCCGCATGTTTTTACATGGAGTCAGGAGGCAGTTTGCTTTGGGTCAGATGTAAGATTGCTTCGGGTCATCACCTAGGGAAACTCGGGTCGGCACATTTATGCTTGATTTGGGTCGGTAACTTATTTTCTTGAGGTCGACTAAAATATTTCTCGGGTCGGCAACATTCTTGGGGTCGGCATGTTTTTACTTGGAGTCATGAGGCAGTTTGCTATGGATCAGATGTAAGGTTGCTTCGGGTCTTCACCTAGGGAAACTCGGGTCAGCACATTTATGCTTGCTTCGGGTTGGCAACTTGTTTTCTGGGGTCGGCATTAGGAGGTCGGGTCGACAACATTTTTAGGGTCGGCATGTTTTTACTTGAAGTCAGGAGGCAGTTTGCTTTGAGTCACTGGTCAACCTGCTTCGGGTTATGACTCGGGTCATTTGGGGTCGGCATGTTTGGATTCTCAGGTTGGCATGTTTTCTACTTGGAGTCGCATTGCAATCTGCTCCGGGTCAAAACGGAGGCCGCTTCGGGTCACTACCCGGGTCTCTTGGGGTCGGTATATTTTATACTCCAGGAAATCAATGGTCGACAATATGGACTCGACTATGGTTTTGGTGGGCCCGTATCCCCCAGGAAGCCCAGTAACCCGGATTTTTCCTATAAATACAGCAGGTGCGACTTCAGAGAAAGGATTCTCATTCCGTGCATCCATAACTTCTTCTACAAAGGCTGTTCAAGTTACTCTTCCATTTTTTGTTTTAAAAACTTGGGATTGTAACTGTAATCAATTCTCTAATCGATAAAAAGGAAATTTCCAAAGTGGACGTAGGCCGGAGTTAGCCGAACCACTATAAATCTTGTCTTATTACTACTTTCTTTTTAATTTTGATTGTTATTTATATTTATACTCTCTACATACACTCTATATGTTATATGTGACTGTTAGTTGGTGCTTTCATCTGCGTTTGGTTGTTAGTGACCAATTTTGGCACTAAAATTTTGGTGCTTTCACTGAGCAAGCTAGCACTCAGGGATTCTGAAGCTTGGATTTTGGATTTAAATGAAGGAAGTCAGGAGGCTTCCTCAGGAGGTAATCAAACCTCAATTTTCATCACTAGAGATGAGATGGAGATGATGATGGATGCTATGCAAGAAATAATGCTAAAGAGACATGAGGAAATCCAGGATCAGAGCTAGGGAAAAGAAGCAACCCGGATGGTGCTATGGATTTTGGCATGGATCAGAACTCAGATGCGCGTCTAGAAAAGGATAATCTGGAATCCCATCGTGGACTCGGGGGCAGGATGGAAACGATGATCAGAGATTGCTTATGGATATTGGAATAGCTGGAAGTTTGAACCCAGGACTTGGGACAGGAATTAGTTGTCTTGGACATGGATTGGAATGACTAGGGGCAAACCCCCAACCAAGGAAGATGGATGGACACTAATCATTCTCATGGATGGGCACTACTCTCCCCATGGAACTGGGGGCATGAATCTTCTTTGCTTTTTCTAGGAATTGGATAGTGGTGATGGAACAGAAGCAGCCGTCACCCACCACAAACTAGAGCGAGCCCGGCTTAAGGGCACTGTTGGTCATCTTTTGATCGGGATGGAGTAAACTAAATAACTAACAATAAATCCTACACCAAAGCGGCTAAGTCACTTACACATGTATGGGATCGCGAACAGTCCTTAGGCATGCTCTGAGATGTTGATGAACTTCTATGACAAATGATTCAGAAACTTACTCGAACGTGAAATCTAACATCGATAATGTTGAACCCCGACCTCGAACGGTTACAATCCGCCTCGAATAGCACCCGACCTCGAACGGTCACAATTCGCCTCGAATGGCACCTGACCACAAACGGTCAAAATTCGCCTTGAACGGCACCAGACCTCGAACGGTCACAATTCGCATCGAACGACTTCCGACCACGAACGGTCATAATCCGTCTCGAACGGCTCCCGACCGCGAACGGTCACAATTCGCCTCGAATGGCACCCGACCATGAACAATCACAATTAACCTCGAATGGCACCCGACCTCGAACTGTCACATCTCACCTCGAACGACACCCAACCACGAACGGTCACAATTCGCCTCGAACGACACCTGACCTCGAACGGTCACAGATCGCATCGAACGAAATTCGATCTCGACTTGCTCTTCATAATCAGGTAAGATCATTAATCTCTTCACAGGTCATCATCAGATTCCGAACATCAGGATTATCATGCTACGAAATGCACCTTCCTATCGCAAGGCATGTTTTGGGGGGCAAAGTGTTAACCCGCCTTTTGGCAAGGCAGCATAAATGCAGATTTAACCCAATCGACTACACGGTTGTCGAGATTGGAATACTATGGGTTTGACTCGACTGGACGGATAGACGATCAATCACGGATGATAAACATGGTTATGTAGCCGGGATTTGGCACAGTCAATGGACAAAAGGCCCGGGATAATTGAAATATGAGTTTCGACAAAAATCGAGTCATTTCAAGATGTTTGGAGTTTGCTTCGAGTCGCTTGTAGGTCTGCTTCAGGTTTTGAAGCAGTTTACTTCGGGTCACTTGAATGGCTACTTCGGGTCACTTGGGATCAGTGCATTTGATAGGGATTAGTGCTTACTTCGGGTTGGCGAGCTATGAACTTCGAGTCGGCAAGAATGGAGGGATCGACAACATTAATCAGGTTGGCATGTTTTTACTTGGAGTCAAGAGGCAGTTTGCTTCGAGTCAGATGAAAGGTTGCATCGGGTCATCACCTAGGGAAACTCGGGTCGTCACATTTACGCTTGCTTCGGGTCGGCAACTTGTTTTCTTCGGGTCGACTAAAGTATTTCTCGGATCGGCATTAGGAGGTCGGGTTGGCAACACTCTTGGGGTTGGCATGCTTTTACTTGGAGTTAGGAGGCAGTTTGCTTCAGGTCGGATGTAAGGTTGCTTCGGGTCATTGCCTAGGGAAACTTGGGTCGGCACATTTATGCTTGCTTTGGGTCGGCAACTTGTTTTCTTGGGGTCGGCTAAAGTATTTCTCGGGTTGGCATTAGGAGGTCAGGTCGGCATGTTTTTACTTCGAGTCGGGAGGCAGTGTGCTTCGGGTCAGATGTAAGGTTGCTTCAGGTCATCACCTAGGGAAACTCGGGTCGGCACATTTATGCTTGCTTTGGGTCGGCAACTTATTTTCTTCGGGTCGACTAAAGTATTTCTCGAGTCGGCATTAGGAGGTTGGGTCGGCAACATTCTTAGGGTCGGCATGTTTTTACTTGGTGTCAGGAGGCAATTTGCTCCGAGTCATTAGTCAACCTGCTTCGAGAGCTGAAACTCTGCATAATTTTGTCTATATTGTTAATTCTTCTTATGTATAGCCTCCAAAAGTGAATCAATCTTGTAAAACTAATCTTTTAGTGATTAATAAAATCTACTCTCTCCAAATGGACGTACACTGCTTCGCGGTAGTGGAACCACTATAAATACTGGTGTTATTTATTTTTCTGCATTGCATAGATCTATGATTGTATGTTCTGGTGTTTATCTCTGTTTGTTTTATCTCACTACAATCACAATCCAGTTTTTTTCCACTGCGTTTGGTTTTTTATTCCCTTAAACTGATCATCTGAAGGCATTTTCCCCAACAGTCTGGTATCGGAGCTGCAAAGTTAATTGAGGAGTGTTAGACACTATGGTAGGAGATGAAGGGACTCCAGTTGTTACAAGACCCTATACTAGAGGGATGTATATCGCGTCTGGATCACTGTTGGCAATTGAGAAATGGAATAGGGATAAAGACTTCGAGAAATGACAATAGAGGATGAAGACTGTCCTAACAAGGAATGAAGTCCATCCAGTAGTGTTTGCCCTTGAGGAGTTGACGGCTGACATCTCAATCGCGGAAAGGAAGGAGATGGAGAAATGAGCATTTACTACTTTACAACTAGCTATGGGAGAGAATGTCATCTCAGAGATTAGCAGTGAGACCACTACTAGGGGCATTTGGACCAAGCTAAAAAATCTCTACTTGAAGAAATCTCTAACTAACCGTCTGATATTACTAAAGACATTTTTCACTATGCAGATGAGAGAGGGTACTTCAGTGAAGGAACATCTTAATTTCTTTGATGATCTCATGATGAAGATGAAGACTGTTGACTTGAAGATGGATGAGGAGCAAATGGCAATGATTCTTTTGTGTTCTCTTCCGAAGCAATGCACAAGTTTCGCTAACAGCCTAATTTTCGCTAGAGACACATTGACATGGAAGATGTGAAGTCAGGCCTTCTATCTGAGGGCTTGAGAGATCAGATGAAGGAGATAAGTGAAGGAAGTAGAGGCGGAAGTAGTAGTCACGGCCTATTGGTTGAAATAGATAGAGAAGATAAAATTGGCACTCTAGAGGGCGTTCCAAGTCCAGAAAGCCCGTTAATGGCAGGAGAGGAAAGTCTAAGGACGGGAAGTGCTTTATCTGCAAGAAACCTGGTCATTGGAAAAAGGATTGTCCAGATTTGAAGAAGAAGGAAGAAGACGGATCTTCATTATTTGCGGTGGAGAAGTCTGTACCTGATGATGTGTTGTCTGCAATAGTGTCGGATGTATCAAACCATTGGGTGCTGGACTCGGGGGCGTCTTTTCATATGACGCCTAATAAGGAATACTTCAGTTCTTTCGTTGGACAAGAGGGAAGCTCTATTCTTATGGGTAATGATGCTAGCTATAGAGCAATGGGTGAAGGTATAGTGATGATCAAGATGTTTGACAGAGTGATATGGTCTTCGAAAGTCCTTAATTTCTTTAGGACAATTGGCATCTTTGGGATGCAAGGTAACTATCGAGAAGGATAGTCTGAAGGTTTTGAAAGGTGCACTAGTTCTTATGAAAGGAGAAGTGTTTCGAAATCTGTATTTGCTAAAAGGAACCACGGTTCTTGGAGAGTCGTACGTTAGAGTAGATAGTTCTCGTGCTTTGGATGCCACAAAGCTTTGGCATTCAGGTTGGGTCATATTTCAAAGAAGGGCTTAGAGTTACTTCGGGGACGGAAGATGATCAAAGGAGAAAGCTTCAACAAGATGGACTTTTGCCAGGAGTATGTGTTAGGCAAGCAAACTAAAGTATCTTTCGAAGTTGGACTCTATAGGTCGAGGCGAGTACTTGAGTACGTGCATACAGATGTCTGGGGACCAGTTTCTACTCCTTCTTTTGGAGGAGCAAAGTATTTTATCTCTTTTATTGATGATTTTTCTCGGAAAGTATGGGTGTATGTGATGAAGGCCAAATCAAAAAGTTTGGAGAAGTTCAAAAACTAGAAAGCGCTTGTTGAGAATCAATGGGGTTGCAGAAAGGATGAACAGGACTCTACTGGAGAAGACTCGTTGCTTGAGATTGATGGAGGGCTTGTCTCGAGGCTTTTGGGCTGAGGCATTATCAACTACGGCGCATATCATAAATCAAATTCCATGCTCAGCCATAGATGGGAAGATTCCAGAGGAAAAGTGGAGAGGTAAAGCAGTGTATCATTGTTACTTCCTAATTTTGGTTGTCCTATGTACGTTCACCATACAGGTGATGATAAGTTGGAGGATAGAGCATACAAGGGCATACTAATGGGATACACCGATGGTATCAAAGGGTATCGAATTTGGAACCCTGTTGATCGGAAGATTGTTCATTCCATACATGTTACTTTTGATGAGTCTGCTATGTTCAATCTGAAGGAGAAGCTACCTTCCACATCAGAAGATTCTGATAGGCCTAAGGAGATGGAAGAAGTTCTCGTATTCTAGCCAAATAGTAGAGTTGTTGTTGATGCTGTCGAGGAAAACGCGGTTGATGAAACATCATTAGATAGTCCACAGGTACCTTCTAGTAGTGCTAGTGATGTGCATGAATCTAGAGGAAGTTCAATTCAAGGTGGAGTTAAAAGGAATTTAGGTGAAGTAGTACCTACCTGGGTCAGTCGTAGGACTATTAGGCCGCCTGAAAGGTATGGTGATTGGCAGTTTGCGAACCTTAGCCTTGGTGATCAGTTTGACTATGCCCTACATGTGGTTCATGAGGAGCCGCTTGACCTTGATGAAGCTTTGAAGTCATATGACAGTTCGAAGTGGATGTGCGCTATGGAAGAGGAGTTAGAGTCGTTGAAGAAGAACAAGACTTGGGATTTGGTACCACCTCCTCAAGGAAGCCAAGCCATATGTTGCAAGTGGGTGTTCAAGGTGGAGGATGATGGGAGATACAAGGCTAGACTAGTTGCTAAAGGGTTTTTACAAAGAAAGCGATTGGATTATAATGAGATATTCTCTCCAGTAGTGAGGCATACGTCCATCCGCATTTTTCTCGCTATCGTCGTAGCTCATGAGTTAGAGTTGGAGCAACTGGATGTGTAAACCGCTTTCTTGCACGGAGACTTGGATGAGACCATTTACATGAAGAAACCAGAAGGATTTGTTGTAGATGTGAAAGAAAATTGGGTTTGCAAATTGAAGAAGTCATTGTATGGACTTAAGTAGTCGCCTTGGCAATGGTACAAGAGGTTTGACTCTTTTATGATTTCACTTGGTTTTGATCGTAGCATCAAAGACGCTTATGTGTACTTAAAGCATTTAAAGAATGGTCGATAGGTGTACCTACTCTTGTACGTGGATGATATGTTGATTGCTTCTAAGGATAAGGATGAAATCGATAGTTTAAAGCTAAAGCTAAAAGCGGAATTTGAAATGAAAGACCTTGGAGAAGCAAAGAAAATTTTGCGTATGGAAATCCAAAGGGATAGAAAGCTAGGACTTTTGAGCCACACTCAAAATGAGTATATTCGAAAGGTGCTTGCTCAGTTTAGCATTGAAGGGGCAAAGGCAATCAGCACACCCATGCCTTTGCATATTCAGCTTTCTATGGAAATTAACTTATAAGTGAAAATTCACAAAGTGTTCGTATTTTAAAATTTTAAATAAAACAACCAATCAATCAATGATAATAACTGAATATTATCATTCCTAAATCAAATAACAATATTGAAAGATATACTTTTATATTACAAATATAATCCTAGGTAAAATTATTTTATTTACCAATTTTCAAACAAATATTCTTTATATGTAGCATTAACAAATACGCGGTCATATATAATACTCTCAACTCATTCTTCTCTAATGTGTAACTCATCCTAGGGTATTACTAACCCTATCTCCGATGAGACTTTACCCCACCAAAGCCAAGGTTCTCAATTAACCTTGCGCTCTTGTACCAAATGCGACGAACGGGATTTTCGACCCTTGAAAATCGACACTAATACATCCCCGGTATACACTTGCCACAAATCCAAGTGGCGGAGAGGCGGCTCTTTAAGGGTAAGAAAGAAAATAAAGACAGAACAGAATCTTACACGAATGGAATAACATATATTACTTTAATATATGTCTCTTTACAGCAGAAATTTTAAATATATTTATCAGAGTTAAACATGGACGGTTATAAATATCCATCCTTACAAATGCGGAATACAATAGTACACAAGTGTGGTGGGTAATAGTCTACCGAAGAATCTTCCAACTTGATGCTTCGAGCTCTTCCATATTTCTCCTAACTAAACGTGACTACTGGCTGTAAGAAAAAAAAAGGGCATCTTGAGTTTAAGGGGAAAAAATAAACTCCAGGTCAGTCATGAGACTGGTGTGAGAAACTCAAAATACGACCTTTTGAAAACAAAGGGTATCTCATAAGACCATGCTTCACAAAAACACGGAACGAGTTTTTACCTTATGATAACCAAAACTTTTCTATGCAAAATCTAGGAATATTATTTTTAAAGACATTCTTTTGAAAACACTTTTCAACTAAATATACATAAAGCAGAAATTATTACATTATTAAATTCCAACATACTGGGTTCTATAATCAAGTCCGAAGGCACTTATCAAAGAATGGATTTCCATACAATGGCATGCTAAGAGATTACCTCCTCCCGTAAAGTACATCTCTAGAGGAATGTACCGAGGATCGACATCTTCGAAATCTATACAAATCAGAATCGACCTATCCGCAGACCCATCTGGTGGCGGATAGGACCAATTATGACATATTTTCGGTCGTAACCGACCTATCTGTGGCCACAACATACACAACATACTCGACCTATAAAGAGTAATCTAGAAGGGTGATGACCATACCCTTATGGGCACGACACACATAGCCCTGAAGAAACCCAGTTTTAGCCATTACCGGTTGATGAGGCCAGAGGTAACAGTTCCTTTCACATAGCACACATTCCACTTTGAATGCCACACTGTCATTCTATGATCAAACAACTGATTTCTACAAACGTATAACTCCCGAGCTCGTATATCTCAGAAAAGGGTGTTAAGCTAAGAGAAGTTGCCTTCTCCGCCACCAAATAGATGATACATTTATAGAGTTCAATCAATGTGATTAGAAATGCAACGTCAGACATTCGTCCATGCAAGTTGTCAAGGAATAGGACAAACCGAAGGAACTCTCCAACCACATCCTGTCGGAAATCATCTTTAGGATTAGTAGCGAGCAGCCCTTGCATCGAAGACCAAATGAAGATACTGCTGCCACGTATATATGATATGGGAAATCTTCCCCAAGGGTTAATGACAAGAAACCCTTCATTCTATTTATTATCATTCCAATTCTTCACTTCAAATATGTAAATTGGTTCGAAGTGATTGTCATATAAGAATCACTCAAATCGGACCCCGGTTCCTTCGAACCAATTATCGATAAAAAGATATTAAGTAAATAGGTGCTTATCATTTGATTCGTTACTTTCTTTTTATCAAAAATATCTTCTAGAGATATATATCTTTAATACATTTCATTTTCATATATACGAAATCATTGAACCTCTCTTTAATTTTGGAAATACCAAATCAAAATCATTTCTCATAAATCATATTGCAAAATCTTATTGAGTAAAAAGGGTCGATAGAAATTATACTAATTCATCTTAACATCTGTTTCTGTATTTAACCTTTACTATCCGTTTAAAGGCGGTGAAATCGCCATTTAAATTCACATGGATAGTACGGCTTTCCTCTTCGGAATTTAATACCAAGTACAAGAAGATTATCTTTACAAAATCCAAGTTGTATCAATTCAAATTTATAAATTTTGAATCTTTTATACTTGTCTCATTTTCGACATTCGACCTTATCTATCCCTCGCCCAGGGAAGAGGCCAGGTGAGCCAGGGCACTGGTTGCTCCTGAACATCTCCTTAGTTTAAACACCCCAATTCCAGATCTCATGAATAGAAAAATCCAGTCTACTCGTCGGCTTTTAGAGCCAAGATTAAATCACTTTATTATAACATCTTTTCCATCAAATCATTTATTTAAACTTTTTTAATTAAACTATTAAATCTCAAAATCATTATTAAAACACTTAATTATTCATCTAAAAATATTTATAAAATATTTGAAAAATAATACTTAAGTTTAAAGCCGTATTTCAAAAGTTATAAAAAGTGCTGCAAAAAGTGCTGCTAATATGCTTTTAAGGCTTATTTATCAAAACAACTTTTCGATCGTTTAAAAATCCATTTTTATAACCCAAATCTCTTTTAAAATATTTTAAAAGATTTATAAATTTTATTCCATATTTTTAAAGAATTTGTCGCTTTGGTTTTCGAATTGCCAAACAACGACTATTTTGAAAACTTGTTTTACTCATATTTCAAAATCTACTAAACGAAATCTCAATCATTTTATTTTGTTTGAAAACTATGACTATAAGGGTTGATAAAATTCTTATTTCAAAGAATTACGACTCCGTATCCATCGTATACATGGATTTAACTTTCTACAGCGCGAAATCGTGAACTGTCGTTACACGACACACCTATTTTTGACTTAATTTTCGTAACTTGTCAAAACTTCACCAAATTGGATTTTAGTGTTTATAAAACATTTATAAATCATTTTAGATCATTTTCAAGATGTTTAGCAATCTCATGTACACCATTTCATTTATTAAAGGAAAGTGATTTCCTTTGTGATATTCGACGTGTATTAAACGTGACTTGTTTCATTTTCAAAATAAACATATAATCATCATCCAAACTCGATGATCAAACATAGTAAACAACCAGAACTGTCATATCACATCATCATATTACATACATACATACATAGATATATATATATATATATAAATAGAGTTCTCACCTTCATTTTCACTGAACTAGTTTTAAAATAGCTATAGCTCTGCTATCTCGAAATCAAACTCCATGAAATCAAGCTCGAAATCCTTTGGAAGGCTCTACCTACCATTGGAAGCTCACGATCTTGGCTTTGGGTGGTGGATGGCTCGGCTTTGGATAGTAGCAGGTGGTGGTCGTGGGTTTAGGTAGAGGAATGAAGTGATTTGAGCTTGGTTTTGAGTGGATTGGATAATGTATATATACTAATATAATTTAGTTTCCTTTTGTAATTATTTTCTCCATAGTTTTCTTTATATATGAAGCCATTATAATAGCTTGAAAAAAAAGGAAGAAGCTGAAGCAAATAGCTTAGGAATTTATGAAAGGGAGTGGTGTATTTATCGGAAATTTTGAAAATAAAATATATAAACATGAATGGACCAAAATACCCTTACCCACACCCCCTGCATTACCTCAAACGCACGGCTCCCTCCTTTACAACCTTCGTGTGCTTGTGTAAGAGTGTAAGGTGAGTTGATGGATGCTTTTGGGTTGCTTAAGTATTAAGTTTTTAGGAAAATATCTTGACAGTTTGTAATATATATGTATATTTAAATGTATATGTATATATATATATGTGTGTGTGTGTGTGTGTGTGTGTGTGTGTGTTCATGTGCATGTTAGGGTGTGCATGTGTATGTTATATATGTGCACATGACATATAAACAAGGTTGCAATGACTTTTGAACGACTTTCGTTCGTTAAACCATTGAAAATCGGGAAATCGATTCCCGGTCATATTTTCACTTATAAGTTAATTTACATATAAATGTAAACAAAATTTGAAAACTCATTTCTTATCATTTAAAAAAAATTAAAATGATTACATTTGGTTTATAAAATGATGTAAATTAATATTAAACAATCGTTTACAAAAAGTGTATTATATAAATGATTTATTATCATTTAAAACAATAATTAGAACAATTATAATAATTATTAAATCATTAAATATTAATTTAATCATAAATCAATATTTAAATATAAGGGCATCACCGATGATGTCATAAATGCCTTTATTTTTCCCAAAAATAAAATAAATAATTTTATTTCATATTCCTGTTCAATTATAAAAATAAGTGAATGTATCTAGCTCCATCCCCGATGTCTGGTAATTATAGAGCTATTTATTGATAATATGAGATCATTTTATCGATATTTTTTCGAAGTATACATTTTGTGAACATTTTGATAAATAAGTCCATTATTATTATTCATTACTTAAAACTTGATTACTCGTTGAAAAAAAAATCTATATTTGAATATTTAAAATAGTTTAAATATCTTTAATTAAAGCAATTAAATTACGGGTCGTTACATGCTTCCATACTCGAATCTTAGATCACAATCATGTTATGAAATGATCTACGTATCTCATGCGTACTTATTAACCTTCCTAAAATATTTTTTTATGAAAAAATTTCATAAAATCTTAACATTGATTCAAACCCTTTTATAAACACATTTCTTTATATATAGATTTATTCTCCAAATATTTCTTCCTAAAGGAAAACAGTTCATTCCAAAAGCTAAATATCTTTTCAATCATAATAAACATCCTTTATTATAATACATTTCTTTTTTTATAAACATGTCTTAATAGTTTCTGAAAAATCATTTTCAAAATAAATCATTAAATTGATAGATTATCTACCTTCCGATGAAATCATTCCAATTTAAAAGATAAATTATCCTTTATTTCTAATATTATAATAAATTCCTTATTTTATAATGTACTTCTTTTAACTAATATTAAATACAAAAACCTTTGTATCTAATGAACTTCTTTTTAACTTTAGAAAATTATATAGATCGAGTAACTCAAAAATGATATAAAAGAACTGGGTACTACTAATAGTACCGCATATTTCCTTAGCAAGATGTGAAATACTTAAGAGAAGTATTTACCATCTGAAAATATCTTCTGCCCATTTTTTAGTTACTTTCAAGCCACTCAAATTAGTTGCATAAGATATTTTTCCTTTATCGAAATCCCAATCTGAAATAATACTATTATTATTCTTTTTCCAAAAATCATTTTGAATTCCTTTTAAAAATACCAGGATTTAAATTCGCAAAAATCCCTTTATAAAGCACGTTTCATAATCCAATTTTTAAAACTCCTTATATAAAACACATTCATAAGATTTATCTATCTTAAATAAATTCCTTTAATCTTAAACCAACATTAGTATTTATCGAACACCACATAGTCAAATTGTGAAACTAAATTCACGAAGAGTTCGTATTTTAAAATTTTAAATAAAATAACCAATCAATCAATGATAATAACTGAATATTATTATTCCTAAATCAAATAACTGTATCATTTGAAAGATATTCTTTTATATTCAAAATATAATTCGAGGGAAAATTAATTCATTTACTACTTTTCAAACAAATATTCTTTATTATAACAAACATGCGGTCATATATAATACTCTCAACTCATTCTAGAGTGTCACTTACCCTATCTCTAATGAGTAACTCATCCTAGGGTATTACAAACCCTATCTTCGATGAGGCTTTACTCCACCAAAGCCAAGGTCATCGCTTAACCTTGCGCTCTGATACAAAATGTGATGAATTGGATTTTCGACCCTGGAAAATCGATACTGATACATCCTTTGTAACGTATCGGGTTTTGCCCGCTCGAAAATCAACATCCGTACTTCACATTGTACTAGAATGCCGCAGATTCGACCGTTCAAATCCGATTCGCCGGAGCTATAACACAATTAAGTAAATAACACAACGGAAGAAAAGAATAATACATTGATATACAATATCTGATAAAACAGAGTGATACAATGAATATCAATATGATACAACAATATCAGAGATACAAAAAAATAGCAGCGGAAAGAAAAGATAACAACAGCAGCGGAACAATATCAATAGAAATGATAACTCCAAAATGATCTTCAGACAAGAATGAATCCACAACTCCAAGATAAGCAACTCCGATGAATGAACTAGCTCCAGATAATCTACTAAACCTGAATATCTGAAAAGAAACCCAACTCTAGACTGCTCGTGTGGAAAATTATAAGCACCCAGAGTTTAGGAAGGGAACAATAAACTCCGGATCAGTCATGGGACTGGTGTGAGCAACAAAAACAGTTTATCTTTAAACAACAGCAAAAGAATTTTAAACATTGAAATCCGCAATGCTTTTGGAAAATGAAACTACCATAAGACCTCCCACCACACACACAATGCAAACGCAGAATTGGAGGAGATTTCTTCTTATGATAGTCAAACATGCTTACTACGCAAATCATTGGATATTATCATTAGTGCATAGTGTAGAAAAACATTTCGAAAGTATAATATTAATCTTAGCCAACATACGACCAGTATCGTATGCCTACTATAGCTACTATGTTCAATAGCAGGTTACCGCCACATTCCATAGCAGGTAATACAACTAAAACCGTACACGTCGCGTATTGTTTCTTTGGATTTCCAACAAATGGTCAGGCTAAGGAACTTCCTTCCGCCGCATGGGATCGCCTCTGGCGGGACGTCCCGAGAGACAAACTGCTCTCTGCAAAACAAGGTCGGGTTACCCCTGTAACAGGTAACTCACGAATATGCCATCCCCCGGTCCTTTGGGACCTTTATCCGAGGCCTCGATAACCAACATCACACATAATAAAGTGTATCCACAGGAGTAAGTATCTAGGCTCCATACCATGACACCACCCTTTTCCAGAAGGAAATGACATACCCTAAAGGGCGCGACCCTCATAACCTTGCTGCAACATTCCTGTTTCGACCATTTCCGGGTTGTGAGGCCCTGACGAAGTCTCGTCCACAAAGCTACGCTTTGTCACAAAGCCATGCTTTGGGTCAACAGATGATCAACCTATGATCACAAAGATAAATGATCAAACAAATGATCATATCACAAATGATCAAACGATGATCATCACACAGCTACACTCAGCATGTCACATTACCAAATTGGGATATATCGCTGATAAATTTCAACTACATAACCTCTGAGCTCGTACGTCTCAGAGAAGGGTGTTAAGCTAAGAGAATAAATTCTCCGCCACCAACAGAAATGTATTTGAAAGAAATCGGCTTTATATCTCAAAGTGTAATGTCAGACATACAATCCATACAAGTCTGTTCCGGGTTCGAACAGAACCAAAGGCACTTCTCACGAAGCCCTTGCAAATCCGGATAATTTCCAATCACGTCTGGACTTCCCATCACTAAGGGTGATAAAACCTCTATATCGGGGATCAGCCGATGCAGAGTAACTCGACGGTAATCCTTCCGTTTTCAAAAATATCCGGTCTTCAACACCGGTCTTCAAATGCTATCCATATACGACATATCACATATTCGGAATGGGTTATACGACCCAAAGGTCCTCTCCCGGCTAAACCGAATAGTGAGCGAAATATTTAAAAACATATGGATATTGGGATTTCAATTAAGTCACAACTTATTACCCAAAACTTTCCATTTGAATGGTTAAAACAAATTACCATTTTCAAATCTTTAAACAAAAAGATTCAACCTTTATGGTTTAAACAGTTTCCACACTTTAATCTTTTAAACAAAAGATTCATTCACAGATTTTCCAAATTAATTTCCATTTCAATTTGATTAACTCGTTAAATCTTTAAATCAAAGATTTAACTTATATCTTTCAAAACAATTCCATTTCAAATGATTTAAACCAATCATTATTTTTAAATCTGTTAAAAATAAACAGATTCAAATCATAGCTTTTCAAACAATTCATTCATAACTTGGAAAACCAATTTTTCAATTCAATCTTGAAATTCCTTTAATTAAACTGGAATTTCATTTCTTATCTGAAAGCTTTTATTCTTTTAAAACAACAGTTTCATTTCAGAAAATCTGATTCATTCATACGAGTTAAAGTCTTTGGGTTAAATCCAAATTCTCAAAATTATACTTTTAAATGGTTTAAATTCAGATAAACACATTTATAACATTTTCAATCCCTAGTTTCAAATCATAGGATTCAATTTCAAACTTGAATTCAAATTTAAATCAAATTATTTAAATTTTCAAAACTCGATTAAGTTATTCAAAATAACTTTTATCTTTGAAATTCCATTTCAAAAGCTTTTCACATTAAACCCAAATTTCAAATTTCAAAATCAGTTGAAATTTCAATTTCAATTTCAAAAACATCAAATTTAAATTATCTGTGACTTAACCGATTTCCACGTGAAATCCATATTTGTGTGTGTATGGTGTGGTCCAGGGGTTTCACACAATGGTGCAACATCAATCATCATAGATATATCGATAAGCGGTATAATCCACAACGCTTATCTTCATTCACAGATTCATAGATAAAATAAATTTATCAGTCACAAAGATTCACAATTATAATTCGATGTGGGTTTCGGATAACCAACTGGAATCCGACTCCCTGTCGCATCGAAATTCAAATGTCGTTTACGGGTCAAGGGTTTCATATTCACATAGTAATATATCACAGATAAGTAAATTACAGATCATAACATAAATCAGGATGTATCACAAAGCATCGTACATCAGGGATATCAAACAATTCAACATTCCATAGAATCCAATATCGATAAGTAAGGTAAGTTAATTGTCTGATTAATTCAAATCAGATTAATTTCTATGAATTACTAATCCTGGTTAATTACAAATCATTTTGATTAATTATTCTTTAATCATTTATTAATTAACCATTAATAATAAATTTACTAACCTTTAATTATTATTCTTTAATGTAATTACATAAAGCAATTATTTCTTAATTATATTAAGATCTCAATCAATTAAAGAATAAACATCTTATCTTGATTCAACTACTTTAATTATCATTTAAACCTTGTTTAAAAATCTTTGTAATTAATTATTACTAACTACTTCACTTGAACCCTTAAGTTAAATTAATGATTTAAACACTTCATCTTTTAAAATCATTTACTTAATTACAACACCAAGTTTATTCAAAATAAACTTTCAAACAAAGGTTATGTATTTATTTAAAATACTTTTAACTTAATTTGCTATAAAACTTCATTTCCTATTAAATTTCAAAACCTGGTTACTGGTTTCTTAAAAAAAAAACTGGAAGCCTTACAACAAACCCGAGCCAAAAAGAAATTTACGCGAGCCAAGCACCCAACAACTCGAAATCTCCTTCCACTTCGAGACCATCACGAGAAAACTCGAGCCAGAGCCTATCTCCCCCGAAGAACACTTCGAGCTTCACCCAATACACTACGTCTTCCCCAGACTTCAGTTTAACTCAGACACGAGCATCCACTCGTGCATGTGCACAAACGGAATCGCCACCGTTGGTCGAAGCTCCAGCCTCCATCGAGTCGACGACAACTCACCTGTACCCCACGAGCACCCAGAAACCCACCACGTCGACGATCAAGCAAAAGGGTCATCAGACTCAAATCTGGGTCGAAGCTCGACCCACAAATCCACCTCAAGTAGCCACCTCCGACCATCAGCACCTTCGCCATCGTGACTAAAGTTTCGCCACTCACCTACGCTCCGATTCCACCACCATCGAACGGGACCGATGCACCATCGACGCTGCGGCAAACCCATTTCTGGTATCGACTCAAAACTGGGTTTAAACCCTAGAATCATGTCACTCGATCACCACAGTGATCAAGAACTTAAACGAGCATTTTTCTGACAATCTCCTATTCACCAGCCTCCTTCACCATCAATTGCGACATCCAATCATTACTCTGATCACCAGAATTGCCCAAAATAGATTTCTCGTTCAACTTGAAAATTTTCATTATTTACAATGTTAAAAATCATGAAATTTCTTTTAAAAATCATCATTTGTTAACAAAAATCTAATTTTAGGATCCAAGCCTGGAATTAAGTCTATTGATTTCTAACTTCAAAAATGGGTTTACTGTGAATTTTAAAATTTTGAATTGATTACTGGATATAAAATCTCGGAACCATTTTTAAAAATGAGGTTATACTCTACTAATCATTTTTCATTTGGGAATCATAACCTATAATTGATCATAGAAGGAGCAATTGAATTAAATCTAGGTTTTGTTCCTGTAATTTAACAGAGATATATGCATAGAAACATATACAGACATTCATACCAAAACATTTGCATATTTATATATATACACAAACATAATCACATCCATGCAATCACTTCACATCAAGTATTAATCATAAATTTCAGCTTATAAACCAGGCTAAGGTAATTTGGGTAGTAATTTGCTCACCTGTCATGAGAGAAAAAGAAACAGAGTTGCTTCAATATTGGCACAGACTTGAGAAAATGCAAGCTGGAACCCTTCTTTGATTTGTTTTGATGTTTAAGGCTTTGAACTGCTTTGTTTTCCAGATGGAACTGGTATACTTTAAATTCTTTTAATATTTGCCTGAAGCTTGTTTCAGGTTACTTGTTTGGTTTGAATCAAATGAAAATGGGATGAAGATGATTATAACATACATATAGCAAAGAGAGTGACAGGGTATATATTATTTGTACAGTAGGTAGAGATTTGCTTTCTTTTGTTTATCTTATTTTGTACATAACACATGGTTTCTTGCCTTGCATTTCGGCTGAGATGCGTTGGAGGTATGTTGCATTATGGGCTGACATGATGTTGTTATGTACAATATCAAAGACATTTTGTTTTTCTTCCTTTACAAGCTTGCAGGCTGCATACCTATACTTGCCTACATTTTTTAGCTCGGCTGATGGATATGGCATTAATTGCCCTGGTACTTCATGTCTTCAGCCATGACTTGCATATACATTTGTTTTGCTTAATACAGTATTGTACTTTATCATTTCCTTATGATATTTATATTTTCTCTGTACTTTGATTATTTATATACTTGAATGTATGCTTATCCTTTCTTTTGCAAGCTATTGAATGTATTTACATTTTTCTTGTTTACTTGTTTCATATTACAAGTGCACATACTTATATATTTACAAAGGTTTATTTTTCAGTAGTCTTGTTACTTTGTATTATTAATGAAGTTCTAGTTAATATGTCGTTTGAACTTATCTAATTTATTCACTTTCTATTTTATAAAACTATACCATTTATTTACAATATTTTTAAATCATTTATTCATTTGAATCTGGGAAAACTCGCATTACTTAAATCAATTTATTTCACAATTTTAATTCAAAAATTCAATAAATTATTAATTTAAATAAAATAAAATCTAGGGTCGTTACAAACTTCCCCCCTTAAAAGAATTTCGTCCTCGAAATTACCAAGGAGACAAAAAGATAGATGAAGAATATTTCATCAACTCAAACTGAACATTTATTCTGCATTTGGCTCACCAAATCAGAAAATCAACAATAGATACAAGAACGAATCTGTTTAACACTCCACAAAATACTCGAGTTATCCAGATCTACGAAGTATGCAGGGGCATCAGTTAGTTCAAAGGGATAACTAACCATTCGTAGAATATACTGGGACCCAAAGAATAGACAGATATATGGATATAATTTCGAAATTTTTTAGTTTAGAAACTAAATTATACCTATCAACCATAGCAAACAAAGCAACCAATACACCCAAACAAACAATTTTGGTCCATCCGGAGTTTATGTCCCATTTCTAATATATTGAATTTCTTTCTGGATCTACCAGAAATTATCGAAGAATTGAGAAGAGATGACGAACAAAATAGATTGATAGAGAAAAGATTACTTCCTTGTTGTTACAGAGTATTGACCATTTTAGTCATATTCCCTCTGTCCCCTATCTCATCCTCTTCTTGCACTCATACTCACTATCAGTGGATAGTAAGAGAATTTACCGAGGTATTCGAACGGATATCTGAGAATTACTCATTCTAGGGTATACTTCACCCTATCTCTAATGAGTTACTTAATGTGTTATACTCCTGAGCTAAAGTTCAACCTTCATCTCTGATACCACATGTGACGACTCGGGTTTTGCCCGCTCGAAAATCAACATCCGTACTTCACATTGTACTAGAATGCCGCAGATTCGACCGTTCAAATCCGATTCGCCGGAGCTATAACACAATTAAGTAAATAACACAACGGAAGAAAAGAATAATACATTGATATACAATATCTGATACAACAGAGTGATACAATGAATATCAATATGATACAACAATATCAGAGATACAAAAAAATAGCAGTGGAAAAGAAAAGATAACAACAGCAGCGGAACAATATCAATAGAAATGATAACTCCAAAATGATCTTCAGACAAGAATGAATCCACAACTCCAAGATAAGCAACTCCGATGAATGAACTAGCTCCAGATAATCTACTAAACCTGAATATCTGAAAAGAAACCCAACTCTAGACTGCTCGTGTGGAAAATTATGAGCACCCAGAGTTTAGGAAGGGAACAATAAACTCCGGATCAGTCATGGGACTGGTGTGAGCAACAAAAACAGTTTATCTTTAAACAACAGCAAAAGAATTTTAAACATTGAAATCCGCAATGCTTTTGGAAAATGAAACTACCATAAGACCTCCCACCACACACACAATGCAAACGCAGAATTGGAGGAGATTTCTTCTTATGATAGTCAAACATGCTTACTACGCAAATCATTGGATATTATCATTAGTGCATAGTGTAGAAAAACATTTCGAAAGTATAATATTAATCTTAGCCAACATACGACCAGTATCGTATGCCTACTATAGCTACTATGTTCAATAGCAGGTTACCGCCACATTCCATAGCAGGTAATACAACTAAAACCGTACACGTCGCGTATTGTTTCTTTGGATTTCCAACAAATGGTCAGGCTAAGGAACTTCCTTCCGCCGCATGGGATCGCCTCTGGCGGGACGTCCCGAGAGACAAACTGCTCTCTGCAAAACAAGATCGGGTTACCCCTATAACAGGTAACTCACGAATATGCCATCCCCCGGTCCTTTGGGACCTTTATCCGAGGCCTCGATAACCAACATCACACATAATAAAGTGTATCCACAGGAGTAAGTATCTGGGCTCCATACCATGACACCACCCTTTTCCAGAAGGAAATGACATACCCTAAAGGGCGCGACCCTCATAACCTTGCTGCAACATTCCTGTTTCGACCATTTCCGGGTTGTGAGGCCCTGACGAAGTCTCGTCCACAAAGCTACGCTTTGTCACAAAGCCATGCTTTGGGTCAACAGATGATCAACCTATGATCACAAAGATAAATGATCAAACAAATGATCATATCACAAATGATCAAACGATGATCATCACACAGCTACACTCAGCATGTCACATTACCAAATTGGGATATATCGCTGATAAATTTCAACTACATAACCTCTGAGCTCGTACGTCTCAGAGAAGGGTGTTAAGCTAAGAGAATAAATTCTCCGCCACCAACAGAAATGTATTTGAAAGAAATCGGCTTTATATCTCAAAGTGTAATGTCAGACATACAATCCATACAAGTCTGTTCCAGGTTCGAACAGAACCGAAGGCACTTCTCACGAAGCCCTTGCAAATCCGGATAATTTCCAATCACGTCTGGAATTCCCGTCACTAAGGGTGATAAAACCTCTATATCGGGGATCAGCCGATGCAGAGTAACTCGACGGTAATCCTTCCGTTTTCAAAAATATCCGGTCTTCAACACCGGTCTTCAAATGCTATCCATATACGACGTATCACATATTCGGAATGGGTTATACGACCCAAAGGTCCTCTCCCGGCTAAACCGAATAGTGAGCGAAATATTTAAAAACATATGGATATTGGGATTTCAATTAAGTCACAACTTATTACCCAAAACTTTCCATTTGAATGGTTAAAACAAATTACCATTTTCAAATCTTTAAACAAAAAGATTCAACCTTTATGGTTTAAACAGTTTCCACACTTTAATCTTTTAAACAAAAGATTCATTCACAGATTTTCCAAATTAATTTCCATTTCAATTTGATTAACTCGTTAAATCTTTAAATCAAAGATTTAACTTATAGCTTTCAAAACAATTCCATTTCAAATGATTTAAACCAACCATTATTTTTAAATCTGTTAAAAATAAACAGATTCAAATCATAGCTTTTCAAACAATTCATTCATAACTTGGAAAACCAATTTTTCAATTCAATCTTGAAATTCCTTTAATTAAACTGGAATTTCATTTCTTATCTGAAAGCTTTTATTCTTTTAAAACAACAGTTTCATTTCAGAAAATCTGATTCATTCATACGAGTTAAAGTCTTTGGGTTAAATCCAAATTCTCAAAATTATACTTTTAAATGGTTTAAATTCAGATAAACACATTTATAACATTTTCAATCCCTAGTTTCAAATCATAGGATTCAATTTCAAACTTGAATTCAAATTTAAATCAAATTATTTAAATTTTCAAAACTCGATTAAGTTATTCAAAATAACTTTTATCTTTGAAATTCCATTTCAAAAGCTTTTCACATTAAACCCAAATTTCAAATTTCAAAATCAGTTGAAATTTCAATTTCAATTTCAAAAACATCAAATTTAAATTATCTGTGACTTAACCGATTTCCACGTGAAATCCATATTTGTGTGTGTATGGTGTGGTCCAGGGGTTTCACACAATGGTGCAACATCAATCATCATAGATATATCGATAAGCGGTATAATCCACAACGCTTATCTTCATTCACAGATTCATAGATAAAATAAATTTATCAGTCACAAAGATTCACAATTATAATTCGATGTGGGTTTCGGATAACCAACTGGAATCCGACTCCCTGTCGCATCGAAATTCAAATGTCGTTTACGGGTCAAGGGTTTCATATTCACATAGTAATATATCACAGATAAGTAAATTACAGATCATAACATAAATCAGGATGTATCACAAAGCATCGTACATCAGGGATATCAAACAATTCAACATTCCATAGAATCCAATATCGATAAGTAAGGTAAGTTAATTGTCTGATTAATTCAAATCAGATTAATTTCTATGAATTACTAATCCTGGTTAATTACAAATCATTTTGATTAATTATTCTTTAATCATTTATTAATTAACCATTAATAATAAATTTACTAACCTTTAATTATTATTCTTTAATGTAATTACATAAAGCAATTATTTCTTAATTATATTAAGATCTCAATAAATTAAAGAATAAACATCTTATCTTGATTCAACTACTTTAATTATCATTTAAACCTTGTTTAAAAATCTTTGTAATTAATTATTACTAACTACTTCACTTGAACCCTTAAGTTAAATTAATGATTTAAACACTTCATCTTTTAAAATCATTTACTTAATTACAACACCAAGTTTATTCAAAATAAACTTTCAAACAAAGGTTATGTATTTATTTAAAATACTTTTAACTTAATTTGCTATAAAACTTCATTTCCTATTAAATTTCAAAACCTGGTTACTGGTTTCTTAAAAAAAAACTGGAAGCCTTACAACAAACCCGAGCCAAAAAGAAATTTACGCGAGCCAAGCACCCAACAACTCGAAATCTCCTTCCACTTCGAGACCATCACGAGAAAACTCGAGCCAGAGCCTATCTCCCCCGAAGAACACTTCGAGCTTCACCCAATACACTACGTCTTCCCCAGACTTCAGTTTAACTCAGACACGAGCATCCACTCGTGCATGTGCACAAACGGAATCACCACCGTTGGTCGAAGCTCCAGCCTCCACCGAGTCGACGACAACTCACCTGTACCCCACGAGCACCCAGAAACCCACCACGTCGACGATCAAGCAAAAGGGTCATCAGACTCAAATCTGGGTCGAAGCTCGACCCACAAATCCACCTCAAGTAGCCACCTTCGACCATCAGCACCTTCGCCATCGTGACTAAAGTTTCGCCACTCACCTACGCCCCGATTCCACCACCATCGAACGGGACCGATGCACCATCGACGCTGCGGCAAACCCATTTCTGGTATCGACTCAAAACTGGGTTTAAACCCTAGAATCATGTCACTCGATCACCACAGTGATCAAGAACTTAAACGAGCATTTTTCTGACAATCTCCTATTCACCAGCCTCCTTCACCATCAATTGCGACATCCAATCATTACTCTGATCACCAGAATTTCCCAAAATAGATTTCTCGTTCAACTTGAAAATTTTCATTATTTACAATGTTAAAAATCATGAAATTTCTTTTAAAAATCATCATTTGTTAACAAAAATCTAATTATAGGATCCAAGCCTGGAATTAAGTCTATTGATTTCTAACTTCAAAAATGGGTTTACTGTGAATTTTAAAATTTTGAATTGATTACTGGATATAAAATCTCGGAACCATTTTTAAAAATGAGGTTATACTCTACTAATCATTTTTCATTTGGGAATCATAACCTATAATTGATCATAGAAGGAGCAATTGAATTAAATCTAGGTTTTGTTCCTGTAATTTAACAGAGATATATGCATAGAAACATATACAGACATTCATACCAAAACATTTGCATATTTATATATATACACAAACATAATCACATCCATGCAATCACTTCACATCAAGTATTAATCATAAATTTCAGCTTATAAACCAGGCTAAGGTAATTTGGGTAGTAATTTGCTCACCTGTCATGAGAGAAAAAGAAACAGAGTTGCTTCAATATTGGCACAGACTTGAGAAAATGCAAGCTGGAACCCTTCTTTGATTTGTTTTGATGTTTAAGGCTTTGAACTGCTTTGTTTTCCAGATGGAACTGGTATACTTTAAATTCTTTTAATATTTGCCTGAAGCTTGTTTCAGGTTACTTGTTTGGTTTGAATCAAATGAAAATGGGATGAAGATGATTATAACATACATATAGCAAAGAGAGTGACAGGGTATATATTATTTGTACAGTAGGTAGAGATTTGCTTTCTTTTGTTTATCTTATTTTGTACATAACACATGGTTTCTTGCCTTGCATTTCGGCTGAGATGCGTTGGAGGTATGTTGCATTATGGGCTGACATGATGTTGTTATGTACAATATCAAAGACATTTTGTTTTTCTTCCTTTACAAGCTTGCAGGCTGCATACCTATACTTGCCTACATTTTTTAGCTCGGCTGATGGATATGGCATTAATTGCCCTGGTACTTCATGTCTTCAGCCATGACTTGCATATACATTTGTTTGCTTAATACAGTATTGTACTTTATCATTTCCTTATGATATTTATATTTTCTCTGTACTTTGATTATTTATATACTTGAATGTATGCTTATCCTTTCTTTTGCAAGCTATTGAATGTATTTACATTTTTCTTGTTTACTTGTTTCATATTACAAGTGCACATACTTATATATTTACAAAGGTTTATTTTTCAGTAGTCTTGTTACTTTGTATTATTAATGAAGTTCTAGTTAATATGTCGTTTGAACTTATCTAATTTATTCACTTTCTATTTTATAAAACTATACCATTTATTTACAATATTTTTAAATCATTTATTCATTTGAATCTGGGAAAACTCGCATTACTTAAATCAATTTATTTCACAATTTTAATTCAAAAATTCAATAAATTATTAATTTAAATAAAATAAAATCTAGGTTCGTTACATCCTTAGAATTAACATGCCGCATATTCAAGTGCCGGAAAACCCGACTGTTAAGGGTAAAAAGAAAATAAAGGCAGAACAGAATCTTAAACGAATGGAATAACATATATTATTTCAATATATATATCTTTACAGCAGAAATTTTAAATACATTTATCAGAGTTAAACATGGCAGTTATAAATATCAGTCCTTACAAATGTGGAATACAACAGTACACAAGAGTTGTGAAAAAGAGGTAATGGTGTATTGAAGGATCTTTTAACTCCATGCTATGAGATCTTCTAGATTTCTTCTAACTAAACCTGATTACTAGGCTGCCTGAAAAAAAATAGAGCTCCTAGAGTTTAAGGAGAAAGAAAAAAAACCTCTTGGTCAGTCATAGGACCGGTGTGAGAAACTCAAAATACGAGCTTTTGAAAACAAAGGGTATCTCATAAGATCATGTCGCACATAAAAATGGAACGGGTTTTTACCTCATGATAACCAAAACATTTGCTATGCAAAATCTAGGAATATTATTTCTAATTATATTCTTCTAAAAACACTTTTCAAGTAAATATACATAATTTTAACCGAAATTATTACATTATTAAATTGCAACATACTTGGTTCTACAATCAAGTCCGAAGGCACTTGTCGGAGAATAGATTTCCATACAATGGCAAGGTAAGGGACTACCTTCCGTACAGTACATCTATAGAGGAATGTACCGAGGATCGACATCTTTAAAAACCTCTGCGAATCAGAATCAGCCTACCCGTAGATCAATCTGATGGCAGATGGGACCGAATATTACATCACCCCGGTCGTAACAGACCTATTTATGGCCACAACATACTCCACATATAGAGAGTAATCCAGAAGGGTGATGACCATTCCCATATAGCGCAACTCACATAGCCCTGAAGCAACCCAGTTTTAGCCATTACCGGTTGATGAGGCGAGAGGTAACGATTACCTTTCACATAGCACACATTCCATTTTAAATGCCACACTGCCATTCTATGATCACACAACTGATTTCAACAAACGTATAACTCCTAAGCTCGTATGTCTCAGGAAAGGGTGTTAAGCTAAGAGAAGTTACCTTCTCCGTCACCAAACAGATGATACATTTATAGAGATTAATCAATGTGATTAGAAATGCAATGTCAAACATTCGTCCATACAAGTTGTCCAGGAACAATACAAACTAAAGGAACTCTCCTACCACATCCTGTCGAGAATCATCTCTAGGATTAGTAGTGAGCAGCCCTTGCATCAAAGATCAAATGAAGATACTACTGCCACATACATATGATATAGGAAATTTCCTCCGAGGGTCAGTGACAAGCAGCACTTCATTCTATTTACTATCATTCCAGGTCTTCACTTCAAATGTAAATTGGTTCAAAGTGGCTTTTCCCGATAAGAATCACTTAAATTCGACCCTGGGTTTCTTCGAATCAATCATCAATAAAAAGATATTAAGAAAATAGGTGCTTATCGGTTGATTCATTACTTACTTCTTATCAAAAATATCTTCTACAAATATATATAAATAAAACTTTTCTTTTTCGTATATATGGAATCATTAGACCTCTCTTTAATTTTTGAAATACCAAATCAAAATCAATTCTTACAAATCATATTGCAAAACCTTATTGTGTAAAAATGGTCGATAGAAATTATACTAATTCTACTTAACATCAATTTCCATATTCAACCTTTACTATCCATCGAAAAGCGCTGAAATCGCCTTTTAAATTCACACGGATTATACGGGTTCCCTTTGCGGAATTTAATACCAAGTATAAGAAGATTATCTCTACACAACCCAAGCTGTATCAATTCAAATTTATAAATTTTGAATCTTTTATACTTGTCTCATTTTCGACATTTTGACATTATCTATCCCTCGTCCACGAAAGAGGCCAGGTGAGCCAGGGCACTGGTTGCTCCTGAACATCTCCTTAGTTTAAGCACCTCACATTTGGATCTCACGAGTAGAAATATCTAGTCTACTCGTCGGCTTTTAGAGCCAAGATTAAATCATTTTATTATATAGCCCTTTCTTCAAATCATTTATTTAAACTCTTTTAAAAAATACTATAAAATCTCAAAATCATTATTAAAACACTTAATTATTCATTTGAAAATATTTATAAAAGATTTGTAAAAGAATACTTAAGTTCAAAGCCATATTTCAAAAGTTATAAAAAGTGCTGCAAAAAGTGCAGCGAATAATGATTATAAAGCTTATTTAATCAAAATAACTTTTAGATCATTTAAAAATCCATTTTTATAACTCAAATATCCTTTAAAGAATTTTAAAAGATTTATAGAATTTATTCCATATTTTTAAAGAATAAAAAATATCATTTTTAAAGAATTTGTCTATGATAACCCGGAATTTTGGATATTTGAAATTGGAATATTTAATTGATTTTAAATATTTAGAAGTTAATTTCTAACTTGAATTTCAAATATCACTATTTATGGATTATATTAAATAATTTGAAGTTGGGTAAAATGTTGAATCTGGAGATTTAAGCCTGTTAAAAATAATTTGAAGGCTTATAAAATTCATATTAATAATACTGAAGGTAATAGAACTTTTAAAATTGAATTTAAAAGTGTTTTGTTCAGTTTTGAATTTATACCGTTTAAATCGATATTTAAAAATAGCCTTCCGGGGCATAGTCTCAGATTTTTGATGAAACCAGTTCCATTGGAACCGTAATATTGTATTATTATCGGATTCCAAATTTTGTAGCATTTGGAGTTGTCGTGTGATCGTATGATAGGTAAACGCGTTGAAATTTATATCGAATTCAATATAATAACTGGGTCCAAAAAGCTATCTTCTACATACGATCGAATTAGCACTCGAAACCTCTTCCATTGTGTTCGGAATAGGGATATTACATTATGAACGCCTAGCGGCATGCCCCGATAGGATGTCAAAATTTCAAGCTACGATTTCGAGTCGGTTTAAATTTAAATATATATAATTGTTGACTGGTCAAAGTCTGCCTTCTGCAAATTGTATATGACCTAGCCTATTTGAGCACGCATATATCACGTCCATCACTCTCTTGCAAACGAGATGTTTCAGTTTTGACATAAAGTAAATAAATAAATTTTAAATTAAAAGCCTTATCTTCCTCAATACGCAATGCACTCGTTATTTATCTCGAGCCTTCGTTCCTTCTTTCAGAATTAAACGAACAGATAAACTTTCAAAAAAAATAGAACTAAAACAAAACAAGTCCCTTTCCTCGTTCAAAATCACTCAACAGAAGATAATGGCCACGTTTTTTTTTCAAATCAAAACCAGAATCGTATTTCTTCCCATTCGATTCACGAAAAAAATCCCCAAATCATCATTCGTTCGAATTTATACAAAAGAAAAGGGGGGAGAATCAAATCGCGACTTTGTTCCTGAAATCGAATGCGTAATAGGTGGGGTTCCTCGTTCGCGTTCGAGCCTGGGAAGGTGGATTCGATGCCGGAGTTCGAGATTCGTTCGAATTGACATCGACAGGAGTAAGTCGATCGAGCGTGGCTTCGTCTCACGTTGAAGGGGATTCGCGGTGACTTGAGAAGTGTGAGGAGCCGAGGTCGTGGAGGGAGGCTAAGGTTGGTTTCGCGATGGGGGTCAGCGATTTGGTGCGTGGTTGTAGGTATAACAGTTGTTTTAAATTTAATTTCATATATATATCTAGATTAAGGAAATATATATATATACACATATCCAGTGAAATATATATATACAGATTTTTCAAATTCATATATATATATATACAGAAAATAATTTTAACAGTAAGGTGATTAAACATTCTGCTGTTTATTTTATTCTCCAAAATTTTCAATTTTTGATTTAATATATATAGATAAAAGAAATTAAAAAATTTATATGGTTTAGAAACAGAAACCCTTTTTAGGCAGAGAAAGATATTTATACAGAAAAATATATACAATAACAGTAAAGTATAAAACGATTTATTATTTCAATTTAAGCTTTTATATATATGAATATAGGAATGTGCAGAAGTGAAATATGTTTCAGTAAGGTATTTAGTTAAATTCATTTATATAGGTAAGATTTCTGAAAATAGAGTTGTATTTAAAATTGGATTTTTGAGTTTATATAAAATAATTTTTATGCATGCAGGTAACTTACTATTTAATTTTAGGTATATATACGGTAATATTTTAAGTTATATAGGAATTTCAAAAATATTTGAAGGTTTATATAAATTAGATTTTTATGGAATTTATATAGCTTATTTTTTATAAAATATATATATGTAGTTCCAAAAGTGAAAAGAAATAAAGATAAATATTTTCAATCACTAGTCTATTTTATAGTAATGTATTATGGAGATTAGCCTATTTAATTATTTTAGTTACCAAAAACAATTTATTTAAGGAAAAATTTGTTTAAAATAAATCATTGGTTCATTAAAACTTTCAAATGGAATTTAATTGTTAAAATTGTTCGAATATTAATAAAATCATACAAATATTTATAGAAGGTCAAAAATCGAAAGGGAAGCAAGCTGGATTGGAAATAGGATGCTAATAAAATAAAGGTGAGTTAATCTCACTCTTCTGGATTTTTATTTAAATTTAAATGGTTAAATTTAAATAATTGGTTGAATGATTGAATTGATTTGATGTGCTATATTATATATATAGTAGTATATATATATATATGGGAGTGATTGATTTCCCGCATTATATAGCAGATGAGACCCTATGCGCCGCATAATAGCAGATGATATTATAAAAACCCATATACCGCGATATTCCACCTCGAAGTGGAATTGGTATATTGCTAACGTCTATGGATGGAGGGAAACAGGTTGGAGGGATCCAACTGGATTCCTCAAAATTATTTAAATTGATCTGATAATTCTGTGACATGATTATTTGATATCCTATGTTGAATTATATTGATCATATTGGGAATTGAAATTTATTGATTGCTCTGGCTTGATTATATATATATATTTTGGAATTTTGAGAATTGAAATATATATATATATAAAGTTTGGATTTTTAAAGTAAATGAAAAGGAATATTTTCAAAAAAATAATTAAAAGGAACTTGGATAATTTAAAATGATTTGGAAAAATAAAAGTTGATTTCTAAATTGTAACAAATAACCCAAAGTATGGGAAAGAAGATATTTTGAATAAATAAATTCAAGTGATAATATTTAAAAGGAGTAAAGAATTTATTTTAAAAATTTAAGATTTAAATGGGTTTGGAAAAGATAAGGAAGCAATTTATAAATAAATATGAAATCCGTGGATTCAAGTTAAATAAGGTTTTAAAATCCTAATTTAGAAGCTTAACCTGGAATTAATGAAATTAACGGAATTTAAAATAAATTTGAGTGAGTAAAGAATTTATTTTAAAATGGAATTGACTTGGAAATCAATTTGAGATTTTGGTAAGGTAATTGAACTGGGTCTAAAAGATGGATGATACTATGAAATTTATAAACTGGGTTTATAAAGTAATATATCAGTGGATATTTGGAAGAATAAATTCAAGATGGGAATTTATTAAAGAAATGGGTAAATTTGTTTAAAAATAAATAGTGATTTATTTTTAAATATGTGTAAGAGAAGTGTATTTCCGAGGATAGCCAAGTACGTTTCCAAAGCAAATTTTTAAGTATAAGTTAAAAAATTAAGGATTGTTTTAAAAGCATGTTTTAGAAAATTTATTATTAAACGTTTAAGTTTTAAAGTAAGTATTTTCCAAATTTATTTAGTAGTAATTATATAAAAGTAACCTGGTATTGTGTTTTAAAAGGATAAAATGTAGTTTTATATTTTATAAAGTAGTTTATTTTAAATATTCTTAAAGTATATATTTGTAAATAATGTATTAAGGTAGTTTTAATTTAAATGTTTTAAAGCGTATTTTATAATAAAGTGTTTTTAAGTTATTTTTAAAATCTAAAGTTTGTAGTTGGTGATTTCAGTGGAAATAGAAATTATTTGGGGAATTTATTCCATGAGAGAAAGACGGTTTGAAACTGTTTTCGAAGAGTTAAAAGGTGGAAATATATCTTGCTAAGATATTTGAGATAAATAAATAATTTGGAAGAAAATATTATGGCTTGATGGTTGTTTGTGAATGTTAATTGATAGTTAAATAATCGACTATCAATATTGGCCAATGCGCTGATCATTCCGAAGAGACCGGGATCGGGATTTATTTCCCGAAAACCACTTCGATCCGGTTTGTATGTTTTCGTGGGGAAACGAGTTTGAATCGAAGATGGTACAGTGAAGTGCAAGGGCTAGTCGCTACTAATCCTGAGGGTGATTCCGAAATGGATGTGGTAGGAATAGTGCCTTCGGTTCCGTTCGGAACCGGAACGGACTTGTATGGATGAATGCTTTCGGAACATTGTCAGGTGGACGGTGGGCATTCTAAGAGATGTGTTCAAAAATGTTAACGCTTAGCCTCAAGCCTCATCAACCGGGAATGACTGAAATTCAGGGGTTATGCAGCAAGGCTATGTGGGTCGCACCCATTAGGGTGAGGTCATCCCTGTCTAGATATCCCTTTTTTCGGCTTAGTGGTGCGGTTGCTGATCACAACCGTGGGTTGATATTACTCGGAATTATCCAGTAAGGGGTAGTTCCGGTCTTGTGTTGCAGGGGATCGGGCGTGGTCCTCGGTACGCTGATCTAGACCAGGTATTGTGACAGGTGGTACCCAGTGCCTAGTCATTAGTTGGAAATCCATTATCCATACGTGTCTTTTACGGTTTTTGTTTGTAGAACCCACTTTGTGGCTAGTATGCTGGAATTTAATCATGTAACAATTTCAGCTATTTTAATAAGTATTTGTATATAGACACTATTATAATATCAGAGGATTTTGATAAAAAGTGTTTTGGCTATCGTAAGGTAAAAACCTGACATGTTTATTTGTGGCGTGGTCTTACGAGATGCTTTTGATTTCAAATGGTTTGGAAAACTTTAATAATCCAATTGAGTGTGTTTTCTCACGCTGGTTTTCCAGACTGACTCGGGTGTTATTTTATTATAATGCTCGGGTCAGACCGAGTATTATTGATTACAGGAAAGGATACTGAGGAGCTCAGACGACGAGCTGGATGGCGAGACGTATCACACGTATATGATGTATATTCCGTTGTGTTGTGTATGTTGTGTATTCTGTATGTGGGACAAGTTATTATAACTGTCCTGAATTGTGATGTTGATTATATTGTACTCTGATGTTGTATTCTGGTGATGTATGTATAAACAGATATAGTTCTTTCTGTAAAGACCAATTATTATCTATTATATTTTATTCCGCTGCGATGGTTAGATTCTGTTGTTATTTTGTTTCTTCTTCTTCTACCTCCTTCTTCTTCAACCCTAATGGTTCGTATTTCCGTTCACTTTGAGTCGATATGTTAGAGAATAGTGTCGATTCAAGGGGTATGGATTTGGGGGCTGTTACATTGTCGCTTTGGTTTCCGAACTGCCAAACGACGACTATTTTGAAAACTTGTTTTACTCATATTTCAAAATCTACGAAATGAAATCTGGATCGTTTTCTTTTCTTTGAAAACTATGATTATAAGGGTTCGGAAAATTCTTATTTTAAAGAATTCCGACTCTGAATCCGTTGTATACATGGATATAACTTTCTACGGCATGAAATAGTGAACTGTCGTTACACGACGCGCCTATTTTTGACTTAATTTTCATAACTAGTCAAAAGTTCACCAAATTGGATTTCAATGTTTATAAAAGATTTATCAATTATTTTAAACCATTTTCAAGAGTTTTAACAATCTCGTATACACCGTTTCATTTATTGGAGGAAAATGATTTCCTTTGTGATATTCGACATGTATTAAACATGACTTGTTTCAAAACGAAATAAACATATAATCAACATTCAAACTTGATGATCAAACATGGTAAACAACCATAACAATCATATCACATCATCATATTATATATATAGAGAGAGTTTCTCATCTTCATTTTCACTAAACTAGTTTTAAAACGGTTATAGCTCCGCTATCTCGAAATCAAACTCCATGAAATCGAGCTCAAAAGCCTTTAGAAGGTTCTACCTACCCTTGGAAGCTCACTTCCTTGGCATTGGGTGGTGGATAGCTCGGCTTTGGGTAGTAGGAGGTGGTGGTCGTGGGTTTTGGTGGAGGAATAGAGTGATTTGAGCTTGGTTTTGAGCGGATTGATAATGTATATGTACTAATAAATTTAGTTTCTTTTTGTAATTATTTTCTCCATAATTTCTTTATATATGAAGCCATTAGAATAGCTTGAAGAATGAGGAAGAAGATGAAGCAAATAGCTTTGGAATTTAGGAAAGAGGGGTGGTGTATTTATAGGAAATTTTAAAAATAAAATATCTAAACATGAATGGACCAAAATGCCTTTTCCATACCCCCTCCATCACCTCAAATGCATGCCCCCCCTTTTCAACCTCCATATGCTTGTGTAAGAGTGTAAGGTGAGTTGATGGATGCTTTTGGGTTGCTTAAGTATTAAGTTTTTAGGAAAACATCTTGATATTTTGTAATATATATATATATTTGAATTTATATGTATATATGTATGTGTGTGTGTATATATGGTCATGTGCATGGTAGGGTGTGCGTGTGTATGTTATATATGTATACATGACATATAAACAAGGTTGCAATGACTTTTGAACGATTTTCGTTCGTTAAACGGTTGAAAATCGGGAAACCGATTTCCAGACACATTTTCACTTATAAGTTAATTTCCATATAAATGTAAAAACATTTTCAAATCAAGTATATATCTTTATAAAACTATTATAATTGATTTATCATTTAAAACAATTATTATAACCATAATAATAATTATTAAATCATTAAATCTTAATTTAAATTCATGAATCAATTTTTAATATAACGGCATCACTTATGATGTCATAAATACCTTTAATTTTCCTAAAAATAAAATAAATAATTTTATCTCATATTTTTGTTCAACTATAAAAATAATTCTAAGTATCCAGCTTCGAGCGCGATGTCTGGTAATTATAGAGCTATTTATTGATAAAATGGTTTTCGGCCGTTTTATCGATATTTTTCCAAATTATATATTTTGGGAACATTTTTCCAAAATAAGTCCCCTATTATTATTAATTACTTAAAACTTGATTATTTTTTGAAAAAAATCTATATTTGAATATATAAATTAATTTAAATATCCTTAATTAAAGCAATCAAATTATGGGTCGTTACACTTATCTATTTAATTCCAAAATTAAATCACCAAATCCTCTACCATCATCTTCATATCTTCGGCAAAAGAACATAAAATGAAGAGAAAAGGAAAATTTTCTTTTCATAAATGATATTTTAGTGATTCATAAAGAGGAGATTTATTTCCTTCTTTTAACTCCTCCTTTAGATTTTCAAATTACATTTGAAAACTCTCTTGTTTTTCCATCATGCATGTGGGCCTCAATAGAAATTCCAAAAAAACACTTAGCAATAAATCTATCTAAATCCAATCTAAATATTTATTGATATCGAATATCAATACGTGTGTTTATAACTTTTATAGATTCACTTTATTAAGTGCTAATTTTATTCAAACAAATCAAACAAAGTCTAATAAGTAATATTTCATAAATGTTAATTAATTTAATTAGTTTACAACAATTTATAAATTAATAAATCACATGGTTTATTCAGAGTATTCATCATTACGGTTGTGCGACTCAAATGTGTAAATTCAGTCAGCGATTAATATCGAACATTTCAAATATTAACGTTCATACATCACTTAGCAGGTACTGTGACATTTTGGCAAAATTTATCGCTTACACATCTTTTGGTAAAATCCAATTTTACTTATTACAAGCGGTACCTGATAATGACAATTATTTACACCAATTCTCTTCGCCAAAACTATATCACTTTGGATTTATGGAATTTGGTAATGGTTGAAATTCCAATATCATCCACATCCAACTTTATAGTCCAAACACAAAGTCCATGGTTTAATAATAACAAATATTACTAACCGAACTGCTTTGGCCAAAGACTTTGACTTTGAGTTGACATCAGTTGACCGTGATACTAACCTCATATAATCGAGGAGATAAATCCTCTCTTGAATAGTGTCTCACTTCCAGTGCTTTCACTCGATCCATCTATAGTCGTTCGATGGACTCTGTGTCATGATTTGATTATAATTAAAGCGGAGCTTCCACATTAAAGACAATAGTATTTTCAAGTCGAGAGAACCGTGTAAATTAGTCATATCAATATTCTGTTTGACCATAGTTATATTAACCAACAGAAAACTATTGAGTGAGTCATTCCATAGTTATCCAATAACTATTAGTATGTAATCCTTAGGTGCCCCCAACAGTCATGAGTAGTGCACTCCCTTACATTTGGAGAGTGTTACGTACTCTAGTCTCAATGGATACATCGATATCCAGCCTCGATGGATCTTGACTAGGAGCATTTAAAATTGTATATTTGTTTCATTGTGATAAATTACTTACGGTTACACTTTGTAACTACTATCACAAAACATACCATTTATGGATTTATACTAAATTAATTTTAATTAAATTAATTAATTTATATAACCACATTATATCAAGTATATAATAGAAAGAAAACACCTCTATTTCGAACAAAATTAGTCAACGAGTTGGATATATGTAATAAATTATATAATTGCCCCTAGGGCATACCCTAACTCTATCAGTCTCCCACTTGCACTTGGGGTCAATTATGGAATCTTATTCCAACTTCTCCAATCGGTTTTCTCAAAACCAATTGGCTCAATCCCTTTGTGAATGGGTATGCTATTATGTTTCAATTATCTATTCGGTTAATCAACTCTCTCCAACGATGATAAACTGCTTTATCATGTGGAACGATTCAGAATATGCCTCTCGACTTCTAGTGAGCTCTAAGTTCTATTATAAATTATATCACAACATTGTTATCATATAACAATGTTATGAGATTCTTAACATTTGGAATTGACTCAGTTATAAATTTGTGCACTTATATTTTTATATGCATTGTTTTTATTGCAGCGCTATAAAAGGCGATGTACTTAGCCTTTTTCATTGAATCAGCCACGGTCTTTCATTTGGAACATTTCAAATTTAATGATTCTTAACTTAAGTTTATTGTTGACATATTATGCTCAATATCACTTATGAAGTGTGATTCCAAATACTCTTTTATAAGGAGTTTGTTATTTCTATAAACAATTCTCTAGTATTTCATAAATACACAAGAAAACTTCAAACAACCACTTAGTGATATCAGTATGGATTTTATATTTGCTTCATCTATTAAATACATAAACAAATCACAATAACATATACAACATAACATGTATGATAATTACTATTGCCCAAGCATAAGGAATCCATCTTACATGTTTCACATTAAACATTTTAATAAGGCGTCCTTGCATATCGTTTGGGACATTCCCGGTATCTTTTATACATACTTTGAAAAGACATCATTTATTAATCCAATGTCCAACATTACAACTAGAGCAGATTTTAACACAACTACATCGTTTAAATGAACAATGTGTTGTTTACTTATGTTTAGAAATATCATCGTACCTTTTAACTTTCACTTATGAGCACATGCTTCCTTTACATTTGATGACAATCAAACTATTTGATATTTCCATCAAAATGTTTGTTCAATTTTGAGGCATATAAAATGATACTTTCTATCATTCCTTGGATCATATCCAAAATCCCACAAACTCAATATCGCTATGACTGACTTCAAGACACTTTGGTTGTTATGTGCAAACAGTCTAGTTTAAATCTATATTTAGAACTTTATGTTTCAACACATATATACGAAAACCTAAAGTCATACTAGGCGATAATTTTTTGAGTAAATCCGAATTAACTTGAGTACATTGAATAATGAGTCTATTAAACTAATTTTAACATTTGAAATTTACAAGGTCATTCTTATCTGCGTTAGTCTCTTAAAGACACAATCGCGGCCGATGGATCATATCCCTTTGGATACAACTACTAAAATCATATTTTGATGGCATACTTGGAATTCATTCAGATTTGCGCATTATACCATATCATAGAGTCAATACTATTAATGGTTTAATTAAACAACCGAGGATTATATATTTTCGACATTGATAAAAAACTCATAGTTTCTCTTTAATGTGCGAGAATAATTATTAGACATTCTAATGCGATGTGTTCATTTAGGTTAGTTAATTTCATTTCATCTCATTTAATCAGTTCTATCTATGGATCATATCCAACTACATTTTACTTCCAATAATTCCTCAAAGAAATTCCTTCATAATGAAGGTTATATTTCTTAAAATAACAATAGTTTCTCAATGCAACAGAATAGGTATTCATAAAATGTTTTATGAATTTTTTATTTATAAAACCGATCTAGTTTTAATTTACAAAACTTATGTTCAAAGCATAAATATGTCATCCAATGACTGTCTTTCCTAAAAATCCTTTTGGGGAGATTCATACAAGATCCATCATGAATAATTATTACGTGTAATCTTTCGAATCGCATAAGCTGCCAACTCCTTGGCCTAGGATATGTTGGAGTTTCCTATAAACCCTTATCTTGTGTGATTTTGTAAACTGTTATTTAGATGAAATAATATTAACCTTGTGTACCGCTCTTAAGTACATGACCTTATAGAAAGAAACTAACTTAACTTCACTCATAATTAATTGTATATTGTCTAACAAAGTTTGATTACTCCTTAACGATGTATCGTTATGTATTACATGAAGGAACGATGTTGAGATTGAATCTTTGTTCATTTTTAGGTACATTTGAAAACTCTTTCCAATATACACACTCATTCGATCAAATCGAATCATTTATATTGCATGTTATATTATTTGCTTTCGTTTTATACTCTATGAATCTACCTTAGACATACTACATATGTATCAAAGACATATGTCCATGTCGGTGATAACGCATCGGTGAATATGACGAAGTACGTGGAACCGTTTTGATATTAATAGACTTATGATTGCATATATCTATATGTATCAATATGAAGAGTTCATCAACTCTTATGATGCTCCCATTGACTAGGTGCATTGCCCTTAGTTGTTTGGGATATAATTAACCATTATCTTATGTTTCATAATTATATAATTAAATTATTTTTTAATACTATGAATTAGTCTATAATTCCAAAATAACTGCAAATAATATTAGATACTTCTGTATTTTTCATTGCATCACTTTTGTTATGAAAACAAATGCCACATTATAGTTTTATTTCATAACGAATATTCATAATATTCATATTGAAATATAGCTATGTCATCTTTCAGTCGATACCATAAAATTCATTATTTCATAAAAAATGTTCGGTGCATTTTACAAAAGCAATATTCGTAATTTGATGCAATCAATAAGTGCTATATGGCATGCTCCCACTATTTCCGCCTATACTATAATAGCATACTAAATTTGGAGGTCCATCATTCACTTCATATAGATTTATTTATTTCAAATACTGCAACTAGTTTACTGTGGAGAGTTCTTTAATCAAATATCTTGAACTCAAAGAAATATATCTCCTATAAAACAATTTTTTATATGAAAATACATTTCGGAATAGAAATCGTATTTCTTACTCCAATATTAAGTACAATCACTATTATTACAATTCTCCTTTACGTTGTTTCTTTATGAAGCAGAATTGGCTGTTCACTCTCTTTATCCCAACTGTACTTTAAATCACATCTACTCTTGTACATTCGTTTTTCTTTCTAATTGGTTGAACCATTCAAAAGAGAACCCTTGCCACAATATCATAATGAACTCTTTACAAAGATGCGTTTGATCATCCTTAACATTTAAGGACTTCAAATATAATGCAAATTACGTAAACTAATTAAACTAACATTTCAGTGACCGATTTTTATTTATATGGTAGTTTTGGTCTAGTGTTACATTTAACACGATACGATCCTTTTGTAATCAATCAAATTGAATACTCGATCTCGCACTAACGTTCATTTTCTTTTTCGGATGAACTAATTTCATTGAAATATTGTAGATTACAAACTTTGACCGTTCACTGTATAAAATTTATACGCGATTGTATATAGATCAAATATTCATAGCCTTGTATCGCTTTTTGAATTTGAAACTAATAGAATGCAATATATGGTCTCGACCAAATAAACGTGTTAGCGACCAAATTATGAATGTATTTAGTAGTTGTAAAATCAGGTGCTTGCATTGGTATTGAAACGTTAACATGCAAGAAGCATTTATTAGTAAGTATATGTTATATTTCTATTTGTCAATCTTTGACTCAATCATTTGTATATCTTAATTGATTAACGTTTTATCAATCGTATTAAATGCATAAATTTATCATTATAGATTATTATAACATAGCATACGTTCTTACAATATTAGAAAGGTTAAATGTTATCATTTAATTTTTCTAATAAGGCTCCCACTAGTCTTTTATGTTTCACCAAACCCTAAGAAAAACATACAAGTCTTTCAACTTCACTAGTGGGCGTTAGGACTCGTCCATCTTGAAATTATGACCTTTAGTTTGCTCAATAAGTCATAGCTCCATGGACGATGGATAGCTCCTTATCGGTTGTATATCATACAACTCTTAACTCATGGTTCCTTGTCCTAATCTCATTTCGACCTTGAGTTTGCTCAAACAAACCGAAAGAGATTATTCACTCGTACTTACCACATTGCGACGGCTTAAGTATAGTATATGTACCTTGAGTTTGCTCAACAAACACATATAGTTATCTTACCTTGTCTATTCAATATATATATTTTTTAGCAAAGCTAGGAGGGTTGACTGGACTCTTTCCAGATTTTATTGCAACAAAACAATAAAATAAAATAGCTCAAAACAGACTAAGAGCCATGAACACTCAAGGACACAAACAAAAGAAATAAAAATGCTACAACATACACACAAACAGAGGGAAAAGGTAAAAATGGAAAAAGAAGGAGGCCTATCCCCATTTAACAACCAAACTAACAGGGAATAACATACTGTCCCTTTTCAACTGCATGTAAACCCTCCTTTTTAAAACCTGCCATAACAAGCCTGAGTTTCTTTCCACCGATTCAAAGGACCTTAAATTTCTTTCTTCCCAAAGCAGGAGAACAATTTCTTTAAACAAAGCAATATCAAGGTAGCATGCAAAGTCTTCTCACTTGTAGCTTTATAGATTCTTTCCCATTCAATGTTAGAGTCAGAACTCATGTCACTTCTTTCAGCCATTCGCATCAACTTACACCATAGTTCATATATAACCAGATAGCAGAAATACAAATAAACACAACTTTCATTTTACAAACCACAAAAGACACAGAATAGACTACAAACAACTCTGTAACCATTTAGCACATCTATAGTCATCAAGGCCCTAGATTTAACCTTCCATAACATAAGATTCTCAACTGGAACATCTTTATTTTTCCATATTAACTTACACCATTTGAATAAAGGCATGCTATTATGCTGAACTAACTCCTTATTGACTGAATGAGTTGAATGTTTCTTGCTAGCCCAGCTAACAGTATCCCAAACATCAGAAGGGTAACTAACAACTTGGAGTTTGTGCCATAGAGCTCGGATAACTGGGTTACTGGAGTATGGAAGCTGTAGATGACCATTCACAATATAATTACTGGCAGTTGCATTAGTACTTATACCTGTCTGCAAGATTTGCTAAGGGGACAGTATCTTAGACAATATAACTCCCTTGGAACTCCATGGTTCAGTCCAGAATTAGACCTTAGATTCAGCAGCTAATTTAATTCTGACATGTGGCAGGTAAGTATCCCTGAGGCCAGGTATCCTTCTCCAAGCCCAACTACATGACTGTGGAACCAGCATAGTCCAGAAATTCTTATTGCCAATACTATGTTGCCATGTCCATTCAACCCATAGGGATTTGTTTCTAGTGATTAAGTTGTTAAAATGGGAACTAAAAGAAGCAACATTCCAAGCATGAATGTCTAGAATGCCAAGACCTCCTTTGCCTTTAGGAATTTCAAACCTTTTGAATGAACATGGCAGCAGCTTTCTTGAGTGTAAAGTACCAGTCCAAAAAAATCGCAGCATAACACTTCTAACCATGTTTAACAATTTCCTAGGTAATATAAACATTCTTGCCCAGTAGGAGATCATAGAGTAGCTGACGGACTTCATCAACACAAGCCTGCCTGCTTGAGTTAACCATCTATTAGCCCAAGCATTCATCACAGCAGTAATTTTATTATAAAGGGGAAGACAGAATGCAGTGGTTATCCTACCAGTTAATAGAGGTAATCCCAAGTAGTACATGTCTTGCTCCATGCTTTGAAGACCAGTAGACATAATAAGTTCTTGTGTGAGAGATGTAGTGATACCAGAAGTCAACAAACTAGATTTATTAATATTTAACTTCAGACCAGTCATTTGATAAAAAGATTCTAAGGTCTTCATTAAGCAAGCAATGGATGCATGATTAGGTCTTGTGAATACCATGATATCATTAGCAAACATCAGAGAGGTGATATCATTTTGCTTTCATTTGGGATGATATTTTATGTGTTTGGCAGCATAACTTTGTGTCAACATAGAGGTTAACACTTCCATGACAAGGATGAATAAATATGAGGAGATTGGATCCCCCGCCTGATGCCTTGTTTACTTTTGAAGCATCCACCCACCTTTCTATTATAAGCAAGAGAGAAAGATGGGGTGGAGATGCAAGTATATACCCAAGCAACAAAAGGCTTAGGAAATCCCATGGTGGCTATCACTCTCACTATGGTGGTCCATTGAATGGAGTCGTATGCTTTCTCAATGTCTAGCTTCAACAGAGCTGCCTTGGAAGAAGAGGCTCTACCATATCCTTTTATCAATTCATGAGCAAGTAAAACATTGTCCAAGATATTTTTGCTAGGCAGAAAGGCTGCCTGATTGTGTGATATAATATCATTCATTACTCCTTTAAGCCTTGTAGCTATAATCTTGGAGATACACTTGTAGATCACATTACAATAAGATATAGCCTAAAAGAAGTAACTGAAGTAGCTGGACTGGATTTTGGTATCAAAGCAAGGTTGGTAGCATTAACTTGACCAAGCATTTTACATTTATCAAAAAAATTATGTATGGCTTTGCCAAATTCTTTACTAATAATGCTCCAACTAGCTATGAGAAAATATACATTGTATCCATCAGGGCCATCATACGATTTTCTATTCATAGAGAATAATGCACTTTTAATTTCAGCATCAGTAACTCTAATTAAAAGAGATTATGCTTGCACTGTGGAAATACAAGGGAAAATGAGATCAAAGATGGAATCAAGGTTAGGGAGAAAGCCTGTTGAATTTCCAAGAAGACCAGAGTAATATTTAAGAAGGGCAGCTTCAACACCATCAACTGTAGTGTGCATGTTTCCTTCCTCATCAACTGTGCAGGAAATTTGATTATTAGAGTGCTTAATTTTGATTGAAGCATGAAAAAAGGCAGAGTTTCTATCACCATCCTCCAACCATTTATTATGTAACCGTTGGATTTTCATGCTACTTTCAAAACCAAGAGCTTTATTTAATTCATTGAATAGGATTACTTCATTTTCAGCTGCTAGGGGGTCAGAAGGATTATCCATCATTCTTTGCTGGGCTTCAAGAAGCTGCTCCTTGATTTTAGTGGAGAGGATACTGCCATTTCCATATTTCTTCTTAGCCCAATCTTTGAGCATAGCAGTTGTATTCCTCATTTTCCTGCAAAATCTAAACATAGGGTTACCATAGTTATTAGTGGACCATGCGGATTTAATCAAATTTTCATACTCAGAGTCATGAACCCAAGCATTAAAAAAAATTAAAACTTCTCCTTTCTTTTTTTATAGGTGTCCCAGAAGAAAAAATAAGTGGAGAATGATCAGAGAGTATGGGGTGGGGAAGCTTGACAGTCTGAGAAGGCCAGGAAGCTAAAGCAGATAAGTTACAGAATGCATGATCAATTGTTGTGAAGGTTCTCACACCACTACAACTTCTGTTATTCCATGAGAATTTAACTCCAGTTTTCTTTATAAGGATGAGGTTAGATTCATGGATGGCTATGCTCAAGGACTGTATGTCCCTAGGCATGAGGGGAAGACCACCATGCTTTTGTTGTAGATTATATGAACAGTTGAAGTCCCCCATAATAAGCCAAGGATGAGTTTCCTACCTTAAATGTGGGATGAGATTAAGGAGCAATTCCCTTGATAGTTGTGAGTTATCAGCATATATTCTGGTAAGATAGAAGGATAGGGTAGATGAGGGGGATGTGACATGGAAATGCATCATTTGCCTGGTAATAAGAATTGGAGACAAGGTGAAAACTAATGGATCATGTACAATGAGGATTCTCCCATAAGAAGCATGATTTAAATTATGAGATAAGGACCAAGCTGGATTAATATAATTGGCAGCTTGTATGGTAAGAGGTTGATTGAGTTTAGTTTCAAGTATTGCAAAGAGGGATAAATTGTTGAACTAAATTAATTCCTTTACTTCATCAAGCTTGATTCTATTATGGGCACCATGAATATTCCACACTACAAGGTTGTTCATCATTGGATAAACTAGAGGGATTGATGGTCGGTGATTCTCTTACTCCTAGTTGCAGGAGGGCATGAAGTTTGTTTTTTAGTAGTGGATGTGGAAAGTGAATCCTTTTGTAAAGAGGTACAGTTTGGTATTGGGTTTGGCAAACTGCTATTAAGGATGTCTGAGGTAGCAGGAGGAGTGAGCCATCCAGGGATTTTACCTTTGAAACCATATTTTGCTTATGAGTTGTTGTCAGTCTCCAGAAGTGAAGAGATAGGACTATTTGATGGGGTGATAGAAGTTGATAAGTTTGTATTTAATAAAGGAGAGGGTGAAAGAGAGTTTTGATGATTATTTGGATTCAAAAGTGGAGATGGAATTTTTTCATGTTGTTCATGTAGCTCAGCATCCACACTTGACCCAACATTTTTGTGAGACAAAGGACCATTATGATGAATGGTTGTTCCCTGTTGCTCCAGCAGTTCATTGCACACATGCATAGTATTTGCATGCACCTCTTCATGTTCATTAACTTGCACAGCATTTTCGTGCACTTCATTTACCTTCCTTTGCATTTCATAAATACTACTTTCCTTCTCAACATTTAAATCAATTTCTCCTTCTTCCATTTCATTATCATGAACATAGCAGTCAACATTACCTTGCATTATATTGTTATAATCCTCAGCTGTTCCCACATTTTCATCCTCATCCATCTCAGTTTCCTATAGCAATGCAAATTGGTTCTGAACAACCACATGCTCTCTATGGCTTGACAATCTGCAATCACTAGGCTGAGACAACTGCAATTTATTCAAATCATTTTCTTGCACTGGTTTAAAAGCTGCTTCATCAACATTATTTGTTTCTTTTAGATCCTTCCCCATCCCATTCTTTTTACTATTAGCTCCATTATTATGCTTTTAAGGACTCTCTACCACGGTTGCTTTTTCTTTTCACCCTTTCTTTGTACTTCTTTTCCATGCATAACTTCTGCACACTGAATTTTCTCCTTGCAAACCACTTTACCATCTCCAATATTCAAGCATTCATCATTTTTGTTCCCAAATTCCTTTCATCTAGTACAAATTTCAGGCTTCCAAAGATAGTTCACCAGCACCATTTGTTCGAATCCATCCAGCAATTGGAATGGAAATTGATCAACCAGAGGGTTATTTGGTGTTACTTCAATCAAATACTTAACAAAGGATATTATCTCAAGCCCTCTGTTGATTCATCCATACATAGCATTGATCCCAGCCTCAAGGCTAGCCAGTTTATACCCAAATGTGACCAAGCATACAATGGAATATTACTGAAAGTTACCCAAACTGGAACAGACTTGATTGTACTACATGAGTTTCAAATTATGGCATCCCACTGCTTAACTATAAAAAGTTTTATTCTCATGATTACGGGGTCAGCTTCTGCTATTTTCTTCCTATCTTCTTCACATGAAAATTTAAACAAGAAAAGAAATTCATCAGACTTAACTTCGTAAGTTCCTTTAAGCTTCCACACTTTATTTTAAGTGATGAACCACAGCAGAGTAGGATAAGGTTTATCTAAGAAAAAACCAACCAAAAAGTCCTTCCAGACTTCACAACTAGCTTGTAGTACTTCAACAGGGGGGACAATTGCATCACCTAAAAATTCCAAGAGAAAAGATACAGGAGAATACTTTCCTACATTATGTGGTTTGACTTTGAAAAGAGAACTCCAAGGCAACGGGGGAGGTGGAGAAGAAGAAGGCAGAGATGAAGGAGGTAGGATCGGAGAAGAAAGAAGAACTGGAGGAGGATTAGGCGCTGGTGGAACAGGAATAGAAGGGACAGATTGTATGGGAAGGACAGAGTTTGGAGTGGTTGGAAGAATGGAAGGAGCAGGGGGTAAGGGAATGGCAGGATTGGACAGAGGAGAGGCGGGAAAGGACACCATTGAAAAAAGAAAGGAGCCTTTTCACGAACTAGATGAATGTGAAAAATGTCATTTCAATCTTCCAAAACTATTGTCTATTCAATATATTAATAATACTACACATAACATCCCAAGCTTGAGTTTGCTCAACAACTAAGGAGTATGCAAGTTATATATTTATATATATGGTAGAGGACAACATTATATTGAAGATTCATAATCTTTAATATACTATATTGAGTGATATCGACTTATGAAATAATGCATTTCTTATGAAATACCTTCGTGATTCAAGTGTCAAACACATCAGAAATCATGGTATACATACAGTTACGTATGTATTTATTCCTTGAGTCTATTTTAGGTTTCTTAATGTTCCACTTTTAATTATACATTCATATTATATAAGTTTTATTATTATATAATTTTTATATTTCATATTACTTATATAATAGTCTTATGTATAATATTACATCAATTAAATCTTATTTAATTACTTTTAATTAATTAACAATTTAATTAATTTTATATTATCTTAATATAATGGTTATATTAAATTTTTATTACATACTATAACCTTTATAGTACAACACATTTATCATATATATGTGTTTATTATTTAACTAATTAACCTTTTAATTAATTTATTTGATTAAACAATTTTAATTAACTTATATTAATTTCAAAATTTATCTTCTATACAAACATGTATACTTACTTATCTTAAACACTTTTAAAATAACATAACATATATCAACATATATAATACATACATATAGGTATTAATTAATTAACTCATTTAATTAATTTATTTTATTTATCTTATTAATAAATTTAAAAAAATTTAATTAATATTTAAATATTCTCAAACATTTTGAAATTTTCATTACCTTTTCAAACATTTTGGAAATTTATGTTATATTATAACCTTTTATAATAAACATGTTTTATTTTAAATTTAACTTTTAAATTTAAAATCTTGTCTTAACTTTCATAACTATTTTAAAAATTAACCCCAAGCCCAACTTAAGTTGGGCCTTTTCTATTAGAGATAACCTTTGGGCCCACTTCACCTTTCAGGTCAGGTTGGTAACCCAGTAGGAAAGGGTACTTGATTACCCAATTCTAATCCTACACATTACCTTTCTAGACACCATACTAAGTGGTAAAGCTTAATGAATTAGCCATAATATGACTAATTTAGACCGCATAGGCTATTATGCCTTGATACCATTATTGGAACTAGGCCAGCCCGCAGCGGAAGAAATGAGTGAATTTCAAAAAATTTACCATTTTTGGATTTTTAATGGGCCTAAGAAGTCTAAATATACTTAGAACTTTTCTAAGTTTTCTTTTAAATAAAATATTTATTTTACTTAGATTTAGAAACAAAGTGTAAAATTTTATTTAAATACGTATTTAATATAATGATTGTATCAAATATGTTCATGTTGTGAAATATAAGTGTAACATATAAGAAGTGTATATTTGTGTGACTAAGCATGAGAAATTTTAAGAGAAGGAAAACCTTTGGTTTTCTTTCTCTTGACATGTATAATAAATTGAGAAAAAACAAGGCTACAAATGTAGAGAGAGAAAAACCCTTTCGCTTCTCTCTCTCTCTCTAATTTCATTAAATGACATATTAAATGATATTTACAATAGAATTTGCATATGCCTTTATTGTTGAAGTTTTTTTATTTAAGTAATAAAATATACATGTATAATAATTGATAAGTTTACACATATACATGTTAAAATAAGTTTTCCTATATATATATATATATATATATATATATATATTTGTGTCTGTTTGTTGTGTGTTTGTCAAAACAAGAATTAACAATTGCAACAATAGTTTCAATTAAGGAAGAGTTTGAAATTAAATCCTACACTTTCCCAGAATAGTCCATTTTGATTTAGATTAAAATAACATAAACACGTGTATATCTATATGTATAAATAATTGCAAGTTATGTATTAAGTTTAAAATAACACACACACAGACGTGAAGAATGCAATTTAAGTAACATATATGTTTAAATTTAATGCTAACAAAATGATTCAATCTTTTAATTTTAAGTATGAAATAAAAGTCCATAACTTTACATAAATGAATACTTATGAATTCTAAAACAAAACGTAAACTTTTACTTTTATGACTAAAACAAGTAAAAAGGAAATCACTTTGGAAATTAACTATGCAACATTGGAAAATAATTTCAATGTAGTTTTAAACAACCAACAAATATAGTTTATTTTTGTTTATGTATACAAATGTTTCAAAGTTTTATATACAACACAAAAAAATATTTTTACATTTCCCCTTTTTTACAATTCCAAAACAATGACAGAAAGAAAAATCTCGGACATACAAATTTGTTGTATGATAAATCAGATCTGACTATACAAAAGAGATAATAGTAAAAGAGATAAAGGATTTGAAGTATGTAAACCATAATAAACATATAGTCAATGGATATGTAAATATGGAGAGATTCGATAAATCTTCATGATGATCATATAATCAAATGAGATAAACAAAAGGGGATCTGAGTTATATTACAAGATGAATACACAAGATAGATGAGATATGATATGAATAAATCTAAACCATTTAAACATGATGAGATAGAAGAGATATAATATGAATAAATCTGGACCATTTCAACATGATTAGTATATAAATAAATGAAATTCGAATTACCAAAAATGAAGCCAATGATTTACATCTTGAATAATGAATAAAACCACGATTCGCTTGAATTGGCCTCTAGATCTTGCAAGGATCTAGAGACAAGAATCACTTTCAATTTATTTGTTTTGTTTGAATTTGTTTTATGGAATTTTATTTTTTTAGATAAGCCACTAAAGGAGAGGAGGACAAGTTGAGAAAGAAAAAAATTGTTTATCTAGAAAAGAACGTGAAAAAGGATGAGAGAGAGAATATGTTTCAAAGGAAACGTTAAAACCTTTTCAATTTCGTACTTTAAAACCTTCCCTATTTAATTCCAAAATTAAATCACCAAATCCTCTCCCATCCTCTTCATATGTTCAACAGAAGAAAATAAAATAAAGAGAAAAGGATAAAGTTCAGTTCATAAATGATATTTAAGTGATTCATAAAGAGGAGATTTATTTCCTTCTTTTATCTCCTCCTTTAGATTTTCAAATTACATTTGAAAACTCTCCCTTTTTTGATCATGCATGAGGGCCTCAATAAAAAATTCCAAAAAAAACTCAACAATTAATCTATTTAATTCAAATTTAAATATTTTATTGATATAGAATATCAATACGTGTGTTTATAACTTTTATAGACGCGCTTTATTAAGCGCTAATGTTATTCAAACAAATCAAATAAAGTTTAATAATTAATATTTAATAAATATTAATTAATTTACAACAATTTATAAATTAATAAACCATGTGGTTTACTAAACTTATTCATCATTACGGTTGTGTGACTCAAAGATGTCAATTCAGTCAGCGATTAATATTAAACTAATCGAATACTAACGTTTACACGTCACTTAGCGGGTGGTGTGATATTTTGGCTAAATTTTTCACTTACACATCTTTTGGTAAAATCCAATTTTATTTATTATAAGTGGTTCCCGATAATGACAATTATTTACACCAATTCTCTTCGTCAAAACTATATCGCATTGGATTTATGTAATTTAGTAATGGTCAAAATTCCAATATCATCCATATTCAACTTTATAGTCCAAACATAAAGTCTTTGGTTCAATAATAACAATTATTATTAATCGAACTGCTCTAGCCAGAGACTTTGACTTTGAGTTGACATCAGTTGACCGTGATACTAACCTCATATAACCGAGGAGATAAATCCTCTCTTGAATAGTGTCTCACTTCCAATGCTTTCACTTGATCCAACTATAGTCGTTTGATGGACTCTGTTCCATGATTTAACTATAATCAAAGAGGAGCTTTCACATTATAAATCAACAGTATTCTCAAGTCGAGAGAACTATGTAAATTAGTATCGTCGATATTTTCTATTTGACCTTAGTTATATTAACCAACAGAAAACAATCGAGTGAGTCATTCCATAGTTATCCAATAACTATTAGTACCTAACACCTAAGTTCCTCCAACAGTCATGAGTAATACATTGCCCAATATTTGGAAAGCGTTACGTACTCTAGTCACAATGGATACATCGATATCCAGTCTCGATGCATCCTGAATGAGAACATTTAAACGGGTATATTTGTTTCATTGTGACAAATTACTCCAGTTACAACACTTTGTAACTACTATCGAAAAACATACCATTTATGGATTTTTTATTAAATACACTTTTAATTAAATTAATTAATTAATGTAACCACATTATATCAAGTATATAATAGAAATAAAACATCTTTATTTCGAAAAAGATTGATCAACGAGTTAGGTATATGTAACAAATTACATAATTGCCTTTAGGGTATACCTATAACTCTAACAGTTGGATCCTCGTAGAGTACTCCAGTCAAAGGCCCAGGCGGTAGAGGAAGAGGAGGAAAGAGGCCCGGAGAGAGCTGGAGCGAAGTTTCCCCGGCACCAAGAAGAAGAAAAAGTCAAAGAAGAAGTAGTCACTGATTTATTCTTGTGTATATGGACTCTTTTTGGCTTGGAATAATAGTATTCTATTATTGTTTGTTGGCCGGATTCGTGTGGGTTCGACATTCCGCTTTTGTTTTTTTTCTTCTACTGTTAATAAACACTTGTACTTAGTTTTTTGAATTCTACGTGAAATACAAAAGTTTTATTTTGTTAAATCATTGTGTGAAAATCGTCTAAGTACTTATGAAGTATGCTTTCCATTCACTGTACTTGCAATTTACTTCTTTTATTAATCATTTTCGGACTAAATCTTTAGCCTATTATATAGTTTATCAACCTCTCATCGCTCTACCGAGTGTGAAGTAGTGGTTGAAGTGCCATACATTGGGCATTAGTTAAAATTAGTCATTTTAGCTTAATAACTTAAGTTTGCTTTTTTAGGATAAAGATTACTCGTAGCGCCAAACTCTGGGCACTTGTTTAGGTTTAATTACTCAAGATCATAGATCATACGTCCTCATTCAGAATTTTTACATTCAATCATACCAAACTCTAGGCATCGATCGAATGCTTGAAAGTTGGATCCCACCTTCCTCCGGGCATGGATCTTCCATTTTGTCATCTCTGGACAAGATGTTATGAGTTAGATGGTCTTATCGCGCTCATTTTGGTTTGTACTCTTGCCATTAGTCTAGGGATAGGAGTTGAGTAGGTCAACGGTTGTAATTCATTCGCTCTGATTTATACTCCTACCTTTAATCCGAGGGTTATAGTTAGCGTGCGGACAGTCATGCTGTGTCCGGCTTGAGTTTATATTCCTACCCCCAATCCAAGGATGAGAGTTACCATACTAAAACGGTCGTATCACGCCCGTTTTTGTTATATACCCCTAATTCTGATCCAGAGATGAGAGTTAGTATGCGGATAGTCCTATCATGTCCGGGTTAAGTTTATATCCCTGTCTCCAATCCAAAGATAAGAGTTAGCTGGCATCAATCTCTGGACATTAAAATGGACTTCACGGGCCCGATCGTGGGTCACAAACGTTTGATCAGCACCTATCTTTGGGTACTTGCACACCTACATTAATCATATACAGATTCATTCGAGTCGGTCAAGTCACAAATCTTAAGTAATGTAGAGATAGATTTTCAGGCTGGAAAAGTCGTTTTATTTCATAAAATATGGGAAGTGATAGAATCTGTCTTATTAAACTGCTCTAGCCAATTATTTACAAGTTATTTCGAAGTGAAATACTGTCGAAGGTACTCGTTTTTCCATACCCTCGGGAGTGAGATCTCGTCTATAGTTTCCAGCTTGAAAGTGCCATCTCCAAGCTTTTCCTCAATTGCGGAAGGACCTACCCAACTCGGACCCAAGTTATTAGGGCCAGGGAAGGTTAATTTGAGGACCAAATCGCCGACTTCCAAGGTTCGACCTCTGACTTTGGTGTTATAATATCGAGCGACTTGATGTCCGTGTGCAGCTGCTCTCAACTCAACTACGGCCCGCTTCTCATCGATCATATCAAGAGACTCCAGTAGGAGTTGCTCATTAGTCTGTGGATTGTAGTGAGTCAATAGTTGAGAAGGCACTTCCAGTTCAATTGGAATCATAACCGCTGATCCATAGGCTAGGCAAATGGAGAGTGACCAGTCCCTGACTTATGGATGGTTCAGTAAGCCCATAATACTAATGGAAGTTCATCGACCCACTTGCCCTTGGCCTTCTCGAATCACTTCTTAAGAATGGACTTAATAATTTTGTTTATAGCTTTGACCTATCCATTCGCCTAAGGGTGTGCTACCGCTACAAATCTCCTCTTTATGCGATGTCGGCGGCAGAAATCCTTGAATTCCATGTTGTCGAATTGGATCCCATCATCGGCAACGATTGCCTGTGGAACTCCAAAGAGACAGATAATATTTTGAAAAGTTGATTACTTTCTTTGTGGTAATGGTGGCCAATGGCTTTGCCTCATCCCATTTCATAAAGTAATCAACCGCCATGATGTCGTACTTTGCGCCACCTTTAGATAATGGGAGAAACAAAAGATATCAATCCCCCAAACTACGAATGGCCAAGGACTGACTATTTGAGTAATTTCCATCAGCGGGGCTCTCCGTATTTTGGCAAATCTCTAGCACTTGTCACACTTTCGGGTATAAACAGTTGTTGTAATGACTCGCCTTTCGACTCTCAAAAGTCTACACTAATACATCCACGATATTCATGTGTCGAGCATCCAAGTACCGAAAAGACAAAACATTATGGTGAAAGTAAATAAAAGACAGAAAAGGGACTTACATCGTAATGAGTAATCTATAATGTACACAATGATCTTCACAAAAAGAAGACTTTAATATTATTAAGTCAATCAAAGTCCACTAAACAATCATCAATCTACACAGTTATAACAGCATGTCCTTACAACTACTGATAAATGCAACAAGAAAATGCAACAAAAAATAAAGAAATATGTAGATACGTCATGGGCATCCAGCTCGTCTCCTGAGCTCCAAAGAAAATTTGTAAATATCCTCGGTCTGACCCGAGCATTATAATAAAATAACACTCGAATCAGTCTGGTAAACCAGCGTGAGAAACACACCTCAAATATAATTTTATGCTATAAAAACCTTTCTAAACAAAAGTACCTCGTAAGACCATACCGCACATAAACACGAATGGGATTTTATCTTATGATAACCATAACCATTTATATTAGAAAATCTAGTGATATTATAATAATGTCTAAGGGAGAAAATACCAATAATCGAGTAGTTGTGATGCTCATGAGTGTACATCACAACAATAATAGGTATATTATAAAAGATCGTTAAGACGCGTTCGTTGATTGTGTAGAATTCCACGGAGGGGCCCTCGGTACCTTGAGAACGATCCTCCTACACAAGGATCAGATTTATCCTGCTGAAGCAACAATACATCCCTGGTGATGTACAATAGGTAATACATAGTTGGCCACGCAAGGCCGAATGGATCTCTCCATTCATGCAAAACAATTGTAGGTAACTCTAAGAAGGATACAATTGCACCCTTATGGGTTAGCTAAACCTCTGGCTATGCATCCTACCTTTGGTTTTAGTCATTACCACTAGTATGGCTACGTCTGACATTCAAGCTCACGCACCGCCAACTGAACAGATCAAAGAACCATGCATGGCTTCACCTACCTCAACAGGTCTGGGAACCACACATGGGTTCCCACATCTCAATAGAAATCTCAGAATCACACATGGATTCCCATATCCCAACGAGTTATGGAATCACACATGGATCCCCACATCTCAACAAAGATCTCGGAATTACACATGGATTCCCATACCCCAATGGGTCTCAGAACCACACACAGATTCCAATATCCAAAACAGATCTTGATTCCCCTCCAAGCATAGAATCCGAATATGGTTTTGGAATGGTTATGGTTTTGGGTCATCTTATACGAGTACACTCCCTGCTTATCGGATGTTCCAAAACTAATCGATCGATTTTTGGAATGCTCAATACCGGTTCTTTTGGAAATAATCAAACAATACATAAGCATAGGGATCACACCCTAACCGTTTATGTGGACAGATCTCCTCATCATTTTTCCTAAAAGAACAAAACGAGTTTATACGTAAAGTATAGCACCACTGACTTTAATTGTACTATATAATCCTTATGTTTCTCCTTGATTTTTCCAGAGTTAAAATCCTTCGGTGTTAAGTAGGGAATATTTCCGTACCACTAAAATTAAGAAGGATTACATATTTAGGCCAAGATTTGATAGCCGGTTATTTAACTATAAAAAAACAAACATTCAAATAGAGATTACATTTCCCATGGAAACCACTAAGCCTCCCAAAATTAATCTTCCATCAATTAAATCTCTTTCCAAAAATATTTATCAAAATATTTATATATTTATCTCATAAGAATAAGCATATTCACAAACCATTCCTTTCAAAACTAGGATAAACTTCCCATATACTTATAAAATAGTATAAGTATAATCATAAAACATTCAGAAAGATTTTCTATTTCAAAATCATAATAAAATGATCAAAATCCCATATGTCTTTAAAATGGAGAAATAAATAACCCAAAACACCATTCCTTTCCACAAATCTCTTTTATTTTATAAATATCTCATTTTGAAATCTCCAAATCTATTTATAAAGCTTCTTCATATATCTCTAATCTATTTATAAAACTTCTTTATAAACCTTCAATTTTTATTTATAAAAATACTCTTTTATAATATAAAACTTCCCTTTTAAAATCGCTAAACATTTGTAAACCTCTTTTCTATAATAATTCAAAACCCAACTTCTTTTCAAATTCCGAATCTCTTTCAAATTTACAAACTCCTCTAAATAAATCCTTTTTATAAAAGAAATCCTTTTATAATCAATTCATTATTTAATTATAATAAATAAAAACTTTAACATCACAAAGATTAATTTTAAACATTATTAAATAATATAATAATAAACTTTAAAGACATTTTAAATAATATAATAATTAACTTTTAAAACATTTTAAATAATTATAATAAAATAAGTTTAAACAACTTTCAAAAGATAATTAATTAACTTTCAAGCAACATTACTAATAAAATAATTAACTAGTTTTAAATAATCAATAATAAAATAATTTATCATCTTTAAACAACCTAAATAAAATAATTAACCTTAAAACATAATAAATATAAAAATTAACTTTACTAAAGAAATAATATTACAAAACACTTTGTAAAATAAGAATTTAACCAAACACTTTGTTAAAATAACAATTAAATAATCACTTTACCTCAAATTAATTAAGTAAAACAATTTACTTCAAATTATAAAATTTGAAGTTAATTTAAATCCGTAACTTTTCCATTTCAAAAATAGGCTTAGTGACCATAATGGTACTTAACAAGCTACCATTAAATTTAATTTAACCTCTCAAGTTAAATTACAGGTATTTACATAAGCAGACGTATATGTAGACCAAATCCATAATTAACAATCAATTGTTAGCACATCACTTATCCAGTATTAATCAACTGGCACTTAAATGAACATCCAAATTAATATAATAGCAGAACGAAGATTTATTCTGCTAAACAAATGTAATTCAAAATAAACTCTTCCATTTATTATAAGATGGTGTTTATTTGGCCAAATAGATAACATCAAAGAAATATGCTTAATTTAACTACGTTATTATTTAAACAATGTAATTATTTTTAATTAGTATTATTTTATCACTTTATACATCATCCATGTTCAAAAATGATAATTTATCCAAAACTAACAACCAGCAAATTCAACATCCAAGAAGACAATTAATAATTTTTATCTACTATATAACATACTGATTAACCAAAGAGACGAGTTTAACTTACCAAAATTCTAGTTATCGCTGAAGCGTTCTGATTCCATCTAACTTGAAATTCCACAGGCTCCAATCCCCACCAATCCTATTCCATAACTTAGATAACATTATTACAAACCCAACGTGACTAACCACGTTCAATTTGGACCTTGTATGAGAGAGATACGCATTTAATAAGATTGAGATTAAATTAAATAATTGCTAATTACATTTTTAAACACTAATTACTGAAGTAAACATCTCCTTCCCTCCTAACCTTTATTCCATCTCTTGTACAAGAAATGCACACCCGAACCCAAATTTTTCATGCACAAATCCGATGACACAGAGCATCGCTCCACCGTCCAACTAACGGACTTCGTCGTTTAATTACCCTTCTTGAACTCGACATGTTGGACCTATCAATGAGCTACTCGAACAACTCTAGCCACAACAACCTACAGCACCAAACCATGGCTTCAAGGTGTCGCACCATCCATCAACCACCTTTGGCTCCTCCGACCGCTGTGATTTTACTTTCTTTCGCACTACGATCCCATTACCACCACCCATTTAACCTCCAGCACTTCCCCTTCACTCATGACCCAAGCTCCACACCTGCTATAGGACAACGACGCAAATGCCTACCCTCAAGCACCTCATGAATTTTGGCCAAAAGATGCCATACTCCACTACGAATCCATATCCAAGCATCGATTTCATCAAATCTTCCTACAATTCCCACTGGGCCAAACCTTAATTCCAATACAAACTGTTGAGCTCAAAAGTATGAAACTGCACCCTCTAATACTCATGCCTAAGGTAGATCTCGACTCAAGGAACCCAAAGATCCCAGTTTTAGAATTTATAAATCAAGTATTTGAATTGATTTTGATTTTCACAATGAGGTGGACCTTGCTTTTCTTTGTTTCTAAACATAAAGAAATGGTATGGCACATTTGGAGACAAAGATAAGAAGGAGAAGAGAGTATGTTGGGTGCATAAGTATTGACTTATATTTATTTAAAATTTTCATCATTCCACCATACAGATTTTTATTCTCTTAAGAACTCTGAATGATAAAAAAAATACTATGGCTCTTAGAACAACGACGCGACTTCAAAACAATAATAATATACACTGATTACTCACTTTTGTAAAATCACAAAAACACTACCGTTTGGCAAAAAAATTGCCAAACGACAATTTAAAGAATTTTCGAATTAAAAATTATGAAAAATTCAAATAAATTAAATTAAAAATATGTCAATAAAAATTGAGTCGTAAAAATAAAAATAAAATTTTTGATTAATATTTCGAATCATTTATTACTGTAAATAAATTTACAAAATGAATCCACTGTTATTATATATTAATTTAAAATAGTTAAATAAGACCATTAAATCATTTAAATACATATAAAATTTAAAATCTAGATATTTAAATCACCATTCAAATATCTTAACTTCACAAATTTAGATATTTTAATTCACTATTCAAGCATTAAAATTTCTAATTCACATATTTCAACAATACCTATAATTTAATTCAAGTTATTCAACTTTAAACCCAAATTATTAAATATTTAAAATTAATTAAATATTCAAAATCCATGGACCAAAATTCCGGGTTGTTACATTCTCCTCCTTAAAAGAATTTCGTCCCCGAAATTATAAATGTAGGAAAAATGCCTCCAAACCCTTAAACTTTACAAAATTATTTAGTTGAAATGGATTATTAAATTTCTAAGTCTTTAAAGTTAGGAAAAATTTCGGCAGCGTCGCCTTTGCGTGGCTCGATCGAAAAAACTACAAATCACCACTACGAGCCCAAACCAATCAAAATAAGAAAAAAGCCATATGGCCTTCCATATTTGGGGCATAAACCATCAACCAAACAATAACATAAACACAAACCTATTTGTCAGGAAAATAGCTATACGCATGAAGCCAAAAGCATCAAACTAGCCTTTGTTTTCATATACTTGCATCTTATTTACAAATAATATGCAACCATATAACTCGTAACTATATAATTTTGCATTTTCCAATGTCAAACATACAATTTATTAAATCTCGTAGGATGAACATATACCATCCATACAAAATATCAAATCTAATCGCTCACTCAATCACACAATTTCACTTCTGAACTAGTGTCGCTCACTCGACTACTCTAGTGCAGACTCTGATCAGGTTCCTTGATTAGAAACCTCTATTCTCCTTACATCAACTATGATAAAAAACTTCGAAATCGAATTAAAAATCCATATCCGGTGTTCGTGGTCAAGAATTGGGTGAATAATTCTAACTCGGACTGGTGTAAATTACCTCGAAATTTTGTACTCAAATCTGGATCAAATAGTTGTGCGAATAAAATGGTCTGTGTACAACTTACATATTTATTCAATTGGTTTCTTACTATACCAATTTCTTTTTATTCACATTCATTATTACTTTTAGTATATTTATTTTAATACTAAAATTATATATGAACTATTTCATAAAACCATTACTTAAGTTCACAAACATCTTATAACACAACTTATGTAATTCAATCACTTTAAAACTCAAGTTTATACACATTTCAAAAATCCACAACTTCATTTTTAAAGATCTTCCATACTTAAGCTTATTTTAAACATTGTATAAAGTACACTTATGTTCATTATGCACTTTAAAACTTAAGTTTATACTCGTATAACACTCTTCTATATCTGATGAACATTAAACGATGAATATTTTAAATTGCATAGTACACATTTTAATATCTATAAGGCATTATTACTTGGTCTTTTTGTTGTGTTTTATTGTAGTATATTTATTCTTAGAAAATGAAGAAATTATTGGAGAGATTATCCAAAAATAATGTTTTAACTTCAAGACTCTATAATAAGAAAAAAAGTGCGTATTCGTGCAAAAAAGCTACTATAGCTCGACTAGTTTAAGGAATTGCATTTGCTAGGATGCCATTGGTTCGAATCCCACGTAGCACACATTTTTTCGCTATTTACATCACGTAGAGAGACACTTCTAGAACACACCAAAGTAAGAGGCTTCTGCAGTATGTTAGAGAAAGAGATTTCTATAATAATATGGAACACATAGAGTAAGAAACATCTAGAGGAAGACCAAGTTAAAGTTTCTAGAACATTCTTATTTTTAGATTTGGAGGTACAAGAACTCTATAAATATCTCTATCTAGAACATTTGTGGCATCTAGGCAGTTAATTTCAATTCTATTTCTAGGGTTTTGTGTTTAGGACTTCCAACTCTTGTAATCTCTTTCAACTTTTCTATTAAATAAGTAAATTAATCAAAATGTATTTTTTCCTTTGTTCTTATTCTATGTTATTCTCTTCCATTTTTGTTTAGTTTCCGCTTCATAATTTTTATTCTATATGAGATCTATTGATTTTGTAATACTCCATAAAATGAACCATAAATAAATACAGTAAATATGTTAAGGGTTGCATATGGAAATTTTATAAAAGTTGGAATTTAACCACGAAAATTATTCCATTGCATTCATGGCGAAATTCTGATATGTTTCCATATATAATATGATGAAAATGGAGCTCAAACAAAGAAGTTACGAGCATTTGAAGTTCTCAGATTTAAATCAATTTAATTTGAATTCTAATTCAAATAAAAAATAGAAATTAGGATTTAAATTTCAAAAAAAATTAGCTTGGGGGCTATGTAAACGATTAGCGGTCGACCACTTGGCAACAAATATTTCAAAAAAAATAGAAATTAGGATTTAAATTCTGATTAGCGGTCGGCCTGAATAAGTCAACTGGTCGACCGTAGCGGTCGACCGGTTGCCCAAGGGCGGTCGACCACTTGGCAACAAAAGTTGCCAGCGGTTTCTAAGGATTTATGCTATGTTCTATTTGGTTGTGCACTCCAGATTTTTCCATTTCCTATCTACTTCAACCCTACGGTTCTAGTGCGTTTCAACTCCTATAAATAGGACCATATCCTCTTCTCTTTTATTCATATTATTTTGGGGAATATGATGAAACTCTGTTATTGCTATCTCTCTAATAAGATTCATAAACTCCATAGAAAATTCAGGTAAGGTGTAATGACCCAGAATTTCAGTCATTTTAATTTGGAATATTTAATTGATTTTAAATATTGAAAAGTTAATTTTATAAGTTAAGTAACTTGAATTTTAAATATAGCGATTTATTTGATAATTAAATTATTGAATTCAATATTGGAAATATTTAAAGTAATTGAAGCTTGGATTTGATTGGATGAAAATGATTTCAAAGCTGATTAAATTCTATTTCGATAGAGATAAAGATAGTAAACTTTTAAATTTGAATTAAAAATGAATGAACTAGTTTTTAAAATAATTAATTTTAATTAACATATAAAAACAGCCTTCCGGGGCACTGTCTTGGATTTCGACGAAACCAGTTCTATTGGATCCGTAATAGTGAATTATAGTATGACGTCAAATTTCATGGCCATCGGGCGTATCATTTGGTCGTGCTAGTTCGAAACGTGTAGAAAATTAATTTTAGAAATGTATATAATAATTGTGTTTGAAAAGCTATCTTCTGCATATGATCGAATTAGGTCTCAAGACTAGTTCGATTGTGTTCGGAATAGAGGTATAACATATAGAACGCCAAGCGGCACACCCCGTTTGGAATTCAAAATTTTAGGACGTTTAAAGTTGAAAATTTTAGAATTAAATAATATATATATATATATGTTAGCCCATGCTCTCAGCCATACCTAGCCCATACCACCTACTGTTCGTTCAACATACCCCTCATACTTTCCTTCCTATATAATCGCGCCCATATTAGAGAAGTTCATATTTTTAGTTTTCAAATTCAATCATGGTCGATCGAACGACATCGATCGTCGACGCCACCAGAGGCAAAATTAGGCCAAAGCCCCAACTGAAGAAGTGTCCGCGACGACGAATGGAAGGAGATGAACGGTCGGATCGTGGTTATTTGTCGTGGATGGCCGTAGGTTGGGCCGTGACCTGGGGCAGTTTGGACTCGTTTTAGGATTGATTTAGGCGAACGACGGCGGAGCGTGAGGACAGGGGAAGGGCTGGGGATGGTGAGCGGCGATTGGCGTTGCGCACGCGACAGCAAAGGTAGGCAGCACGGTGAGGGATGGGTCGCGATTGGGTTGACGTGGTCGATTGTTTTTGTGCGTGCTTGGATTGAGTAGAGGGAAGGTAATTAATTTAAAGATGTTATTAATTTAGGTTGATGATAGTTTAATTATTCAAAAAGTTAATTAATCCATATTTAACTCGTACGAGGTCCAAATTGAACGCGACGAGTCGCGTTGCGATCGTATCTACAAAGGCTATGCAATGGAGTTGGATTGGACAGGTTAGGAGCTAGTGAGAATTTTGGGATAAAATTGAAATACTATTCAGTTTTAATTCGAAATGGAGTGTTTTGACGACTATTAAAATCAATGTGAGTTAATCTCACCTTTAGGTTAATCAGAAAATATTGTATAGTCACAAAATTATTTATTGGATGCCTGAATATTTTATTGTTGGTTGTTATTGACTGTTTGATAATTTTCTATAATTAGTTGGTTTGGATATATTCCCGCCTATTGGAGCGGATGAGACCCTATGACTTTCCCGTGTAAGAGCGGATGACCCTTTGTATAGGAATCCGGCCTCGAAGTGGTTGATTTATATTTTTATTTATGATTATATGCCGTATGTGATGTGGGGGATGGGTTGGAGGGATCCAACGGGATTACTCACACTGTTGATTTATTTTCATATAAATTGATATATGATATGTTGGATGTCATAATTGATGACATGGACACGATTTTGTTTATTTAGTGCTTTAGTAGCACTAAGCCTTATATTTTGGTATTTTAAAATGGAAACAGTTGGAGTTTCTCTCGAATTTTAACCTCCAACCATCAACAGAACCCATCCAAAGTTTTTTATCAGTGATGGAGGTTAGATAGCCTTAATGGATCGTTTAGAGCACGAGCAAGTAAAAGACAAGGAGTTAGTAGAGATTTTGGAAAAATTAAGGAAAGGAGAGAATTTTCCCCATGCTAGGAGATACTTAGTTGATGAGAGGGGATATTTGAGAAGAGATGGACGTCTTTGCATCCTAATGATTGATGACTTGATAAGAGATGTGCTTATGGAATGTCACCACTCAAGGATGACAATTCATCCCGAAGGAGATAAGAATTACAAGGACACAAAGAGATTTTTTTTGAATGGAATGAAGAGGAGCATAGCTGAGTTTGTTGCTAAGTGTTTGACATGCCAAAAGAATAAAAGCTGAGCAAGGGAAGCCCGGTGGATTATTATTACCCTTGAAAATTCCGATTTGGAAGTGGGAGCATATTTTAATGGATTTTGTGGAAGGATTGCCTAAAAGTCAAAAGGGCAATGAGGCTATTTGGGTTGTCGTTGATAGACTCACCAAGAGTGCTTATTTTGTTCCGATTAGAAGAAATAGGACTAGCGCCTCTCTTTCCCTTATTTATATTAAAGAGTAGTTCGTCTACATGAAATTCCAGTAAGCATAGTCGGTGATCGAGACTCCTTGTTTATTAGCGAATTTGGGAGTAGCCTACTGAAAGCTTTGGGAACTTCTTTGAACCTTAGCATGGCATATCACCCGCAAAACGACGGACAAACGGAGAGGTTGAATAGAATTTTGGAAGACTTATTGAGAGCTTGTGTTTTGGATTTCGGAGGACATTGAGCAACATCTAACTTCGGTTGAGTTTGCATATAATAATAGCTATCAAACTACGATTGGTACGGCCCCTTTTGAAGCACTTTATGGGTGGCCATGCAAATTGCCTAGTTGCTGGTGGGAAATCACCGAGAAAGTGTTGCTCAGACCCGATTTAGTCTGTGATACCATGGAAAAAGTAGAGTTGATCAGGCAAAGGATGAAGGTAGCGCAAAATCGTCAAAATTCTTATGTGGATAGAAGAAGGAAAGAACTTGAATTTGAGGTTGGGGATATGGTATTTGTTAAAATCTCCCCTCTTAGGAAAGTTGTTAGATTTGGCAAGTCTGGAAAATTGGCACCTAGATTTATTCGGCCATTCAGAATTTTGGAAAGAATAGGAAAATTGGTGTATCGTGTGGAGCTTCCTGACAAGTTGGTAGGAGTCCATAATGTTTTCCACGTTTCCCACCTTAGGAAATACCTTCATGACACCACTAGAAGAGTAGAGCCTGATCAGTTGGTGGATTTTAAGATGGAGCCGACGGTGCCCCATGCAACCACACGAATTATGGAGCACGGTATACTCTGCAATAAAATATTAAGTTAGTCCGATTACAATGGGGGATAATCCAGCGGAAATCATATGGGAGACCGAGGAGAAGATGAAGAACACTCACCTAGAACTTTTCACTGGTAATTTTCTCTCCAAAATTAGGATTTTGGTTGCGTTGCGGTTGCTAGATTGGATGATAGGAAATGGACACTTTTTTCAAAATCACTTTACACTTATATAGAAATTTTTATGCATGTTTAGGATATTTGCATACATACTTACATGACACGATTGCACACTCACGCTAGGATTGAGCTCATTTTAGCATTTTTGCGGTACATAATCACATCTCACGAATGGTTGAGTAGATGGTTGTGTAGAGAACTTGATTGTATAACATGGATGTATTGCGAGTTACGTTGTTCGCCCCTTGGAAGATTTCAGGACAAAATCCTTTTAAAGGGGGAAGAATGTAACACCCCGTAAAACGGACCATAAATAAATAAAGTAAAGTAAATTAAATATGATAAGGGTTGGACATGGGAATTTTATAAAAGTTGGAATTTGACCATGAAAGTTATTCCGTTGCCTTCGTGACGAAATTCCGATCTATTTCCATATATAATATGTTGAAAACGGTGCTCAAACAAAGAATTTGTGAGCATTTGAAGTTCTCGGATTTAAATCAATTTAGCTTGAATTAAAATTCAAATAAGAAATAAAATTTAGGGTTAAAATTTCTTAAAATTAGCTTGGGGGCTAAGTAAACGATTAATTAAGGCTTAATGTTAAAAAGTTGATTAGGGAATAAAATAATTCGGCAACGGAAAGAAAAATAAACGCCCCTAATAGCAGTCGACCTGAATAGGTCAGCTGGTCGACCGTAGCGGTCGATCGGTCGCCCAAGGGCAGTCGACCGCTTTGCAATGAAAGTTACCAGTGGCGGCTAGGGTTTTATGCTATGTTCTATTTGGTATGTGCTCTAGATTTACCCATTTCCTACCTACTTCCATCATACGGTTCTAGTGCGTTTCAACTTCTAAAAATAGGATCCTATCCTCTCCACTTTTATTCATATTATTTTGGGGAATACGACAAAACTCTGCCATTGCTATCTCTTTAATAAGATTCAGAAACTTCGTAGAAAATTCAAGTAAGGATTCAACTTATTTCTTCCTCCAATCTATTATTATCCTATTCTTCTCCAATTGCTCTGAATCTAATGAATATATATATATATATATATATATATATATATATATATCCATCTCCCCTATTGTGTTTGTGTATATCAAAAGAGAGAGATTTTGGAAGAAATCGGAAGGCTACAAATCCATTTGAGTAAACCTAAGGCTAAATTGTTAGTGAAACCTTAGTATTTTTTTCAGCAATTGTTAGTGTATTTCTTTTAGATTTGAATATGATCTAGGGATTTTGGGATTTCGAAAATATGATAAATAAAATCCTCGAAAATTCCTTTTTAATTAGATATGTCAATTCTATGCTGAGATTCATAATTACTTACAATAATTTGATGGAATTTCTTTCGTTGTGCAATTTATGATAATTTCATAGTCTATTCCTCTTCCCCTTCTTCTTTAGGTTAAATTGCGATTCTTCAATATAATAAGGGGTTTAGATTACAAATTCTATTCATAGTTTATACCACTTATTCTTGTTTATTTCTTTGTAAAAGAGGAGTTGAATAGAATATGGGGTTTAGATTGCAATTCTTATTGTTTAAGATATTCCATTGAATTGGTGTAATATATTGGGTTTCTATTTTATTTACAGATCTGTTATTGCAGTTTTGATTATGAATATTTATTCCCTATTTTGGACATTTGAATTCCATGAAATCCTGGGAAAATTGAAGAAATATGAACTTGTAATAATAATTGGTTAGAGAATTGACATTAAACGCTAGTTTAGGAAGTAAAATCCGTGCGGTTAGAAATTATTAAGCATGAATATCTATTTGTTCTATCTACGCAATTAACGAATAACTATTGCGTATATGGCGTAGTTAATTAGACATTTATTTATATTTATTTTCTCCCATAGGATGGTAATGATTTTGAGGTGAAAATAAGAGCGAACTCTTACATAGCCTAATTACTATTTTAAGGCATAATAAGGAAGATTCCTTATAAGGCCTTATTTATGAAACGGTGAGATGTGTGTGTGTGTGTAGAGTAATTAATTTATGCCTAAGTCATAGGGATGCGAGGTCAATAGAGTTGCATGATAGAAGTCTGCCCTTCATTTTGAGGCTACCAGTAGTTGTGTATACTTTTATTGATGTAAGATATCCTTATGATAAATATTTGTAATGACGCGAGGTTAATTCCAAATTTTATAGGGAAAATCTGCCAAGCTAATCTAGCTACTAGTTCCTACGAATAGTGGACTAATGTGAGATGTCATTATAGGTATGGACCATAAGAAAGAAGGGTCTGCTTCGGGGTTTGAGGTATTAAGCGGTTGGACCCACCTTTTCCCCCAGATGAAGTATTAAATGGCCAAGGGGTTATGCTAGTTGATATCTCTACAGGGTTCCACTTCTACAATTAGGCCTTAAAGGACGGGGCCTGCCTATTTTCCACTTGAAAGTAATAAGTGGCCTATGAGATTCCATATGATGTCAGCTAGGTAGTACCATTGAGGAGCAAGCATCTGGAATTAGGCCTTAAATGACGGGGTCTGCCTAATTTTCACTCGGAAGTATTAAGTCGCTTGGGTATCGTCTCTTACATTATTAGCTATTTATGATGTATGATTGAGATATGGGATATACTCCTGGAATGGAAGGTACTAAGTGGTTGGACCCGCCTCCTTTCCTTATAAAGTAAGTATTAAATGATTTTAATGATTTTATGTTCATAGACATATTCTTCTTTTGAAATATAATGTCCAAGTAGTGAAAAGGCAAGACTCGAGGTTTTTAGACACTTGTTTTTCTTACTCCCTCCTCATTACAATAGTGGTTAAGGATGGAGTGATGACGATGACGATGCTTAAAGGTGAAGAAGCTTGGCAAGTGACAGTATTTATTATTATTTCCTTTCATGTGTACCCATGGATTTAAATAGTTGTTGTAACAGATATAATATTACGGTTTTTATGGGATTTGTGTTATGACATTTTTATGGTTTCGAAATAAATGGGTACACTTTACAATTATATTTTGTTCCATCCGCTATGAGTTCTAAAAGTTTACTTATGGCTTTGCAAATTTCTTTTTACTACTAACAGCTTACCTTGGAATGGATCTAAGTTTTGATGGGCCTTTTCGAATTTGAAATTTAGGCCTGTTCCGGGGTGGGTTGTTACAGATTTGCCAAGAGATTAATAGATCTCATCTTTTCAATTCTTTGCACGATCTATTAAATTAAGGTAAGTTCTTATTTATATTTTCCTTTTTTTCTTATTTTTGTTAGAGCATTTTCATTTCTTTTCTTGCAATTTCCTATTTAAAATTTAGCAGATTCAACTTCTCAAATTGTCTAACTCGCCTAGAAGTTAGATAAGTAATAGTAATTAATAACTCCATGTGGATTCGACCTGTATTCGCACAACACTATAATAGACTCCGTGCGCTTGGGATAAAATAAAATCGTGTTTCTGTTCACATCCAAAATCGTCGATCAAGTTTTTGGTGTCATTGCTTGGGAGTTTTAATAATTTCAAGTGTTAATTTAATATTCGATTCATGTTAGTTTTTTTTATTTTTTTTTCTGCTTGTTTCCCTTTTCTATTCAATTTTGGAGTTTTTCTTTTTGCTTTTTATTTTCTTTAACATTTATTAAAAAACATCTTTTATTCATAATTTTTCGCTTTACATGTTTTCTATAGAAAAAATCCGCTTTACCTATTCTTCTTCCGACATCACCCATCTCCACTACTAGGGTACGACCTTCCTCCAACCACTACTTCTGTCAATCCGCCCTATGTTCTCACGTCCACTAAACACCATCACCCAAAACCACCTAAACTCTGCCGCAACCACCAACCTGAACTTCCCAACATCGAAACCACATCTACTAACTACAACACCAGAAAACCATTCAAACAGACCAAATTGCCTCAACCACACTCCTCCTCGACCCCGAATCAACAACCGCCTACATCGAACTTCCCCAGTTCGCAAAACTTAACAACCTCTCCCTACAGCAACCTACAACATCCTCTTTTATCATCAATATCGCAACCTCGTCAGCCTAGCACCACGACCAAACCACTATCATCAGTATCACATCGCGACCACTTATCATGAAAAAAAAATCAAAATCCCAATTGCTTGCCCCTAATAAAATCAGATTACAGTCCATCCAGTCGCATCTTCCATTGCCCAGATCTGTCCCTTGCCAAACCTGAACCCGCCTAAGTGGTAGTTGCTCCAAAACCTCACCAGAACCAACTACTCTCGCCAACCCACAACTCTCTACATCCTGTTCTTAAAGAAAGAGAAAAATCAAAAATTAAAAAGGCAATTCGCTGAGAAATTGGGAACGGGGCATCAAATATATAATTAATTGGAAGTGTGGAAAATGAAGGAGGTGGCGTGTAATAAAAACTTAGGAATACTAGGTCTTCAGCTGAGAATTACAAGGGCCAAAGGAAAAGTTAAAGGTCGTCCATCTATACACGGATAGAAAAAAGATAGATCAACTCAACAAATGTGAACTATGGTAGAAGAACAACAGCTAAAGCGCACTTCAATCACTATGAGTATTTGAATTTTAGTTTTATATTTTGTGCTGATTGTTAGTAATTCTAAATTGCTATTAACAAATTATCATTAAAAGAAATTGTTTTATGCAAACGTGGTTTCGAAATGATCGTAAACAGTTAAAAAGACGCAACACAAAATCTTTTGAATAATTAACTTCAACGAGTGATCACGGTTCTAGGCCACATTCACCTAGGCATGGCAAAATGAATCTGAATATTAAAAGTCAGTACATTCGACAACCAATTTTACCAGTTCAAGATAATTTTCAACATTCACGACCACAACGAGACATGTCGTTAAGAGAACAATGTTATCCGATTAGAACTATACAACCCCCAGTGATAGTCACCAAATGAAGGGAATAATTTTGAATTAAAAAATTCCTTCATCCAAGGGGTTTCTAAATTTACGGGCTCTGAAGACACGTATGAGTTTCTTAATGATTTTGAACTATATGTATTCATCCATGATAAAAATGCAACAACTTTCAAACGAGTCCATTAAGCTTAGATTGATACCATTTGCTCTATTAGGAAGCACTAGAAGGTAGTTGTATTCTCTTCCACAACCCTCTATTTATGGTTGGAATGATTTCAAAAAAATATCCTTAAAAAAATTTCCTTTCATAAAACTCCTGAAATTAAAATCGAAATTAATCAATTCACCCAAAATAAAGGAGAAACATTTTCCCAATATTTTAAACGATTTAATCAATTATTACAAAGTTGTCCTCATCATGGAATCCCAAAACAATTTTTAAGCCAAATAGTATATGAAGGACTTAACCATCCCACTCAAACACAAATTGAAACTTTGTGTCATGGAGAATTCATGTATAAAACAAGTGAGGAAGCTTGGGCTTTCTTTGAAGAATACGCTGGCAGTGTTCTACTATGGAAATTGATTCATGGCCCAGCTTGTACCAATCCAAGAGGAGTGCACATATTATACCCTTCCCTCTTCTTTACCGAGAACTCCCAAACCAAAGAAGGGTTAACTCTAGTGTACCCTCAAGAATAGGTAAATGCCTTTGCTCCAACTAATTCTTATGCTTCTCACTATAATTCTAACTGGCGAAACCATCCAAACCTGTCGTGGTCAAATCCAAATAATTTTGCAAATCCTCTGCATTTTTAACCTAAAAGCCAAAACACTCAAGCTCCATAGATGCTCAATCAACAATTTGTTCCTCAAAGTAAGAGTCCCTCTAACTAATGCTATAGGCCCCCATATCTTAGAGACTCACCTCAAACCTCTCAACAACCTCAAGACTATAATCGTCTAGATAGACAAATTAAGGAAACTAACACTAAACTTGAACAAATGCGAAAAGAAACATACAATAAATATGACTAAATCATGAACATGTTAAAGAACATAACAACGAATAACGAGAAGGAAAAATTACCTAGTCAAACAGAAGTAAACCCTAAATATAATAATTCTCATGCAGCGAACTCTTGTGAGGACGACAATTTAAACTTAGTGAATTTAATCACCACCTTAAGATTGGGCAAGAAAATTGATAATCATGATGGAAATCCCAACATTCCTCAAAAGATAACCTCGGTTGGTCAGCCTACTAATAATACGACATCTTCAATTGTTGACTCATCATCTCCTAAACTGCTATCAAAAGGTAGTAATCCTAGCATTCTTCCCTCGTCTGTGAGCAATTGTGATGATGACCCAACTCAAGGAGATGATATTCTTGATAACTCACATATTCATTCACCATCCTCTTTGAAAGAAACAAGGAAATCCACCAAGAGAGTCCATAAGACGGTCGCTCCTTTTCCAAATAGACTTAAAAATAAGGGAAAAAATCACTCGGTTCGGTAAGATCCTAGACATCCTTAGACAAGTTCATGTTAACATTCCTCCTTTAGATACTACTGAACAGATCCCGCAGTATGCAAAATGTCTTAAAGAACTTTATACTCAAAAGCATTCAACCAACGTGCCTAAAATAACCTTTTTAACCGCAAATACTAGTTCAATCATTTTCAATTAAATACCCATCAAGTTAGAGGACCTCGATTGTCCTACAATTGGTTGTAAAATTGAAAACACGTTCATTAATCATGCATTACTTGACCTTGGTGCTAGCATCAACGTACTTCCTTATCACGTATATTGTCAACTAGGAATCAGGGAATTAAAACCAACCAACATCACTATTCAACTAGCTGATTGATCCACTAAGAATTATGTAGGCTTAGTTAAGGATGTATTAATACAAGTAGAGAAATTTTGTTTCTCTACTGATTTTATAGTACTTGAACCGCTCCTGTCTCTAATCCTTAATCACATATTACCGCTATCTTCGGACGTCCCTTTTTAGCAACTTCAAATGCTATCATAAACTATAGAAATGGCAATCTTAGACTTCCCTTTAGGAAACTCACAATTGAATTAAACATGTTCAATATTGACAAACAACCCCGGGACTTTGAGATAGAAGAAATTGACATAGTTGAGGCACTCATGGAAGAAACTCTCAATGATATATCTGATGCATGATATATGTGTCTCGAGCATTTTAATTTAAACATTGATGAGCATGAATATGTGTCTAATATGAATAAAATGCTTGACTCATACTTTTCAACGTTTAATGAAATTATGTCTATTGAAGTAGCCACTCATGAGAAGCCCAAACTTAACCTAAGCCACTTTCAGAAAATCTAAAGTGCGCTTACCTAGGTGTAAACTAAACTTTTCCAGTAATCAAAACCTCGGATTTAGTCAAAGACAAAGAAGAGAAGGTTATAAAACTTCTAAGGGAAAATAAGGAAGCATTTGGTTGGGTAGTTGCTGATATCAAAGGGATATACCTATCCATTTGTGAACATCATATACATTTGACTGAGGAGTCTAAATCCACACATGAAGCTCAAAGCGATTGAATCCCAATACGAGGGAAGTGGTAAAAGAAGCTATAATAAAGTTCTTGGAAAATAACATAATCTATCCAATTTTCGATAGAACTTGGGTAAGTCCAATTTAGGTGGCCCAAAGAAATCAGGAATCACTGTGGTAAAAAATGAAAACAATGAACTTGTTCCAACAAACGTGAACACCAAATGGCGTGTATGCATCGATTATAGGAAATTAAATGCAGCAACTAGGAAGGATCACTTTCCCTTACTATTCATCAGTCAAATGCTCAAATGTTTAGCAGGACATGAGTACTATTATTTTCTTAATGGATACTCGGGATATAACCAAATTCCTATCGCTTTAGAAGATCAACACAAAACTACATTCTCGTACCCATTTGGAACCTTCGCTTATCGTCGAATGCCCTTCGAACTATGCAATGCATCGGCCATATTTCAAAGGTGCATGATGAGCATATTTTCCAATATGGTGGAGGATTTCTTAGAAATTTTCAAGGATGATTTTTCTATTTATGAATCCTCCTTTAATCAATGTCCGCTTCGTTTAGAATGTGTTCTCAAATGAAGTAAGGAGAAATCACTTGTGTTGAATTGGAAAAAATGTCATTTCATGGAAAACTAAGTATCGTGCTAGGTCATCTGGTCTCAAAGGATAGTCTAGAGGTTGACAAGTCAAAATTGGACATGATTGCTAATCTTCCTTCCCCTAAGTCTATCAAAGATGTTCGCTTGTTCTTAGGTCATGCAGGATTTTATAGGAGGTTTATTAAAGATTTCTCAAAAACTACAAAACCTTTTTCGAATCTACTTACAAAAGATACTAAATTTGAACTCAACGAGGAATGTAAAATTGCTTTCGATAAATTAAAGTTGATTTGACCTCAACTCCAATAATTCAACCTCCCGATTGGACGCAACCATTTGAGATAATGTGTGATGTTTCAGATTTTGCCATAGGTGCTATTCTAGGTCAAAGAATTAATAATCATCATCGAGTAATCTATTATGCAAGTAAAACTCTTAACAGTGCCCAACTCAATTATTCAACCACTAAAAAAGAGTTTCTTACAATCATCTTTGCTCTCGAAAAATTTCGATCATATCTCATATGCTCGAAAGTCATTGTTTTCACCAATCATGCTGCCTTGAGGTATTTGTTAACCAAAAAAGATGCTAAGGCCCACCTAATCCATTGGGTCCTTCTTCTTCAAGAATTTGACTTGGAAATACGAGATAATTAAGGTTCCGAGAATGTTGTAGCTAATCACCTCTCCCGCATTGTGCGAGGGAAAATAGACAATGCCCAAATTGAAGAGTGTTTTCCCGATAAGCATATATTATCCATAACTAATGCACCATAGTATGCTGACATAGTGAATTATTTAGTGACTAACGAAGTTCCTTCACATTGGTCAACACAAGATAAGCGAAATTTTTTCTCTATAGTTAAGGATTATTACTGGGATGACCCTTATCTTTTCAAGTATTGTTCTGATCAGATCATTCCCCGATGTGTACCAAATGAAGAGTTCAATAGTGTTCTATCCTTTTCACATGGTCATGCTTGCGGTGGACACTTTGGAGCAAGAAAAATGGTAGCTAAAGTATTAGAATGTGGTTCTATTGGCCCACTCTCTTTCGAGATGCATATGAATTTCGCAAGAAATGTTTGCAATGCCAACAAATAAGGCGAATCACTAAAAGAAATGAAATGTCTTTAAATTCCATTTTGGTTATGGAAATCCTTGATGTGTGTGGTATTGATTTCATGGGTCCATTTCCTAACTCCTTCAGCAACTTGTACATTTTGGTTGCAGTTGACTACATATCAAAATGGGTTGAGGTAGTCTCCGTCAAAACAAATGTTGGTAAGGTGGTCATCAAATTCCTTAAAAAAAAAATATTTTTCTTTGTTTGGTATCGAGCCATAATAAGCGATAATGGTACTCATATTTGTAATTGTGCTTTCGAATCATTACTTAAGAAGTATTCAATCACGCATAAAGTGGCTACTCCATATAATCCACAAACAATGGGGGTAAGTAAAAATTTCAAGACAATTAAAACAAATTCTTGAAAAGACTGTAAACACTAACAAAAAGTATTGGTCATCAAAATTAATAGATGCGCTTTGGGCTTTCCACACTACATATAAAACCAATCTAAGAATGTCACCATAACGTCTCATCTATGGTAAAGCCTATCATTTACCAACTGAATTAGAACATCGTGCGTTGTGGGCAGTTAAATACCTTAATTTTGACATTAATGAAGCAAGCTCGTATAGGAAATTACAATTAACAACATTAGAGGAACTTCAAAACGATGCCTATGAAAATTCAAAGATCTATAAGGAGAGAAAAAAAATATCATGATAAAAATATACATTGTAAGAGTTTCAAAATTGGACATAAATTTCTCTTATATAATTCAAGACTTCATCTATTTCCAAGAAAATTAAGAACACTTGGACTAGGCAATAGACTATTAAGAAAATCCCAAAACTGGTGAAAATATCAAAGTAAATGGGCAATGACTGAAACTATTTTTACAATTTGAAGAAAATGAAAATGATGAGATAACGGGTCTCCACGATCCAATTTATACTTCTAGAGAATGATTTTGGCTACTGGATGTAGCCTACTTCTAGTGAGGGAGAGGGTAGTTGCATTCACGCTTTTATGTTATTGCTTGCATAAAAATGCATTTACTGCATTTGTATTCATATTTTTCATGAATTTTTCCATGCTTCCATATTTTTATTTCTGTTGCACTTTTTTTATGACGTTGCATTTGAGTTTATATATTTTCATTTTTTTGCATCAATTTTTTAATTAATAAAATTCATATGCATCCTATATTAGGACCATATAAAAAATTATAATTATTAAATTAAAATTAGAGACGTATTTCTTTTTGGCACATTCATTTAGGACATAACATTTCTTAAATTATGTGATATCGATTTATTTTGAATAGACACAACTGAGTAGGTGCACTATATTAGTCATTTGAGGGAAATTTTTTGTGAATCACTAGTTTCAAATGGAAAATAAAATGAAAAGTTTAAATTACAAACGATAATAGTAAGCTAGTTTGTAGGTTGACTCATAGGTGATGACTATGAAGTTTGTTGGAATTTTTGTGATTGTATATAAGTGGGATATCTAAAGTACACGCATTAAAGATTTTCAAATCTCTATAACTAATAGGTGCTAAGATGATTTTTCATTACTCTCTTTTAAAAAAACGAAAAAAACCAAGGGTATCCAACATCGCTAATACATCTAGCGTTGGTGTACACACCTGTCAAGCTCTATCCCACTCTCACGTAAGCCCGAAAGGCAATGTATGAGTGGTATATCTTGGTCCTTGGGTTAGGTGTATGATATATAAAATAATAATAATAATAATAATAATAATAAAATGAGGGTAAGTGATTGAATTTAAGGCATTCTATATGGTTTTATAGATTTGAAGTTGTTATAGAAGTGGAAATAGAAATATCACTTTGTAACTTTGACAATCAAATGAAAAAACTAATTTCATAGTTGCACTATGTTTTCAATTGAAACAACTTGCAAACTAGAGTCCAATGTGATGGGAACTCGATTTTTGTTAAAGTTTGTGACTAGGTGATGAACATAGATTTCTAGGTTTTGACTAAAACATGTGTACACTACAATGTTGTGACTATTTAAAAGTAAATCGATTTGTCATTTTTCATAACCTTTTGCATTCATCAAGCTGCATTAGAATCATAACATCCGGTATTTGGATTTTATGGGTAGTATCTGCTAAAACCCTTAGGAGACATAACTCATCCTACTAGGGACACCTAGGGATTTAAATGCATGTTGCATGTGCTAAATGCAACCGTGTTTCCCTATGGAAGTGTGGCCAATAAATTTAGTTAGATTTTATTCCAGGACGAATAAAGTTCTAGTGTGCGGGTATTTGATGAACATCAAATGATGAATATTTTTAATTACATAGTACACATTTTAATATCCATAAGGCAGTATTACTTGGTCTTTTTGTTGTGTTTTATTGCAAAATTTTGATTCTTAGAAAATGAAGAAATTATTGGAGAGATGATTCAAAAAAATATTTTAAATTCAAGACTCTGTAATAAGAAGAAAAGTGTCCACTCTTGCATAAAAGCTATTGTAGGTCAACTGGTTTGAGGACTTGCATTTGCTAGGAGGTCACTGGTTCGAATCCCGCGTAGCACGTATGTTTTAGCCATCTACATCTCGTAGAGAGAGACACTTTTAGAACACACAAAAGTAAGAGGCTTCTGGAGTATGTTAGAAAAAGAGATTTCTAGAAGAAAGGAACACATGGACTGAAGAAATATCTAGAGAAAGACCGAGTCAAAGTTTCTAAAATAATCTTATTTTAGATTCGAATGTACAAGAGCTCTATAAATACCTCTACCTAGAACATTCGTGGCATCTTGGCAATTACTTTCAATTCTACTTCTAGGGTTTTGTGTTTAGGACTTCCAACTCTTGTAACCTCTTTCAACTTTTCTATTTAATAAGTAAATTAATCAAAACTTTTTTTCCTTTGTTCTTATTTTATTTTATTTTCTTCCAATTTTGTTTAGTTTTTGCTTCATAGTTTTTATTCTATATGAGATCTATTTATTTTCCAATAGATCAATAGATCTTATCAAATCAATAGATCTTATCTTTTAAATTCTCTGCACGATCAATTAAATTAAGGTATTTTCTTATTTATATTTTCCTTGTTTTCTTATTTTTGTTAGAACACATGCTCTCTTTTCTTTTCTTGCAATTTCCTGTTTGAAATTTAGAATATTCAACTTCTCAAATCATCTAACTCGCCTAGAAGTTAGATAAGCATTAGTAATTAATAAATCCCAGTGGATTCGACCTGTATTCGCACATCACTTTAGCAGACGTCGTGCGTTTGCGGTAAAATAAAATCGCGGTTATTGTTCACATCAAAAACCGTCAATCAATATCTTAAGAGTATATATACAAATTTTAAATTCTTTCCTTAATATAAATATCTAACAAATTCAAAATTTTGTTTTTTAACTTATTATTTCTCAAATTTATAAGTTACAAAAACTTATCTTCTATTCAACAAAAACACTCAGCTTAAATATCAGTATCCATTCAGGAGTTTTTGGCTATCCAAAATCGTCAAAAATCCCATTTTATTCTCATAAATGAAAATTACCAAACAACACCTCAAAATGTGATGCTCAAACCAAATTATTCTAATACATAGGATACTTGGGTCCATATAATATTACTTAACTGAAAATTTAAAAATTAACCATCCGGTTTTATTTCAAATCATGTTGAAATAATAATATACATATATTCCTTTTTGCATATCAAATCATACTTTTTGGAATCTAAAACAGCTTTGTTTTACCCAAAATAAAACTTTTGTGGCAAAACATTATGGTAGCATTTCCTAACTTAAAAACTTGAAAATGAACGCCGATGATGTTGTAGTCATCACCATGATTATTTTCTAACGACTGAAGTGAGTTCAGTGCTTTCTATCCCTTTTAAAATCCTTTTAAATGTATTCCTATTCCAAATATACTTCAAAATTTTGAAAAACCATTTTCAAAAACACCGGAATTTAGATTATCAAATTCTCAGTTTAAATCTTTTTTCTTTATAAACTACATTTATAAATCATACTTATATAATTTTCACTTTTTTATATAAAATCATTTCACAAATGTATATCTTTATTTAGATTATAATAAGCAAATTTTATTAAAGTTCAATTTTAACCCAATATTATCACTGAACGCCTTATACTCAAATTGTGAAACTGAATTCACAAGATGTTTAGTTCAATGTTCACATAATTACTATTTACCCAAGCCATGCAGTGAAAAGGATAAAACTGCTCCTAATCAATCGTAATGGTCTATGCCCATAAACTAGTCGGGCACAACTACTTAATCAATAATCAACAGCCATTATTCCTAACTGGGTGAGCATGACTAATCAAACAATAAATGATAATAATTGAATATTATCATTCCCTAACAAACAAACACACCATTAATATCTATACTCAGTTTATGAAAATTATTCCTTTATATATAAAATCTTGGTAAAATTATTTCATTTACCAATTTTCAAAAACAATACTATATCGGTTTGCCTTGTTTAAGTGTTTAGAAACAACCGCTTTCACTACGGCTCTAGTTTTTGGTTGGTCCGGTTCGACATGGGTGGCTTGGTTAAGGGAACCCACCAGAGCCATAGCGAAAGTGATTCTTCATCGTTTGGAGACTACCAGATCTTTGCCATTGATGATCGTGTAATTCATGACCTTTGTCGGTATTGTACTATGAGAATGACCTATTGATACCGTGACATCCCACGTACGGACTAGAATTCATAAACAACCCACTCTATATGTCAACACAATATAAAACATTTTTATAGAACTAACAAATACATGCTCTTATATATAATACACTCAAACTCATTGTATGGGCTCACTTACGCTATCGCAAACGAGTTAACCCAACCAAAGCCTAGGTGTTCGCTTAACCTAAGCTTCGATGCCGCGTGTAAAGACCTTCCTTTTCGACTCTCAAAAGACGACACTAATACATCCTTGATATTCATGTGCCGAGCATCCAAGTGCCGAAAAGACAAATTATTGGGGTGAAAGAAAATAAAAGACAAAACAGAGTCTCACATTATAGCGAGTAATATATAATATACACAATGATCTTTACAAAAAGAAGACTTTAATAACATATGCATTAATCAGAGTCCACTAAACAATCATCAGTTTCGACAGTTATAATAGCATGTTCACTGATAAATACAACAAGAAAATGCAGTGGAAAATAAAGAAATACATAGATACATCTTTAGCATTGAGCTCGTCTCCTGAGCCCTGAAGCAAATCTGTAAATATGCTCGATTTTACCTGAGCATTATAATAAAATAACACCTGAATCAGTCTGGTAAACCAATGTGAGAAACACACCTCAAATGGATTTTTATGTTATAAAACATTTCTAAACAAAAGTATCTTATAAGACTAGTCCATACATAAATACGGATGAGTTTTACCTTACGATAACCAAAACCATTTATATTAGAAAATCCAATGATATTATAATAATGTCTAAGGGCAAAAATACCAATAATCAAGTAGCTGTGATGCTCGTGAGTGTACATCACAATAATAATAGGTGTATAATCAAAAATCGTTAAGGCGCGTTCATTAATTGTGTAGGATTCCACGAAGAGCCCCCTAATACCTCGAGAACGGTCCTCCTGCACAAGGATCAGAATTATCCTTCTGAAGTAATAATTCATCCCTAGTGATGTACAATAGGAAGTACATAGCTGGCTATGCAAAGCCGAATGCATCTCTCCATGCATGCATAGCAATTGTAGGTAACTCTAGGATACGACTGCACCCTTATAGGTGAGCTAAACCCTTTGCTATGCATGAAATCTCTGGTTTTGGTCATTATCGTTGGTGAGGTTACGTTCGACATTCCAGCTCATGAACCGCCAACTGAACAGATCGTAGAACCACACGTGGATTCCCATATCTCAATGGGTCTTGGAATCACACATGAATCCCCACATCTCAATAGAGATCCCGGAATCACACATTGATTTCCATACCCTAACGGTCTTGGAATCACACATGGATTCCAATATCCAAAATACTCGAATCTCCTCCAAGCATAGAACCCATATATGGTTTTGGAATAGTTACAGTTTTGAGTCATCTCTTACGAGTACACTCCCCCGCTTACCAGATGTTCCAAAACCAATCGATCGATTTCTGGAATGCTCTATACATGTTCTTTTGGAAATAATCAGACAATACATAAGAGCGGGGATCACCTCCTAATAGTTTATATGGACGGATCTCCTTATTATTTGTCCTAGAAGAACCAAACGAGTGTGTACATACATTATAGCACTACTAGCGGTAACTGTACCATATAATCCCCGTGTTTCTCCTAGATATTTCCAGAGTTAAAGTCCTTCAGTGTTAAGTAGGGAATATTTTTGTACCACCAAAATTAAGAAGGATTACATATTTAGGTCAGTATTTGATCGTCGGTTATTTAACTACAAAAAACAAACATTTAAAAACAGATTGCATTTCCCATGGAAACCACTAAGCCTTTCAAAATTAATCTTCCATCAATTAAATCTCCTTCCAAAAATATTTATCAATATATTCATATACTTATCTCACGGGAATAAGTATATTCACAAACCATTCATTTCAAAACTTGGAAAATCTTCCCATATACTTATAAAATGGTATAAATATAATCACAAAACATTTAGAAAGATTTTTATTTCAAAATCATAATAAAATAATTAAAATACCATATGTCTTTAAAATGGAGATATAATAACCTAAAACACCGTTCCTTTCCACAAATCTCTTTTATTTTATAAATCTCTCCATTATAAATCTCCAAATCTATTTCTAAAGCTTCTTTATAAATTTCCATGTTTTATTTATAAAAATACTCTTTTATAAATCTCAAAAACCCATTTATAAAACTTTCCTTCTAAAATCGCTAACCATTTAAAACCCACTTTTCTGTAATCATTCAAAACCAAACTTCTTTTCAAATTTCGAACCACTTTCAAATTTATAAAATCCTTTAAATAAATCTTTTTTACAAAAGAAATTCTTTTATAATCAATTTATTATTTAATTATAAAAAAATAAAACTTTAACGTCATAAAGATAAATTTTAAACATTTTTAAGTAATATAATAATAAACTTTAAAGACATTTTAAATAATGTAATAATTAACTTTTAGAACATTTTAAATAAACATAATAAAATTACTTTACAAAACTTTCAAAAGATAATTAATTAACTATCAAGCAGTATTACTAATAAAATAATTAATTAGTTTTAAATAATCAATAATAAAATAATTTATTATCTTTAAACAACCTAAATAAAATAATTAATCTTAAAACATAATAAATATAATAATTAACTTTACAAAAGAAATAATTTTACAAAACACTTTGTAAAATAAGAATTTAAATAAACACTTTGTTAAAATAATAATTAAATAATCACTTTTCTTCAAATAATAATTAAATAAATCACTTTACTTCAAATTATAAATTTGAAGTTAATTTAAATCCATAACTTTCCCATTTCAGAAATAGGCTTAGTGATCACAATGGTACTTAACAAGCTACCATTAAATTAAATTTAACTTCCAAATTAAATTACAAGTATTTATATAAGCAGGCTAATATGTAAACCAAATCCATGATTAACAATTAATTATTAACACATAACTTATCTAGTATTAATCAACTGGCATCTAAATGAATGTCCAAATTAATACAATGGCGAAATGAGGATTTATTCTACTAAACAAATGTCATTTAAAATAAACACTTCCATTTATTATTAGATGTTGTTTATTTGGCCAAATAGATAATAATAGCAAATAAGTATGCTAAATTAACTACGTTATTATTTAAACAACCTAATTATTTTTAATCAGTATAATTTTATCACTTTATACATTATCCATTTTCAAAAATGATATGTCCAAACCGAACAGCCAGCAAATTCAACATCCAAGCAGACAATAAAGAATTTTTATCTACTATATAACTTACTAATTAATAAAAGAGGTAAGTTTAACTCACCGAAATTCCAGTTATCGCCGAAGCATTCTGATTCCATCTAAAATCGAACGGCGTTCGATTTTAGTTTGAAATTATACAAGCTTCAATCCCCACCAATCCAATTCCATAACTTAGATAACATTATTATGAACCCAACGCAACTGAGCACATTCGATTTGGACTTTATATGAGAGAGATACACGTTTAATACGATTGAGATTAAATTAAATAATTACTAATTTCATTTTTAAACACTAATTACCAAAATTAACATCTCCATCCCTCCTAACCTTTCTTCCATCTCCTATACAAGAAATGCACACCCGAACCCAAATTTTCCATGCACAAATCTGATGACATGGAGCATTGCTCCATCGTTCTATGAGCGGATCTAGCCGTTGAATTACCCTTCTCGAACTCGACATGTCTGACCTATCAATGAGCTACTCGAACAACTCTGGCCACAAAGTCCTGTAGCCCAAACCCGTGGCTTCAAGGTGCCGCACCCTCCATCAACCACATTAGGCTCCTCCCACCGTCACCATTTTACTTGCCTTTGCACCACGAGCCCATTACCGCCATCCATTTGACCTCCGGCACCACTCCTTCACCCGGGAACCGAGCTCCGCACTTGCTATAGGACAATGATGCAAACCCGTCCCCTCAATCTCACCTCATGAATTTTGGCCCAAAGATCCCATACTCCATTAAGAATCCATATCCAAGCCTCAATTTTATCAAATCTTCCTACAATTCCCACTAGGCCAAACCCTAATTCGTCTACAAACTATCAAGCTCAAAAATATGAAACCGCACCCTCTAATACCATGCCTAAGGTAGATCTCGACTCAAAGAACCCAAAGATCCAAGTTTTAAAATTTATAAATTAAGTACTTGAATTGATTTTGACTTTCACTATGAGGTGGATCTTGTTTTTCTTTGTTTCTAAACGTAAATAAATGGGGTGGTACGTTTGGAGAAAAAGATAAGGAGCGGAGAGTATTTTGGTGCATAAGTATTGACTTATATTTATATAATTTTTTCGGCATTCCACCACACAAATTTTCATTCGCATAAGAACTCCAAACGATAAAACAAAAATACAGTCGCGCTCAGAAGTCAGAACAGCGACGCGACTCCAAAACAATAATAATATACACTGGTTATTCACTTATGTAAAATCACAACACTGTCATTTGCCCAAAAAATCATCAAATGATAATTTAAAGAATTTCCAAATTAATTTTTTTGGAAAAATCAAATAAATTAAACTAAAATACGTCAATAAAAATCGAGTTGTAAAAATAAAAATAAATTATTTGATTAATTTTTTATACCGTTTATTACTGTAAATAAATTTACAAAATAAATCCATAATTACTATTTATTAATTTAAAAATAGTTAAATAAGACCATTAAATCATTTAAATAAATATCGAATTTAAAATCCAAATATTTAAATCACCATTCAAATATCTTAAGTTCACAAATTCAAATATTTTAATTCACTATTCAATCATTAAAATTTCCAATTGACATATTTTAATAATATTTATAATCTAATTCAAGTTATTTAACTTTAACCCAAATTATTCAATATTTAAAATTAATTAAATATTCAAAATCCATGGACCAAAATTTCGGGTTGTTACAGTTGCATCTCAATTGGAAGTTGGCCAGAAATATCTGTATTGAAAAATTTTCTTTGCTAAGGTTTGCCCCCAATGTGGTCGCCACAAGCCCCTTCATGAACTTATCTTAGGGCTTGTTTGGCCTCATCGTAAGCGATAGGCCGAAGCATGGGGATAGAGAAACCCTTTCTGTACAGTAATCCTTTTTGCTTGATGTATCTTAAAGCTTGGCGAAGGATTTTCTCTCGTTCATTCCTTTTTTCTCGAAGGATCCCTCTTTGAAAATAATTTTGAATCGGAGTCATCCAAGATTCTTGTTCAAGTCCAGCCTCTAAGATCTAATCGACATGCATCTAGTCGATGCTCGAAGCTAAAAGTACTTCCACCGGAACTAGGCCCATGAGCTGCACATCTCTAGAACTAGCCAACTCAGCAAGTGAGTCGGCCTTCTCATTTTCCTCTATGGGAATATGAGTGATCGTGTAATATTCAAAGTCGTCAAGCAACTCAAGAACTCGATTTAGATAGGGAGCTGGTCTTGCTTCTTTCACCTGATACTCCTTCCGAACTTAGCATACAACAAGTTAGGAGTCATAGAAAATGTGTAAAGCCTTTATTCTCAGCTCTTTGGCGATTTTGAGTGCTGTAATTAGGGCCTCGTATTCAGCTTCGTTGTTTATTTTCGAAAAGTCGAGCTTAGGGCGTAACTGATCGGGTGTTCTACGAAAGTGACAAGCACGACTCCAACACCGAAACATCGATCGCTAGTCGCACCATCCATGTATATCTTCCATCCGACTTCTTTTTCTCCACTGTTCTCCGAAGGATCATCTTGTGTAGTGAATTCAGTTATAAAATCTACCAAGGCCTGACCCTAGATTTCTCTCTGAGGGTGATAGGTGATATCGTACTAACACAAGTCAATATTCCATTTCAGCAGCAATCCAGAAGTCTCTGGCAATTGCAAGACTTGTTGTAAAGGATGGCCAGTAAGGACGTTGATCGAATGACCTGGAAATAGGGCCAAAGTTTTCTAAAAGCAATCAACAGGCTGTAAGTGAGCTTTTCCTGCCTCGGATAGTTTCTCTCTGCTCCTGTTATCCGCTTACTAATATAGTACACTTGTCGCAAGATGCGAGATTCCTCATGCACAAGAGCGACGCTCATGGAATGCACTTACATTGCCAGATAAAAGAACAAATTTGTAACACCCCTAATTTTAAATAATGTTATTCAAGATATTTAATTAGATAAATTAAATAGAATAATGAAATATTAAGTGATAAGGGGATTGAGATTTGAATAAATTTAAGTGGTCATGCTTATTTAACCTTACCTTTATATATATATATATATATATATATGTTTACCCTTAAGCCATTCACACTCATGTTCATTTTCTCACAAAAATAAAAACGTAAGAAAAGAAGATAAGGCCGGCCATTAAAAAGAAAAGAAGAAGAGGAAATTCAAAGAAAAAGAAGAGAAAGTAACAAGGGGAATCAAACTCATCTCAATCCATTTTCCTTATCAAAGATTAAGGTAAATGATAATTTCCATCTCTATTTGTTAAATATATGTTTCGGATTTAAGTTTAAATTCGTATATATGATATTTGATGATGATATGCTTGAATTATGGTTTGTTTAAATTTAAACAAGATTGTTTAAATAATGGTTCGTACGGTTTTAGATCAAAACCATGGGTTATTGCTGTTTAAATGCCATGGAAAAAAATTATATGTTATGCAAAACATGATTTTGGAGTTGGGTTTTAAGTTTGATAATTTTCCAAGCTTTGGAAAGATTATTATGAATTTTTGAATGAAAATATAGCACGTTGGGTTTAATAATTTATTTCAGAAAATATATTGAGAATTTGAATTTGAAATTTTGATATGTTAGATAACATGATCAAAGTAAATTTCTGTGAATTTTGGGGATTTTTCTTATGTGATTTGATATACAAAATAAATTATTTTGAGAAGAGGATCAAAATGATTTACGTGTAAATAAAGAGGAAGGTTTTATTTACAAAAGTTTAAGTTTGATACTTATACAAAATAAAAAGGCGGTTAGTTTTGAAAAGCATGGGAAAAGTAAAGGCAACAAATAAGAAATTTACACGTAAGCGGGTTAGTTTGTATAAGTTGCTTAATTTAGTATTTAATCCAGAAAAACAGGTTTTGCCTCTATTCTGAGTACCTTTCGCCTTTGACTATGTCGAAACTCCATTAAGTTAAATTCAATACACATGGTATCATCTAGATGATATGTAGTGGATTAGAGAAAGGCAAAAGGAATGGTGTCGAAAGCATAGCTTCCGATGGGGTCGTTACCTCGGTTTGTTTTAAAAAGATAAGCGCCTGCCTTTGTTTTACTAAGCTTTCGAATTAGTCGATACGTATGTTTTTGAAAGAAGTTTACAATGGCTTTCGAAGGGGTTGCCATGTTTGTTTTAAAAGAAAAAAGGGGTTTCGAAGGAGTTCCTTTAATTATAAATCAATGCTTTCGAAAGAAGGGGTTCCGACCTAGTCGAAGCCCTGCCGCCGATTCTTTTGCCTTTCGAGTGTATTGAAGTCATCAATACTGTCGAAAGGTATTGTTTGTTTTAAAGCTATATTAAGCCACTTTCTAAATGCTTTCGAAAGGGTTATGGGTTTCGAAGGCAATGGCTTCGGAAGGGGTTTCAAAGCTATCCTTATATATTTTAAATATATGCTTTTGACTCTGTCGAAAGAGATGGTTTCGATGCCATCATAAATTCCCCAATATTTTTATATAGTAAAGGATGGTTTTGAAAGTGATACTTTCATTTATATTTACTTTGACCCAAATGATATTTTAAAAGGTAAACCCAATGATGTCGCAAGTGGGACTTTCAATGCTTTAGGAAGAAATACTTCCAATGGTTTCGAAGCTATGCTTTTAATAATTAATAAGTAACACTTTATTTGAAAGGTTCAAAAGAAGGATTTTAAGGTGTTTTTAAAGGTAGAAGCCTAATGTTTTGAAAAGAGATATATGCTTTCAAAGGAGGCTATCCAGTGAGGTCGAAAGCAAGGTTTCGAAGGTTTTGAAAGTATAGTTTTCAAAACAAATAACCCAATCTTATTTAAAAGCAAAACCATGACATATTAATAAACAAAGTATTTTGAAATGGAACTTGTGAAGAAGTCTAAATGGGTTAAAGAAATTAACCAAGTTATATTGTTTGCTTCTTCATATATGTATATATTCGCTTTATAATAAATCCAAAAATTGTACTTTGGAAAAAGTTAGAATAACCAGTTGGGTTGACCTAGTAGTGAATAAATAAAAGATATTGGCAGGGGCCAATGGTTAACAGTAAGCCCATGAAAACTGTGTAAGGGAAAAGATATTGGCAGGGGCCAATAGGTTCATAGTTAGCCCATGAAAATTATGTATAATTAAAGATGTCAGTTAGACAGGTTTATACTAAGCCCATGAAAACTATATCCGGATAAGAAAATGAAATATTGACAGGCAGTCAATAGGTTTCTAGTTAGCCCATGAAAACTAGGGTAAAACAAAGACATTGATTGTTAGTCAATAGGTTCCTAGTCAGCCCATGAAAACTAGGATAAAAGAAATGGTATTGGAGTTACCAATAGGTTCATAGTAATCCCATGAAAACTATATAATTGGACAGGGAGCCCTTAAAAGTTTAACCGGTTATTAGTTAGCCCATGAAAACTATTAGGTTAATAGTAATCATAGAAACTATAATTATGACAGATAGTCAAAATGAATTGGGGATGGGTAATCCAGAATTAATTCAATTGTTTTGCATATCATCACATAATAATGTTTTGAATTGAATTAACCATTGTGGATGCAGGGGCATAGAAAATGGTTTATAAAGGTTTTAAAGATACTAGTGAGGGGAAATCTGTTCCGCTAAGCGGCGTGATCTCACTAGATGTCTAAATGATTTAAGATGGTATATTATTATTATTCATACCAGACTTTATGTCTGACTCGAAGTTTATGTTTTCCCCTTAAACTCTCGGGTACTCAATTGATTTTGAGTAGTTTGAGATTTAAGGTTTTTAAGTACCTCTTAAGATGAAAAAGTTTCCGGAGTCGTGCAGAAGGCATGTAGTTATTTAAGCTCTTTCTCATGTGATTCCTCTGTGTTGTTTTGTTAAGGCAAAGTTGTGTACTGCCTATTATACACTCTGATCACCAAGGGGACATCTTCATATGTCTCCCTTGGAGTATATTGTAATAATTATATTTTTCTGAACGTGGTTATCGTTGTGGGATTATGTAAAGAATACTGAAATGGGTTTGGAATGGAATGTGAAAGTTGTTTTTAAATTTAAACTTTTCCATATCCATGTGTTTCTGTTGCAACAATTTATCTAACATTACCGTATTTGGTCGCCGATGATTAATAACTATGGATGACTGCAGCATCAGTAGCCGTTAGTTTTGGGCCTCCAAGTGGGGGATGCTACAAGTTGGTATCAGAGCATAGGTTTATGAAAATTTAAGTAATTAAAACCTAAAAGATTTTCAAAACATAATCCATTGAATAAAAAATTTGATCGGGGTTTGGGTTAATGCGATTGTAACATACTTGTATTTGATATATATAGTTATATATATTTATATATAAGTATGTAATTCCCCTTTTCTCTTAGACCGTTCTTCTGTATCTTACTAAGGCTCGTATACAGATTTACGAGAAAGAAGATATGGAAGCAGGAAACAGAAGAGGAAATCTAGGTGTAGGAAGCACAATTAATGGAAATGCTCGACCTAACACCCGGAGGAACCAAGGTCGACAGGCTAACACTAATCAAAATGCGGAAGCTAATGTGAGTGCTGGGAATCCCCAGTAGAAGCGGGGATGATGTATCAGTTCCTTGCTAATTTGATGCAAGCAGGAACTGCTAGAGTGGTTGGAAATATTGGAGGAACAAATCTTGTGATTCCTGTTGGGAATAATTATGCCAAGCCAAACCGAGACTACAGTAGTTTGGGTGGAAAGCCATTTATGGGAATGGAAGATGCTATAGAAGTGGAGAATTGGCTGTTACGTCGTGGAAGGATTTTCTCTGATTTGGGTTTAGAAGATGCGCAGAAGAGAAGGTTGGCCTCTAGGCAGTTGCAAGGGTCAGCACTTCATTGGTGGAATGGTGTGACTGTCGGAGTTCCGAAGGAAGAGTTAACTTGGGCTAATTTTCAAAGGAGATTCGAACAGAGGTTTATTTCTGAAGTTGCCAAGTCAGCATTGATGAGAAAATTTATGGATTTAGTTTAGGGAGATATATCAGTTATCGAGTATGCAAATAGATTTGATGAGCTATCTCGATATGGAAACACTATTATAGACACCGACATCAGAAGGAATGAAAGGTTCATTCGAGGACTGAGGCCCAAGCTTGCTAGGGCGACCTTGACTCATATTCGTGATCCCCGTAATGTGGTGGTGGAGGTGGCCAATCGCCATGAAGAGATGCTTGCTATTTGTGCTAGAGAGAAGCCAATTGAATCCCAGAGTTCTCAGGGAAAGAAGAGAAAATTCTTCAAAATGAAAGGAACCCAAAAGGGAGATTCAGCCAAGAAGTCAAAAGCTGATTTAGTTTGCTACAAATGTGACAAGAAGGGTCATTTTGCAAACGAGTGCCGGTCATGCAAGGGGCGGAAGAAAGCTGCGGATAAGAAGCATATTAAGTGTTACAATTACGATCAAGTTGGGCATTACAAGAACCAGTGTCTAAAGCCAGTTAGGACAGAAAAAGGAAAGGTTTTTGCTATGTGGCCACCGTCTTCTTCCAAATCAATTGTAGCAGATAAGGGAAAGACTGTGATGGAAAATACATTTTTGATTCAAAGTATTCCGGTTAGGATACTATTCGATACCGGTGCATCACATTCATTTATATCCCAGAATTTGGTTAATAAGTTATGCTTAGAACCCACTTACCCCATTTCTTCGTTAAGGGTTGCGAATCCAATAAGAGGGTATGCAACTCTAGCGATGAGATGTGACCAGTTAGAACTGGATTTGTTATGTCATATGTTTGCATGCAGTTTGTATGTTTATGATTTCGTAGATTTCGAAATCATTTTGGGTATGGATTGATTGGTTAGATATGAGGCTAGGATATTTTGCCAGGATGGGGAAATATCATTCATGCATCCAAATAGTCATAACCGAATCATCTTATCAGTAGAGAGTTCTGACCAAAGTGTTTGTGTAGTGTTAAATGCTTTGGAAGTAGCGGAGGAGCTAAGTCAGGTTTGAGTTGTAAGAAAGTTTGCAGATGTATTTGAGCCGATTATAGGTCTACCACCAGAATGAGTTATTGAGTTTTAAATAAATCTTGTACCCGGAGCGGAACCTGTCAGTAGACCACCTAGCAGAACGACACCGACTGAGATAAAATAATTGAAGGTGCAGCTAGTGGATTTAGAAGGAAGGAATTTTATTAGACCAAGCAGTTCGCCTTGGGGAGCGGCCGCGATTTTCATGAAGTCAAATAGGTCATTACGAATGTGCATCGACTACCGTAAGCTAAATGAAAGGACGATCAAGAATAGATATCCTTTGCCGTGGATTGACGATCTGTTTGATCGGTTGAGTGGAGCCAGAGTGTTTTCCCAATTAGATTTGGCGTCCGGTTTCCATCAGTTGAGAGTGGCAGAGGGCAGTATTCCTTTGACAGCATTTCAAACTAGGTATGGTTCGTATGAATGGTTAGTGATGCCATTCGGGTTGACGAATGCACCTGCTTTCTTCATGGACTTGATGAAACAGGTTTTCCGAGAACACTTGGATAGGTTCGTGTTAGTATTTATAGATGACATTTTGGTGTACTCGAAAGAGGAGAGAGAGCATGAGAATCATCTGAGAGTAGTGCTTGAGACGCTAAGGTAGCATTAGCTAAAGGTGAAATTTTCTAAATGTCATTTTTGGAAGAAGGAGGTCAAATTTCTTGGTCATGAAGCTTCGAAGGAAGGTTTGGTAGTAGAGCCTAATTTGACAATTGTTAGACAACCAGTTCGGGTTGTAGCGAGAGATGAGAAATGATTAAGGTCCAAGACAGTCAAGTTGGTGAAAGTTCAGTGGAGCGACAACGAGAAGTACTGTACTAGGAAGACAGAAGAAAGGATTCGAGTTACTTATCCTGATCTATTTTAAATGGTATGTCTATATTAGATTTATATAGATGATCTCTAGTCAGATAAACTAGTATAGTTGTTAGGAGTGGTTTCAGATAATTACTATGAGTAGTATTTAATCCTTATTGAATTTCGAGGACGAAATTCTTTAAAGAGGAGAGCCTGTAACACCCCTAATTTTAAATAAAATTACTCAAGATATTTAATTAGATAAATTAAATAGAATATTGAAAATATTAAATGATAAGGGGATTGAGATTTGAATAAATTTAAATGGTCGTGCTTATTAATTAAATTGAGCTAAAGAATGGTTTGAAGATTAATTAAGTTATGTAAGGGTATAATGGGATTTAACTACACCTAACCTTACCTTTATATATATATATGTGTGTGTGTATGTGTGTGTGTTTACCCTTAAGCCATTCAAACTCATGTTCATTTTCTCACAAAAATAAAAACGTAAGAAAAGAAGATAAGGTCGGCCATTAAAAAGAAAAGAAGAAGAGGAAATTCAAAGAAAAAGAAGAGAAAGTAACAAGGGGAATCAAACTCATCTCAATCCATTTTCCTTATCAAAGATTAAGGTAAATGATAATTTCCATCTCTATTTGTTAAATATATGTTTCGAATTTAAGTTTAAATTCGTATATATGATATTTTATGATGATATGCTTGAACTATGGTTTGTTTAAATTTAAACAAAATTGTACGGTTCTAGTTCAAAAACGTGGGTTATTGATGTTCAAATGCCATGGAAAAAAAATTATATGTTATGCAAAACATGATTTTGGAGTTAGGTTTTAAGTTTGATAATTTTCCAAGCTTTGGAAAGATTATTATGAATTTTTGAATGAAAATATAGCAAGTTGGGATTAATAATTTATTTCAGAAAATATATTGAGAATTTGAATTTGAAATTTTGATATGTTAGATAACATGATCAAAGTAAATTTCTCTAAATTTTGAAGATTTTTCTTAAGTGATATGATATACAAAATAAATTATTTTGAGAAGAGGATCAAAATGATTTACGTGTAAATAAAGAGGAAGGTTTTATTTGCAAAAGTTTAAGTTTGATACTTATCCAAAATAAAAAGGTGGTTAGTTTTGAAAAGCACGGGAAAAGTTAAGGCAACCAATAAGAAATTTACACGTAGGCGGGTTAGTTTATATAAGTTGCTTAATTTAGTATTTAATCTAGAAAAACAGGTTTCGCCTCTATTCAGAGTACTTTTCGCCCTTATCTTTCGCCTTCGACTATGTCGAAACCCCATTAAGTTAAATTCAATACACATGGCATCATCTAGATGATATGTAGTGGATTAGAGAAAGGCAAAAGGAATGGTGTCGAAAGCATAGCTTCCGATGGGGTCGTTACCTCGGTTTGTTTTAAAAAGATAAGCGCCTGCCTTTGTTTTACTAAGCTTTCGAATTAGTCGATACGTATGTTTTTGAAAGAAGTTTACAATGGCTTTCGAAGGGGTTGCCAAGTTTGTAATAAAAGAAAAAGGGGTTTTGAAGGAGTTTCTTTAATTATAAACCAATGCTTTCGAAAGAAGGAGTTCCGACCTAGTCGAAGCCCTGCCGCCGATTCTTTTGCCTTTCGAGTGTATTGAAGTCATCAATACTGTCGAAAGGTATTGTTTGTTTTAAAGTTATATTAAGTCACTTTCTAAATGCTTTCAAAAGGGTTATGGGTTTCGAAGGAAATGGCTTTGGAAGGGGTTTCGAAGCTATCCTTCTATATTTTAAATATATGCTTTCGACTCTGTCAAAAGGGATGGTTTCGACGCCATCATAAATTCCCCAATATTTTTATATAGTAAAGAATGGTTTCGAAAGAGATACTTTCATTTATATTTACTTTGACCAAATGATATTTTAAAAGGTAAGCCCAATGATGTCGAAAGGGGGACTTTTTATGCTTTAGGAAGAGATAATTCCAATGGTTTTGAAGCTATGCTTCTAATAATTAATAAGTAACACTTTATTAGAAAGGTTCGAAAGAAGGATTTTAAAGTGTTTTTAAAGGCAAAAGCCTAATGTTTTGAAAGGAGATATATGCTTTCGAAGGAGGTTATCCAGTGAGGTCGAAAGCAAGGTTTTGAAGGTTTCGAAAGTATAGTTTTCAAAACAAATTACCCAATCTTACTTAAAAGAAAAACCATGGCATATTAATAAACAAAGTATTTTGAAATGGAACTTATGAAGAAGTCTAAATGGGTTAAAGAAATTAACCAAGTTATATTATTTGCTTCTTCATATATGTATATATTCACTTTATAATTAATCACAAAACTGTACTTTGGAAAAGATAGAATAACCAGCTGGGTTGACCTAGTAGTGAATAAATAAAAGATATTGGTAGGGGTCGATAGGTTAACAGTAAGCCAATGAAAACTATGTAAGGGAAAAGATATTGGCCAGGGCTAATAGGTTCATAGTTAGCCCATGAAAACTATTTATAATTAAAGATGTCAGTTAGACATGTTTATAGTAAGCCCATGAAAACTATATCCGGATAAGAAAATGAAATTTTGACAGATAGTCAATAGGTTTCGAGTTAGTCCATGAAAACTAGGGTAAAAGAAAAATATTGACTATTAGTTAATAGGTTCCTAGTCAGCCTATGAAAACTAGGATAAAAGAAATAATATTGGAGTTACCAATATGTTCATTGTAATCCCATGAAAACTATATAATTGGACAGGGAGTCCTTAAAAGTTTAACCGGTTATTAGTTAGCCCATGAAAACTATTAGGTTAATAGTAATCCTAGAAACTATAATTATGACAGATAGTCAAAATGAATTAGGGATGGGTAATCCAGAATTGATTCAATTGTTTTGCATATCATCACATAATAATGTTTTGAATTGAATTAACCACTTTGGATGCAGAGGCACAGAAAATGGTTTATAAAGATTTTTAAGATACTAGTGAGGGGAAACCTGTTCCGCTAAGTGGCATGGTCTCACTGGATATCTAAATGATTTGAGATGGTATATTATTATTATTCATACCAGACTTTATGTCTGACTCGAAGTTTATGCTTTCCCTTCAAACTCGCGGGTACTCAATTGGTTTTGAGTAGTTTGAGATTTGAGGTTTTCAAGCACCTCTTAAGACGAAAAAGTTTTCGGAGTCGTGCAGGCATGTAGTTATGTAAGTTCTTTCTCATGTGATTCCACTGTGTTGTTTTGTTAAGGCAAAGTTGTGTATTGCCTATTATTCACTCTGACCATCAAGACGACATCTTCATATGTCTCTCTTGGAGTATATTGTAATAATTATATTTTTTTGGACGTGGTTATCGTTGTGGGATTATGTAAAGAATATTGAAATGAGTTTGGAATGGAATGTGAAAGTTTTTTTGAAATTTTAAACTTTTTCCATATCCATGTGTTTCTGGTGCAACAATTTATCTAACATTACCGTATTTGGTCGCCGAGGATTAATAACTATGGATGACTGCAGCATCTGTAGCCGTTAGTTTTAGGTCTCCAAGTGGGGGATGTTAAATCCTCATCATCCACCAGTTTTAAAAGAATGGCACGTCTCTCAAAGTGGTTCACCAAAGCCTGGAATACGTCTTTGTAGTCCCGATTCCACTTGAAGTTTCTCTTCTCTTTCTTGATCACTTCAAAGAAGGGGATGCACTAGTCAGTGACTCCGAAGATGAACTAGCTCAAGGCAAAAACCTTCTAATTTAAGCTTTGGACTTCTTTGATCGTCTTCGGGGCTTCGATCTCTCTCAAAGCCTTGATCTTTTCTAGATTGGCTTCAATCCGATGGAAGGTGACAATAAAGCCTAAGAACTTCCCCAGCACAACGCCAAAAGAGCACATCAAAGGATTGAGCTTCATCCCATATTGTCGGAGGACACCAGACAACACTGCTAAATCACCAACTTTGTTTCTCGAACGCTGTGAATTCACAAGCATGTCATCCATGTAGACTTCCATCGATCATCAAATCTGGTCTTTAAACATCCAATTCATGAGCTTTTGGTAAATCGCTCTTATGTTCTTTAGTCCAAAGGGCATGATAAGATAGCAGTAGAATCTGAGATCGATAATGAAGCTGGTGTGTTTCTGATTGGGGTCATGCATAGGGATTTGATTGTATTCGAAATAAGCATCCATAAATGAAAATAGCTCGTGTCTAGCAGTCGAGTCCACCAACTGATCTATACTCAAAAGTGGAAAGTTGTCCTTCGGGCATGCTTTATTTATATCCGTTTAGTTGATCCACTTCTCGTTTGCTTTCTTCACCAAAAGAGGGTTCGATACCCAATCTGGGTATAAGGCATCGCGGATAAAGCCATTGTTCTTCAGCTTATCCACCACCTCTTTGAGTGCAGTGGAGCTCTTTGGACAAGTGCTGTGACATTTCTGTTTTATAGGAACGCATTTTGGATTTGATGTTTAATGCATGCCTCGCTATTTTGGGCAATATCCCACACATAATCGAGTGTGTCCAGGCAAACACATCCAGTTTCGCCCGTAGAAATCCAACCAACTCCTTTATCACACTGGCACCAATATGAGATCCAACCTTCAGGACTTTACTTTAATCATCCCTACTGACTGGAACATCGATCATCAACTCGGCGGGAGCTGCTCGTCCACCTTTTAGCTCTTTTCATCGGTCCATATCATTATAGAGCCAACTAGTTTGCCCAAGCCAGGGCTCAGGCTATAATTGCTATGCATCCAAAGCCTTTATGCAGAGGGCCCCCTCTACATTCTTTCCTTTCTCCTTTCACCTTGCCTCTTTTAGCTCGACAACGTAGCATTCACAACCTGTCACCTGATCTCCATGGATGATTCCCACTCAATTGTCTGTAGGAAACTTCATGGTTAAACACCATGGAGCGATGGCCGCTCTAAATTCAGCTAGGGCCGATCATCCCAAAAAGGCATTATACGTGGAATAGATATCCAACACTAAAAAAGGTACGACCCACACTCGTTGGTGGTCGCCCTCACCAAGTACCACCGGTAACTCAACAAATCTTATGGATTTAGTAGCAATCCCACTGAATCCCTATATTCAAGACCGATAAGGCTTCAAACCTTTCTCCTCCGGCATCATTTGACCATAAGCTTTCTTGAACAAGATATTGACCGAACTTCCACAATCCACAAGCACTTTCTGTACAACTGTAGGACCTATCGTGGCTGAAATCATGAGTAGGTCGATTGTCGGAGCTTCCACTCTATCAGCATCTATGTTTCAGAAAGCAATATCATCTGCCACAGTTTGAGATTGTGTTGCTGGAGCTCTGTCATTGACTGCATAGAAACTTTCATTCTCAGCATGCTTTACAGCTCCAGTGTATCTATCCATTTCTGCAAATCTTTTATCGACAAGATGTGGCCCACCGATGATTGTGTTAATCACTAAACGTCTTTCTACCTGCCTGGGCGGATTAGCACTAGGCTACGCTTAACCCTACTGGGAAGATGACCCAAAGGGGTTAGAAGTTCCTTGCCCACCACCCTGCAGGACTTTCACGTACTACAACAATTTCTTTTTTCCTAATCAAATCCTTAATCATGTCGTGCAAGTGCCTGCACTCATTGGTATTATAACCATGAGTCTCACGGAATCTGCAAAACATTCTCGACTTCCTTTCCTTCTCGGTCGACTCCCTAGGAATCGACTTCCTATATGGTTCGGTATTTTGAATTGCCGGATATATATTCTCCATGGAGTTGTTCAATTCAGTATATTTGTTGTACTTTGGACCTCTAGTGCAATTCCTATCATTTGGCTTCTTCTTCCTGGCCCCATCATATTATGTTTTCGTTCTTAATTCTGATTTCCAATGTTCACATCTACTTTACCAGCACTTCCTCCAAATTGCTTCAAAGAAACATTACTTCGAATCACCTTATCAGAATTCCTAATGCTAGTCCTCCATGGACGTATACGCGCTTCTTCCTGGCGCAAATAATCATTGGTCTTTTTGTAAAGGCTTCCATTATTGACGGGGGTTTCCTTTCCAACAAGCCTCCGAAATCAATATTGGGATTTATCCCCCTAATTAGCGCCATCAGTATTATGTCATCTTTAGGATTCGAAACTTCTATCACGACTATGTAGAACCGATTCAAGAAGTCCTTTAGTGATTCTCCATCAGCTTGGAAGAGATTTGACAAAAACATTACGTGCTTCGGACGTGATGTATTCAAACGGAATTGTTCTATGAACTTCTTTGATAGATCAGCAAATGTCGATATGGATCTCGGCGTAAGCCTGGTGAACCACATCATGGCTACCCCTTCTAAGAAAATGGGAAAACATCGGCATTTCACAGCATTGGAAGCTTTAGCTGAGTCTATATGCCACTCATATCTCATCAAGTGTTGCCTAGGATCCGTTGTTCCTTCATAAAGCGGCATCGTCGGCATATTAAATCTCAGAGGTATCTCTTGTGTAGGATGTTCGCAGTAAATGGAGTCCGACCAGGATAAGTACCCCATTCATTGTCGCTTCTGAAATGATTTTCACTAACCAATCTCCTAACCATAACCTCCAAGTAGCTCGAGTCCATAGGTTCGACTGAACGGTGGTGATCGTGACCTACCCTGAGTGTTCGGCTCGACGAACGCTCTTAAGATGGTGCACGATTCCTAGGCTCCCCAGTCTCTAGGGGTTCCATTCTTCCAGCAGTCCTCCCTATTTGATTCATGTACGTTGCATCATCAATAGCATGATTTTCCTGGTTCTGACCTTCATCGGAACGCCCAGGGACTACATCTAAGCCGCCTTCCAATTGATGAGCGCCGGCCCACCGTAATGGGGATCGGTACCAATCCTCAGAAGTCAGTGCCAACCCTATACTTGTGCCCTGGGTTGGTGCTCTCCCCTATTGCGATGTCCTAGTAGTGTACTAAGTCTTCTTCTTCCTTCTTTCCCCTCGCCTTTGCTCGGATGAAGAAGAACTCTCTAATAAAGAATTGGATTCTCTTCTACTACGCTGTCTAATTCATTTCATTTTGACTAGCTTGGAATCTATCTTCCATTTGCTTCATCATCCTATCCATCTCCACTCTAGTGACAACATTAGCTGGAGTCTGGATATCAACCTATCCTTGTTGGGTAGCTTCAACCACGTGCTGAGGGTTCTGGTTCTCGCATCACTGAGGGTATCCCTGGTGGTAATAGTATATGTTTGATTCCATGGTGGGGCAATAGCAGAAAGCTTCTTGCAGATTGTTGAAAATTCGAGTTGTAAAAATTAAAAAGAGAGAAAATTTAGATCTATATCCTGGATATAAGGAATCCAATAACAAAAGATTGATCCAAGTGGCCTGAGATTGAATCTTATTGAGAGTACCAAAATGTTTGAATCAAAAATGGTACAAACACCCAGGAAGGTAAATAGTAGATACTAAATGAAAAATAGAGTAGTGGTTCGGTAATCTTGGCCTACGTCCACTTGAATGATTTTATTACTTCTACACTTTTTTTTCTGATTACAAGAGAGTGGGATCAGAATTGAACTTTGAGTACAAGAGAGTTATAGTATAATGGCATAAAGATCCCTAGAATGAACCATGCCTTCTGTATTTATAGGGGCAGACAACTAAATATCTCGCCGATATTTCTCCTACAAAGTCTCCACATATAGACGAAGGCATCCAAAAAATCTTGGCTCCAGATCCCCTATGGTTGGGGATCGGTACTGATCCCTATAGAGGATCAGTACCGATCCTTATATATGGGGATGTGGGATCGATGACTTCTTGTGTAAGACTATTTTGATGTTGGCTTGGAGTTTCCGATGTTATTTTGCATAGTCGTTAGGTGTTTTCTGGTCCTAGCGATAGGTCTTCATAAGGTTGCATTGCTGCTTACGGTGGCATATGGAGATTGCCAATACGACACATGGAAATTATGGAACAACACTTGAACTTGGCTCTATGTGGATAGAGAAGAGTGCCATAGGAGTGGGGGCCACTTTGGGTGTGCCCGTTGGGATCGGTAGTAGTCCCCTGTGCAGGTTAGAGCATCGACCCATACTTGGTGTATTCCAGGATATTGCACTTTTAAGCTTGTTTGTCCGTCGTCTCGTGGTCATGTCTGTACTTGGTTCCTGGACCCTGGGATCATCTCTCTGAGCTGCTAGCCTTGATAATCATCGGGTCTAACTTATCCAGTCAGTCTGAATATTGCTCGAAAGAATGAAAGAATACCCTAAAATGAAAGTGTAATACTAATGAATCGCTATACTTCATTATTTAAAGCTTTTGAAGTTAACATGCACATCAGAAATAAGTATATTACATTATCAAAGAGTTAAATGAAATATTATTTAATAACTAAAAGAAATGTCAGTCAAAAGAAACGTTACAAATCATATTCTTAATTCAATTATGTAAAAAATTGATAACATGGTTTTTAAAACATTATTTCGTACCTCAATATTTTTAATTTATAAAAAAAATCAAAAAACAATTAACATCTACCTCAAAAGGACAATAAAATAAAAAAGGAAAAATATTTCTTATCAAAATATTATATATTTGTATCCATTTCAGCGTAAATTACAAATATGCATAATTAAAATTTAAAATTTTCATAAAAAATATTAACTAGAGTTGTTTATTATTTTTCAAAATTTCAAACTAAAGTATTCATCACTTATCATTAATTTTGTGTCGCTTAAAAAAAATTTAATTAGTGATAAAGAATTCACCAATTATATCAAATTTAGAATGAAAAAGCTGTACATGTGTAATAATATATCTATTTTAGAACTAAAAAATTATGTATATGTTTGTTTATAACGAAACACCAACTTTAGAAAGAAAACTGATGTATATATTCCACTAGTAATAAAGTAAAAAAAAAATTAAAAAGAAATAAATTGTGTATCCTTGAATGTAGAATAATGTAACAACCCCACCTCTATACCCATACTATTCAAGAGTATGCAGAGTAATATTGTCGAATAATGCAGAGAATAAGACAATATGGGGTACACACGTGAATATTCCCTTAGGCTAACACTAGTAGATATTAAAACATTTAATGCATAACTAATACAAACGTACACAATATCGATACAAAGTAATAGACACGTGTGCCTTCAGGACAGAACAATACATAATATTCAGGTCAACAGAGTACACAGAGTCAGTCGCAGCGATAACATATAATACATTATACAATAAATTTATAAGAATGCAGTACAACTCATATGTTAATTGTATACACACACACACATACAGTGAATCAATAACATATAAATGTCAGGTAATATCCTAATATAATACTCCTCTAAGCCCAAAGTAAACAAATGCTGGTCGTATCGTTCCTGTACCTAAAATGTCTCGGACTGACCCGAGCATTATATAAACAACACACGGGTCAGACTATAACTAAATTAAGGGTTAATATATAAAGGTAAATCTAATAGAGGGAATTAGGCACAATGACAAACTTTGAAAAAAATTAGGCTAAAGGACATCAAGTTTCATTTTTTGGCTGAAGGACAAACTTTGAAAAAAATTAGACTAAAGGACAATGCTAGTTATAACTAGCATTATATTCATTTTTTATACTATACAAAATGCTAGTTATAATTAGCATTATATTCAGTTTTACACTGTATAAAATGCTAGCTATATTTAGCATTGTCCTTCAGCCTAATTTTTTTCAAAGTTTGTCCTTCAGCCTAAAAATGGAACTTGTTGTCCTTCAGCCTAAATTTTTTTCAAAGTTCGTCCTTGTGTCTATTTTCCACAACCTAATATATATGCACGGTGTATAATATATGATATTCATAATATCAACAAATATATATTATATATGCATGGTTCAAATCTATCTAATTAAAATGCCATAGAGGGTCCCAAATGGATCTTATAACATCAAATATCACAAAACCAAGCATCAAGATGTCATCACCCATATATAGAAGCACATCATCACAGAATAAATATCGAATGGGTGAATCATACATTTAGAAATCATCATTATATCTAGAAAACATCAATAATGAGATATTCTCTAGTAACGTTAGGCAATGATGAGCTATGCCTACAATCTCTCTCAATCTCATATTATAAATATCATTATCAAATAAATAGTCGATAAATAAGATTTGAGCTAGCTAAAAATAAAATCATATATCTTGACCCATGGTCCTTGGAGAGGCGAAACTCTCGACTAAATGGCCCTAACAGATATAATAACAAATCAATAATAAGTAGACTGTCTGCCTTAGAAGGATATAGAGTTGACTATACTCTAGACATAATCTTAGGTATAATCTCATCTATACATGGTATATGTTTATCTACCACTCACATATATCCACATACATCCACATACCGGAACCAGACAGGAGACTGACAGCACGTCTGCTTGCTCTAGGAGCCATATGTGGTCCATATGACACGACTTCTACAATCATCGGTTACCGTTACCTCTCTCCTCTCGGTATCGTGACAATGATCCACCATAGACTCGACAACGTGTAGCCTCATCGGCCATGACTACTGACATGTGCCCCTATGGTAACTGACTGTTGCCCTATGCGACACAAGGGGAAATCAACTACTAATCTCGTGATGTGCATTGAATATCATAACAACAATGGTGTCATGGATCAGGGCGCGACCTCCTCGATCAGGCAGCCAGGGTGAACACTGGCCAATCTGGTTCAGTCCCGAAACATAAAGGGAGTCGGTCTAAGGTAGACAAACATATAATGTACATAATCTATGTGGCTAACTAGTATCCTCCGTACGTGCTCACAGCAGTGAGTCACACCCAACATACTAAACATAACCCCGTATGAGTGTCATCCACGAGTAAATAATAATTGAATAAATAATGCAACGGCGTCCCATACCACCACGTGTTACTAGTCTATTTATTCAGTGCTCATACATCACACTCACTCCTTCCATATTCTATATAACGGGTCCAAAGAATAACCGGAAAAGTGTTACCGAAATTCCCGTACCAGACGGTATCACTAAACCGTTTATTCGGATTTCTCATTACATAGAATAAATAACGAATAATCAAACAAAAGGATGTCATCACCGTATCATAATAAAATACTAAACAAATTTGTATCAACCGTGAATCATTCATTTATCAAAATCAATATATTTAAAGGATGAGAAATCGGATATCAGAAAAATACAAAATAGTTTATATAAATAGATAAAGATGAACAAATCAGTGCAGGGTAATAAGACTTTCATAATATATTTAAATAAACTGATTATTATCTATTGAAGTTATTTCATAATTTAATATAAATAAACACTATTTAAATAAATATGAAACATCTAGTTTAATTTAATTCAATTTATTTTTAGTTAAATAAATATATTTTTAAAACTTAAATATTTTAAATATTAAGATTTCATACTACTATAAAACAATAATCAAAGACCATATAATCAACCTAATTGATTTCATTTCATTATTTTATTAAATTTACGTTTATATTTTTACATGCATTTAATATCTATTAAGTATAGGTTAATTAAAGTAGATAGATTTGAATTAGATATATATATATATATATATATATATATATATATATATATATATATATATATATATATATATATATATAGTTATACAATTACTGTTATTTAAATGAGATAGCCTATTCATGCGTTTTAACAGAATATCACCAAGCATTTCATTTTATAAATGTATGTACAAATCATATGACAACTAGAAATGTTACTTATAAGCTTTAGGAACACAAATATATAAGCAAATGCCTGTACACTAAAATGTGTACTATATAAATGAAAGCCAAACACTCTTAATATTATAACATATATTCATATGTGGACACGAAACATCATAAATGCAACTCACTTGATATACTCACAACCCATATAAATACGCGCACACATGCTCATACATACAGAACGCACACACTCTACACGTGTAGACCCAACACAGCACAAATAAATACTAATGCACACTTACATGTATACCCATAAGATTTAACAAACATATATTAAAAGGGTTTAAGCATTATCTATATGCAGCTCTAAGAAATATATTCAAACATAATTGGTATAGGCGAAATATATATATAATTTTACTTGGAACCTGAAAACAAAATTGGAAGTGAACCCATATATATATAACATAACATTCAATACTTAAGACAAAGAACAGAGCACAAAAATGGAATACTCTCTCACACTTGTACGTTGTCAAATAAATATATTTTTATACTATAGTTTTAAGTAAATATTTAATTAAGTTTATATAAAATTAGAACAGACGCATAGATCTTGCAAATTATAAACGTAATATATACATGAAATGAATATATATACACACATGAGTATGCATGCACGTCCGATGGACGTGCGCGTGGATAAATTTGACAACGCTGGAAATGAGTTTTAAATTGATAGTTGTTGCGTGGTTTTGGTCATTGCATCCTAGGTGAAATCATTTCGGTAGTATACGTAAATTATGGGTATTGGGTATTTTATTCCAGTATAAAAGTCGGATTAATGGATATATAAATAAATAGCATAATTGCAAAGAAAATGATGCTTCCGGTGGCTTTTGCTGTTATTATATATATAATTGTGTACTGTACATGTTATTGGCAAATTAGTCAAAATGACGTGTATGAATTGATGTAGGTTTTTGCAAATTTAGTTTAGTTTAAACATTAAACCCTTGTGACTGAATATAGAAGTACGTACTTCTTTAAAAATAGTGATGGTGGCTTAAAAAAGCTGAAGGCGTAACAGAGTCATAGGCGCTTTCATAGTCCGGCTATTAGAAAGTCGCTGCAAAAAATCAGATCAGAGACATGCTGTAGAACGGGGTTGTAGATCCAAGAAGTGGATATGGATGCACTGTTATGTAAAGTTTGAACTTTATATATAAAGATATAACAATGTGGCCAATACAAATGCAATGTTCTGACATGAGTGTTCTACAGTTCATATCATCATATAAACTATTGCCTACAAATAAAAAAAACTTAACAAACTCTCATTAATTCAAAAATACATATCCATAAAAATTGCTCTACAAGCTTACTAAACGTAGTTGCTTGCGGGAAAATATAATTTTATAATTTCCAATACTATTTATTTCTAAATTATTCACAATATTATCAGTAAAAATAAAAATATTTTTCTTTTGGCTTATGAAGATTTATGAGAATGTCAGTTCGCAGAGTATACGTGTATCTGTTAAAACTGGGTTTCGGGTATAATTACCCATCTCTCGTTTATGATGTAACCAAGTCAGCCCATTGAGCCTCATGTATCTGTATAAATACATAGCCGTCACTACGCCATAGATGGCCTACTGCAACGAAATTATAAGGCGTTGCTAGCTATAATGTAACGATAGGTATGCTGATTTTTGTCTATTGCAACACTCGCTTCAAGGTGTGAGCATAGGTATCAACAAGATGTTGCAGTAGCTATAGATGTATTCACTACTAGAAAAGGCCTTAAAACCGATAGCCAGGGCCGACGGCTTTCGACGGGACGTCGACGGCCGTCGAAAGCCGTCGATAATCTGCGATTATAGCTCCAGCCGAGAGCTTTCTTCCTCCTCCTCTCCATACGAAAATTCCACCAAAAAACCCCCAAATTCAACCTCCAAGCTTCCAATCCCTAATTTCTAGCTTCCGGATCTTCCAAGGTTCCCTAATCAAACTCCATTACTCTTAATCTCTTATTTTTGTGAAAATTCAGTTTTTATCTTAATTCTAGATTTGCATAAATTGATAAATTAGGGCGAATTAGTGATTGCAATTGTTTCCAATAGCGTAATAACGGTTTATAGCATCACATGGTATACCGATTTTATCTTTTATCGTGAAATTGTGAAAAACACGTATAATTTGTGGTTGTTCATGTATATGTAAATTGTTGTGTATGCCTTGATTCGACGATTGTATATGTTATTTGGAATAAGATAAATTGATTGAATGAACTAGGAGTATTATATTGTGCGCGTATTTACTTATGAAACAAAAAAATACATTACTCTAAATTATTGTGTGTATTGAAAAATGACAAAAATGTGAAAACAGCCTTAAGTTGATGTAATACGGTGAATAAATGTGTTAAATTAATATATATTTTTGTAAATGTGAACAGTGAGTAAAACTGTATTTTTTCATAAAATGCGCGCATGTAACTGACAAATTTTCCTTAAAGAGTTTTTAGCCCCGTCTGACGAGTGTTGTACATGATCGTTGTATAAATAGTCGTTCTTTTCGAAAAAAACGACCATTTATATTCATCTGGTACAATGTTTGTCGGATTTGTCCCTGTATTGGACAAGTTATGAACACAGTACGCATTTACATTTTGTATACTACTTCGTCTCAAACGGTTCATAAAATTTCAGCCTAACTTTTCTTTTTTGTTTCCTGCGTACATGCATTTGTGTACAATGCAAGGAACAAAAGAGAAATGCTGCCGAAATTTTGTTGAATCGTTTGAGACGAAGTAATATACGAAATGTAAATGCTTACTGTGTTTGTAATGGGAAGTAGGATGCCTGACCAATGAAAAAAAAATTATATATATTTTTAAATCGTTACGTTAAAAAATAAAATGTGCCCTATTTGAAAATATTTTTAAATTTGTGAAGTTGTTCTTTAAATTCAAAATATTATACGACCATGAAAATAATCTTTTTCGAATTTGTATTCTTCAAAATAAATATTAAATTTTGAACTTCTCATTTTGTCAAATAGGAAAAATGATTGATTATTTTGTTGATCGGAGGAGATGGATGTACCAAAGAAAATGACTGAGGGGCTCAATAAAAGAAGATTTTTATAATGGTATAAACGTGTTTGTTGAATTCGCTTTAAGTAATAACGGAAACGATCCAGAAATTCATTGTCCGTGTAGTAGGTGTAGACATTTGAAGTATTTGTTACCAGATATTGTGAAAGTTCATTTGTGCCAACACGGTTTCTTATCGCAGTAGGATGAGTGCTTGCTGGCCGAAGTGGGATAACATCCCTCCTCACATCATAGAGTGCATATGGCAGAATGTCCTAGTATGCATATTTTTCTGTTTTCCATTTTTAATTCGTTTTTGTCGTTTTTCTACTGTTTATATCGTTTAAAGTGTAATCTGTTTTTTAACACAGGCTGAGATAGACATCGAGACAGACGATATGATGCTGGCACAAGCATACTGGATGAAGAAGATGCGCAAGAACTACATGGATACGATATCTGAGATTAAGAAATCTAGTAAGAAACCACGGTGGATGGGAGAGAGCGTGTAGCAAGCTTGGTTGAGATACCGGGAGACGGACGAGGCGAAGGCAAGTATACTAATTTTTTTTGAATTATTAATTTGACGTGATCGAAAAATAATGTATCAAATTTTGAATGTACAGGCAGAGTCGGATAGAAACTCTGCAAATAGAAATAAGAATCCCATCACTCATCGCGGAGGATCGAAGTCGTTTCAGCAGTATCGGCAGGAGTTGATAAATTTACTGAATAATAAACGTAAATAGTTTATACTATATGATTTTAAATGTATAATAACAACTTCAGGAAGCCGAGTCACATGGTCATGTCAGCTATATGGACGTGTTCACCCGTACGCATGCTGTCGAGCATGTTAATCCAGATGGGACTGTTTCGTACACATGGCAGGACGATAAATCCAGCAAAAGCCATGTAAGCATATTTCATTTTATTCAGTATTAGTAATTGTTTTAATTGTTAAACTATGATGACATAAGATATGATATTATTAATTTGTTAATGCAGAAGAAGTTTATGGAGCAGCGGCAGAAACTCCTTGCTGACACGGGTCGAGATCAGCTGACGACCAATGAGGAGGACGTTATTTTTGAGTCCGTTATGGATCCAGCAGAGCATGGTCGACGATACGGATTTGGCAATTTAGCGGTAAATAATTTACTTTTTCTTAAAATACTTAAAATATGATATTTTGACCTTTTCAAAACAATAAACTTGGATTTTATTTATTTTTCAGTTATTGCAGTCCAGTAGTCAGAGTAGGGGACGGCGGAGTAGACCCCAGAGCGATCTAGCAGATATAGAAGAATTGCGGACTAGAGTTTCCCAGTTGGAGGAGCAGAACCGCCAACAGGCCATGCAGACCGCACAGTTGTTAGAGTACATGCAGCAGTTTGGTGGTCGCTTTCCTTCCTCGGCTGGCTTTGGATCTGGAGGAGATTGATTCATTACTTGCTTACTTGCTTGTTCGTTCGTTCAGGTATGTTTTGTTTTACTTTAGAATGATTTGGTAGACGGCGTAGGTAATTGTTGATTTATGTATAATTATGTTTGATACACTTGGTTCTATGGTTGTAAGAGGACGTGTATGAGAATATTGATGAATTTGTGTATTAACAACATGGTAGAACAGTTATTGTTAGGATTATTGTTAATGTTGGAATGGTTATGTATATTTTGTATTTTATTTTGATGTAATTTTATTTATTTGTGTGTTTATTGAATATTTTGTAGTTTGGGTTTGGATATTTGGTTGGATTATTGTATATTGGATTGTGCAGTATTGATATTATAGTGTTTGGAAGAGAAATGTGGTTGGAAGGCTATATTTGCAGCAAATTTAAAAAAAAACAGCAGATTTTCGACGGCTTCCGACGACTTATAGGTCAAAATTTCCGACGGCTTACGACGAATACCAGCGGCCTGTACCTTAACATTTCCGACGGCTTCCGACGGTTACCGACGTTCGTCGGAATCCGTCGGAAACCGTCGGAAGTCGTTGGGATCTGTCGGAACCGAGTACGACAGCTTCCGTCGGAAGCCGTCGGAAATACTGCTTCCCGACACAGTCATTTCCGACGGCTTTTTCCGACGGCGGTCGACGGCTTCCGACGGCCGCCGATGGTTTCTGGCCATCGGAAAACGTGCTTCCCTTTGTAGTGATTCAAATTAAAAAATTAATAAAATTAGCAATCCGCGTGAATACGATCCAACGGTCTACATTTAATCTGATTGTTAAAATGGATCACCACTACAATTTGTCCTAAATTTTCGTTTTCCCGCTTTACTTTTCATATCATTTCGTTCTCACCCCCAATTTCCAAATCCCTAATTTCCAAATCATATTTTCATTCCTTTTTTTTTCTTCCAAAAACAAAACCTCGTCCTTTTTTCAAAGTTTGGTAGTGATCTCAGACAAGCTTCGTTCCCATTTCGTTCTCACCCCCAATTTCGTTGCTGTTTGCCTACATGTCGAGCGTCGTTTGCTTTGTTGCCGAGATCTAGAAATGTCTGTCGTCTACTGAGGTGAGCGAGACTACTGTTGTCAGAGGTTGCGTTTGTGTATAGAGGAGATTCGGGTTTGCTGAGATAGGAATTTGAGTGAGGATTTGTCGATTTGTGTACAGAGGAGATACGGCAGTTTGCAGGCGATTTCAGTTGTGCTTTGGAGGTGGTTCGGGGTTCGGATTTGGGTTTGTTGATTTTGTTGCGAATTTGTAGTGTGAAAGTTTGGGTTGTCGGAATGGGTAACCAGCAATTGTGATTAGGTGATTAGGCGATTAGGCGATTTGGCAACCTGAAGTCGAATTTGGCAACTGAAATAGTTTGTTGGTGAGGCAATTAGAGGATGGAGGCTGGTGGTTTAGAAGTATGTGTGGGTCTGGGTGAAGGTTTGGAACTATGAGATTTTAGTTGGCAGTGGCAGCGGGTTAGTAATGAGGTCTGGTGAGTGTTTTGGCATAGGTTAAGGGTTGCAGGGGATGTAAGTTGCAGCAGTTTGGGGAGTGGATGGTGGCAGTGTAGAGGTTGAAGTTTGGTAGTGTTCAAGTAGAAGGAGTTGCTGTCTAGTAGGAAGTTTGGATGAGTGAACTGTGGTTTGGATGAGGCGGTGATTGTCGGTGATGGAGGATGGTATGCCGATGCTGCTTCCAGGCGGTGTTGTTGATGATGTAATTTGATGAGGCAGTGAGTGGATGTTTTGTGAAAGAGGTTGGGAGTGTGGTCAGTGTTTGGTAGATGGTCAGTGTTTTAGGCAATCGTGTTTCAGGTAAGTGGTAGATGGGCAGTAGTTCCGATGGGTGATGAAGTTGCTGAGGATGGGGTTTGCGGGTTTGCTAAGTTCAGTCTTCATTTGTGCATCGTTTTACGTCGTTTCAAAGAAGGCTCGATCTTCCGACATCGGATGAATCGGGCGGTGCCCCGGACCCCGCCGGGACTGCGGGGCCCCGGACCCCCGCCGACGCTACGCCCAGACCCGCTACTCGGCTCGTCATATATTTGTCAGTGTCGGTGTCTGTATAAATTGAAACTGCATATGTAATGAGTGAACTGAGTGATGTAGTGAGGAATATCTGTATACGTGAATATCAGTGTTATATATCATTGAATTGTAAAATAGTGGAGTCAGGAATTTGTACTATTTCAAATGTTGAAATAAAATATTTATTTAAATAAATTAATGTTTGAATATCAAATTCTGTGCAATAGCATTTTATTAAATAAATATTTATTTCTATTAAAAAATCAAATATGCTCTACATTGTGGGCCCCACAACTTCAGAAAGTTAATATCTATAGCAATATTTTTGGAATGTTGCTACAGATACCTATGCGTGTTGCTATAGACCCAAATAGGGTTCTATTGCAACAATATTACTTATGTTGCCTTAGATAGTCAAAATGTTTTCTTTGAGGTCTAAGGCAACGGCAAAAATTGCATCACCCGAAAAGTGTTGCCATAGACCTATGGCAACATTTTTTGGGCCTGGCCCAACATTTTTTTTGTGTTGCAGAAGGCCATTTATGGCGTAGTGCGTGTAACAGTGTTCTGTATCAATAAGAAAAACAATTCATTTTTACAATTCTATACATTTTATCAGTTTTCTTAACTTGGTATCAGAGTCACTATAACCTAGCGGTTAACCAACGAGTGCCCTGCCTACCTTCATCGGAGAATCTTCACACCTAAAGGTGGATGCACTGGTGGTGATCTTCTCAGATTCATCTTCATCATCAAAGATACCCAATTACCCACTTCTTGAATACAAATTAATAGTTCTGTTTCAAGAACTGTAAATCTGCATATCTGTTTTTCTGCAACTTATTCAAATAATCACTACTTTTCCTTTCTGTGCCTCGCCAAGAAAGCATCATCAAAAAGAAAGTCATCACCTGATACTTTCTGGCTGCACAGTGTCTGCTAGTCATCAATTCTGCAGTGTTCTTCATCCGGTTATCCTCTTTTCTTGTATCTTGATTTTTTAGATCTCATCATGACCGAAGGCAATGGCAATGAGGGAGCAAGCTCTCCAAACAATTCAAAAACTGCTACATCATAACAGTCAACAAATCAAGATCTGATCAAAACAATGATAAAGCCACAAAGGCAGATAATCACAATACAGTTAGATGATTCTAACTATTTAATGTGGAAATTTTAAATTGAAACTGCCATAAGAGGTTACATCGAGGAATATGTTCTTGGCACAATTGTTGTTCCACCAAAGTATGTTACAGATAATGAAGGGAAACTGAGTGTGAACAAAGACTGTTTGAATCTTCAACGACAAGACAGTCTCATTAGTTCATGGCACTTATCTTCAATCGGTTCAAACATTTTACCATAACTTATAGGATGCAAATCATCAAATAAAATTTGGCATTCTATAGAGCAAGCATTTAATACACAGTCAGCTGCAAAAGTTCTACACTGTAAAAGGCAACTGCAAAACTTAAAGAAAAGAGGCTTGAACATGAGAGACTACCTACACAAGATCAATATTTTATGTGATCAACTTGGTGCAGCAGGACATAAAGTGCCAGAGGTTGAACATGTATTATCAATATTAAGTGGCTTAGATGATGAATATGATGCTGTTGGTGCCATGATTTCTTCTAAGGAAAGAACTCCTTCTATTGACTATGTGCACTCAATTCTTCTTTCTCATGAAGGAATAATTGAGCAAAAGAAACCAACTATCAATGATTTTACTGCCAATTATGTATCCAAGAATCAAGAAAAAGGATATAGTAATAAAAACCAAAGAGGTGGATCATCTAACAGATCTTGAGGTAGAGGAGGCATGTGGCAGAACAACAATAACAAGTTGAGGTGCCAAATTTGTGAAAAATTTGGGCATAGTACAAACAACTGCTATTTCAGGTTTGATAGTAATTTCACACCAAATCAGCAAGGAGCTAGTGATCAAAGAAATTATCAAAGTGCAAATATGATCAACTTACAACAAGATGCAAAGAATCAGAAAGAAAACACTTCAAAAGTTTAAGACATTTCAGATGACAGTTGGTTTCCAGACTCAGGAGCAACAAACCATGTGACTAGCAACCTTGGAAATCTAAATCTTGGCAATCAAGAATATAAAGGTAAGCAAGGTATACATATGGGGAATGGTAAGTCCATAAACATCACTCATATTGGTAATGCATATATCAATAGTGCTAGGAAACTCTACTTAAATAATTTTCTTAGAGTACCTCTGATTAGAAAGAATTTATTGAGTGTTTCATAATTTGTCAAAGAAAATCATGTATATTTTGAATTCCACCCTAATTACTGTCTTGTTAGAGATCTTTTAACCAATGAAATTCTTTTACAAGGTAAGGAATGTAAGGGACTTTACAAGTTTAATGTCAACAACTCAAGAAAGCAAATGCAGAGATAAGTGGTGTAACAATTTAGAGGTAGCTCAAGCAAACATATGTAAAACCTTTGATAAATGGAATTGTAGATTGGGTCATGTAAATGTAAAAGTTGTAAAACAAGTATTAAGCAGCAATAATATTCCTGTTGAAAATATTTCTCTGCCATATGTATGCACTTTCTGTCAAATGGGTAAAAGTCACAAGCTACCTTTTACTAATTCTACAACTAAATATTCCAAGGCATTAGAATTAGTTGCTATTGATCTGTGGGGTCCTGCTCCTATTTGTACCGATTATGGGTACAAATATTACATATCCTTTATAGATGCTTACTCAAGATATGTATGGATTTATTTTTTAAAATCAAAATCTGAAGCATACAATGCTGTGATTCAATTTATTAATCCGGCAGAAAGACAAACTGATAGTTAAGTAAAAATATTACAAACTGATGGAGGTACATAATTTTATCCTCTGAAAACTTATTTGGAAAGAAAAAGGATTGTTCATAGAACAACATGCCCTTATACTTCCGAGCAAAATGGTCTAATTGAAAGAAAACACAGGCATATTGTAGAAACTGGTTTAACTCTATTAGCTCAGGCTTCCCTACCTTTAAAATTCTGGCCTGATGCATTTTCTACTAGTGTATATTTAATAAATAGACTGCCATCAAAAATCTTAAATTTCAAAAGTCCTATGGAGGTTCTATTTGATAGAAGACCAGATTATCATGAACTATTTTTTTTGGATGTTTGTGTTTTCCTTGTTTAAGACCTTATAATGCTCATAAGTTAGATTTTAAATCATCACCTTGTACATTCTTAGGATATGCAGCAAACAAGAAAGGGTACAAGTGTATAGATAGCAATGGAATTTTTTTATACCTAGACATTTTGTTTTTAATGAACAAAATTTTCCATTCAATGATGTGAATATAAAAACTTCACAGAAGGTGCATAATGCAAGGTTTTCCATACCTTCATTACCTGATTTAGCTATGTAGAATATCAATGAGACAGGTCAAGGATCACACCAAGATATATCAAACTCTGTTTCTAATGATGATCAAAGCAATGAATCCGACAGTCCCCATCAAAGTGGACATCATAGCAGAAGCTTGTTTGAATCCAGTCAACCAATTGATGATTCAGAACCACCAATTGATGGACAGGAAGCCTCAACAAGCAACACTGATCAACCTACTACTCAACAAATTATTCCTAAAAATACTGGTCATCATATGATCACAAGTGCAAAAGGAGGCATATTCAAGCCAAAAATATATAATACAGTTGTAGAAAATGATGAGTCAAGCACTTATCATCAAGCCGTTCAGAATGAAAAATGGAAAGTAGCCATGAATGAAGAATATGAGGCACTGTTAAGGAACAAGACATGGGAACTTGTTCCATTACCAAAAGACAAAAACATCATAGGATGTAAATGGACATACAGATTAAAGAAAGATGCCAATGGTTCAATTTCTAAATACAACGCAAGATTGGTGGCCAAAGGGCATTCACAACAGAATGGTTTTGATTTTAGTGAAACGTTTTCACCTGCTGTGAAACCAACATCAATCGGGATTATCTTACAATTGCCTTGCATCGAAATTGGATCATAAGGCAACTTGATGTGAATAATGCATTTTTAAATGGTGTTTTACAAGAATAAGTTTATATGGAGCAACCACTTGGATTCAGAAAAGACAATTCTCAGTAACTTGTATGCAGGTTGAAAAAGGCAATTTATGGGTTGAAGCAAGCACCAAGGATCTGGTTTGATAAGTTTAAAATGGGATACTCATCAACCAAATCAAACAACTCAATATTTACAAAGTTTGATAATAATGATACTACTTATGTACTGATAAATGTTGATGATATACTTATTACATGAAGCAATCAGCTGGAAATCAGTAATACCATTAAGCAGCTAAATGAAGCATTCTCTATTAAGGATCTTGGAAATTTAAAATATTTTCTGGGAATTGAGGTCAACAGAGAATCAACTTCAACAGTGCATTTAAGTCAAAGAAAATACAATACAGAGATTCTCATGAGAGCCAAAATGGAAAATTCAAATCCTCTACCTACACCCATGATCAGTAACCTACATCTATCTAAAGACAAAGGGGAACCAATCTCAAACATCAAGCAATACAGGAGTATAGTGGGAGCTCTACAATATCCAACCATCACAAGACCAGAAATTTCATTCAGTGTAAACAAAGCAAGCCAATTTATGCAAAACCCACTTGAACAACACTGGAAGGCTGTGAAAAGAATACTGAGATATTTAAATGGCACTCTAAATCATGGTTTAACTCTACAATCAAGCAAAAATCCGAATATCACAGCATATCCAGATGTAGACTGGGCAACAGACTTAGATGACCGAAAATCTACAACAGGCTATTGTATCTATTTGGGTCGGAATCCAATCCATGGTGTTCAAAAAAAACAATCAACCATTTCTAGATCAAGCACTGAAGCAGAATACAGGAGTATAGCTAGTGCCACGGCAGAGATTATATGGATTAAATCTCTAACGAGTGAACTAAAAATAAAAGTTCATAATAAAGCTACGATCTGGTGTGATAACATGAGTATCATATCACTGACAGCTAACCCAGTATTACATTCAAGGACTAAGCACATGGAACTTGATATATATATATATTGAAAATGGTACTTTATATATAACAAATCACTGTGACAACATATCACATGTCAATAAACGTTCGAATCACGCTACGCAAGTTTCGAACTTGCGACCTCTCGCACCAAAGTCAAATCACTTAACCACTAGGACAATGATGCTTGTCACTTGATATATATTTTTTTAGAGAAGAAGTAATAAAAGGAAATATTATTGTAAATCACGTACCGACATCTTACCAGATCGCAGATATTCTTACAAAGCATCTGTCGAAGATAAACTTTCTTCGACTAAAGAAAGATATGAAGGTCACTGAACTCAGTAACAATCTTCCAGATACCTAGAAAGCTCAAGCTCAAAGAAATCGCCCCTCAACTGAAGTCAAATCTGAAAGCTGCCGAAGCAAGCCATGTCTATTGAGTCTCTTCAGTAATTTATCACCTTATCGAAGCATCACACCTACAAAACTAGATCAAAGACCTAATTTTGCAGTTGCAGCCTCTAAATTTCATCTCACATGGGGATCAGATGCATCAATCTGAGATCTTTCTCTCAATTTCTCACAGGATCTGATGTATAATCTGTTATACGTCTAGTATACCAAAACAGAGAATAATCAATTATAAACTTGTCTCACAAGTTTATGGAACAGATTTCTACTACCCTAGAAGTCTGTATTAGCTAATTTAAGCAATAGTTATGTCGTAATTAAATTACAACAACAAAGTAGCAACTATAGTAATAACTATAGCGATAGATCAAAAAAAACTATTTACAGAAATAGTACAACGTAGAAAACGAAAATGATAGATATATAAATCAATTATAAACCTAACCGAATGAAGAAGGAAATTTCGTCTGAGGCTTGTCGTAACAATTTCCTTAAGACTTTATTTAAAGTCTCCCAAGATACAACAGACGTAATCTGCATGAGATTGTAATGAGTATGTCAACTCTGTGATATACTGTGTAGAGCAGTAGAGAAAGAAGAAGCAGAAGAAATTAGAACTGGAAAATAGAATGAGAATGTGATCAGTATTCTCTTCTATTTATAATTTCGTCTGCACCCCTTCGAACAGTCGCGTCTGCCTGAAAGGTTGCAACCGTTGCCTTTTCATTGCTGTTGTTCGTTATCGGACTGCACCCGTTCGCTACTGATACTGCGTTCGCACCTGCTGCTGCCATAAGTCGCACTCGCTCGCGTCTAACGGGTCGCACCCGCTTCCGGCTGCTAATGGATGTGTCTGTTCACTAAAAAACCCGTGCTTGCTTCAGAAGTCGCACCCCCTCAGTCAATCCGCGTCTGCTTCTGAACAGATTCGCAACTGTTCGTATAGCCTGCAACTGTCAGAAAGCCCGGCCCAGTTTTGCAGTAAAAATAGGATCATATTAGACCCGAACCCGAGCCCGGCCCGGTCGGACGGACGGCGGCGGCGCGCACGCGTGGTGGTGATGCATGATCTCCTCCTCACAACAAAGCAAACATTTGGGTGTCCCAAGGCCCCAACCCCTTCATTGCAAAGCTATTAATATACTGGAATACCTTTGCAATTTTGGTGATGTAGGACTTATGTAATTTTCATTCATTTTAGGTATTGGGAATTCCAACAATCCCCCACATGAATGATAATATGCATATCCCCCACACAAAGCGAAATATCACAGAGTACATATGGAATAATTCTTTATCGTGGATAAGTAGATATTTCACTTTGAACTTTCCCTAGTTAAAACTTATCGGATCTAATTGGCTAATCGGTGAATTATTTCACCTTGAACCGTCGGCCTTTATTGTATATCCAGACAATAAGCTTTACGAAGCATTGATTCCCTTCTCATCCAATCTCTTGGTTGTGTTCATTTTGGTCCTGAACAAATTTGTTTGGTTCTACGAGTGTTTATAGAAAATATAAGCCTTTAATATTCTCATAGAGCCGACCCAGCTCACACTAACATAGGTGATCGCAACCATTAAGAGTATCCTACATATACTCCACTTGTTATATTCAAGATATGGTCATCATTAAAAAAACATAGTTTTAACCTTTAAATACTTCTGTAGGCATGCATTTATATTGTGCACCATAGGAATGGAGTTGGACTATGTCAAAGCAAATGCATTACGTCTTGAGTTACTCAGAACTGGTTTGCCTATTGATCCTAGTCCTTGGGATCTCCAGCCGCTAGGATAGGTTTCCGTATAAGATAACTCTTGGTGGTTTAGGCTTTTAAACTCATTCCCCTCGATGCGCAGTCAATCTTCTCTCTTGATAAACCTTTAGTAAATGGATCCGCTAGGTTATCATTTGTTCTCACATAATCTATGAAAATAGTTCCATTTGAGAGTAACTGCCTAACTGTGTTATGGCGTCGACGAATGTGTCGTGACTTTCCATTATACACAAAGTTGTGCGCTCTGCTTAGCGTAGCTTGGTTATCACAGTGTATGCATATGCTCGGTACAGGTTTAGGCCAAAATGGAATATCTTCTAAAAAATGACGAAGCCATTCTGCTTCTTCGCCTGCTTTATCTAAAGCAATGAACTCTGTTTCCATAGTGGATCGATCTATGCATGTTTGTTTAGTTGATTTCCATGATACTGCTGCCCCTGCTAAGGTAAATACATAATCACTTGTTGACTTTGATTCCTCTGAATCAGCAATCCAGTTTGCATCACTGTATCCTTCTAAGACGGCAGGATATTTTTCATAATGTAAGGAATAATTTGTGGTATTTTTTAAATATCCAAGCACTCTTATTAGTGCTTTCCAGTGTTCCTTTCCTGGATTGCTTGTATACCTGCTCAGTCGACTTACTGCATAAGCTATATCTGGTCTTGTGCAATTCATGAGATATATGAGACATCCTATTACACGAGAGTATTCCAGTTGCATTACACTCTCATTAGTGTTTTTATGCAGTACTTCTGATGGATTAAAAGGTGTTCTCACTCCTTTAATTCCATAGTCTTGGAATTTTTCAATCACTTTGTCTACATAGTGTGACTGAGACAATTCAATTCCATTAGGTGTTCTTATTATTTTGATTCCCAAAATAACGTCTGCAACTCCTAAGTCTTTCATATCGAAATTTCTAATTAACATCTTCTTTATGGTCTCTATTACCTAAGTATTTGGACCAAATATTAACATATCGTCTACATATAAACAAATCATCACATATGATTGTCCAATTTGTTTATAATAAACACATTTATCACATTCATTTATACGAAAACCATTTCTCATCATGACACTACCAAATTTTGCGTGCCATTGTTTTGGAGCTTGTTTTAGTCCGTATAATGACTTTACTAATCTACAGACTTTGTTTTCATTTCCTTTGGAAACAAAACCTTCAGGTTGCTCCATTTAAATCTCCTCATCGAGATCTCCATTTAAGAATGCTGTCTTTACATCCATTTGATGAATTTCTAGATTATAGATCGATGCAATTGCTATTAGCATTCTTATAGAGGTTATTTGTGTTACCGACGAATATGTATCAAAGAAGTCTACTCCTTCTTTTTGACGATATCCTTTGGCTACTAATCTGGCTTTATACTTGTCGATAGATCCATCTGCTTTCATTTTCTTTTTGAAAATCCATTTGCAGCCAGTAGGTTTTATTCCAGGTGGAATATCAATAATTTTCCAAGTTTTATTACTTAGAATTGAATCAATCTCACTTTGGATTGCTTCTTTCCAACATGAAGATTCAGAAGATGACATTGCTTCCTTGTACGTTTGAGGTTCGTGTTCTAACACATATGTGAAAAAATCTGAACCAAATGTCTTGGAAGTCCTACCCTTACGCTTCTTCTTGGTTTAACTTCCTCAATCTCATGATGAGTTTCATCTTCATGTGAATTGCTTGATTCTTCTCTTGTCCTTTTAGGGACATTATTCCCTTCATTCCTTTTGTGCGGAAACACGTCTTCAAAGAATGAGGCATCTCTAGATTTCATGATTGTATTTACATGAATATCAGCTATATCAGACTTGAATACCAAAAATCTATAGGCAGCACTATTTTGGGCTGGCCCTAGATAGTAACAATCTACTGTTTTTGGTCTAAGTTTGACTTTCTTGGGAGGCGGAACTGGAACTTTTGCCAAGAACCCCCACACTTTGAGGTATTTGAAACTTGGTTTGTGTCCTTTCCATAACTCATATGGAATTGTTCCTGTTTTATTGTGAGGGACTTTGTTTAATATGTGATTAGACATATTTAAGGCTTCCCCCCACAAGTTCGTCGGTAGACCAGAGGTTAAAAGCATGGCATTAATCATGTCTTTTAACGTTCTGTTTTTCCTCTTGACTACACCATTTTGTTGTGGTGAATATGGAGCTGTTGTTTGATGAATTATACCATTTTCGGCACAGAACTGTTCAAATAGTGATTTATATTCTCCACCTCGATCAGATCTCAATATCTTGATCTTTTTATTTAACTGATTTTCTACCTCAGCTTTGTACTTTATAAATGATGTAATTGCTTCACCTTTACTATTCAAAAGATATACATAGCAATATCGTGTATAATCGTCAATAAACGTAATAAAGTACTTTTTCCCACCTCTTGTGGGTAACGAATTAAAATCACATAAATCTATATGAACCAAATCTAGTGGTTCGGTGCTTCTATCAACAGATTGAAACGGTTTTTTGACCATTTTTGCTTCTACACATGTCTCACATTTGTAGTTCTTATCTACTTGAATTTCGGAATTAATCCCAAGTTTGATAATGTTTTCATTTTTCGGAAATTTATGTGTCCCAATCTATCATGCCATAATAAAATTTCGTGCTCAAGCAAGTAAGAAACTTCAATTTTATTAATATTACAATCAGAATACATAGTTATATTGCCAATAACGGCTACATTTGCCTTAAATAGGCCATCACATAAATATCCCCTTCCGATATACATTCTAGCTTTGGACAGAACCATCTTGTCTGACTCAAACACCATTTTGAATCCTTTCTTTGATAGTACTGAACCAGAGATCAGATTCTTGCGTATGTCTGGAACGTGGATGTAACGCCCCACTCCTAGACCCACTCTAGTAAAGAGTGTTATGAGGTAATACCGTCTGCTAAAGCGGAGAATGGAGTATAATGGAAGCGACCATGTGTAATCAAACTATAACTATCTACTGAATACGTCGAAATGTGGTATCTATATTTTTTTTCAAGTGGTTCGACATATCCAATAAATATTTATAACAAAATTACAATGGCTAAAGATCTATCAGAATAAACATAATAACTAAATGATAAAATCATCACAGAACAGAATAACATAACAGACGCAGAGTCTCAGAACAATACATAGTCAATACAGATCCAAATATATCATAAGTAGGTACAAGCCACTGCTCACACATGTGAGTCAAAAATATGTACAGATAAGTCTGAATAACAAAGTAGCATAAAGCGGACAATAATAAAGCTATCTAACAGCATAGCAGATAAGTCCAAAGCGGAAGCACAGAGCAAGCTAAGTCTAGAGACCTAACTTGAAACAACTCGGTCTGACCTGAGCATAAAACACTCGGGTCAGGCTAGCTAAATAATCAGTTAGATAAACTGAGATATAATAATGCGGTAACATAGAGGATAAGGTACTTCTCCATAGAGAAGAGCGATGTAAACCACATAATATAATAGACAATCACATAATCATCAACCAAAAATAAACTCTCTAAAGAGATAATCAACACCCAAGTGTTGAGTAAACAATAATGCCTCATATCATCGGCGTAGCAAAAGCTATAAATAGTTGCCCATAAGCGATAACACATAATATGGAATCTAACCATAAATCAATGCCAAAGCAAAGATATATCGCCAAAGGCAAAGGAAACATACCCCAAAAGTTAATACAACATAGTAAAACACATATCACTCGAGCGGTGACGAAGGACCAACTCCAAAAGTGACATAGAAATCATCAGAAAAATGCACGTGCACGACCAGAGTCGTTATCGCCAAGTACTGTAGTTTTGTGGTACCACATGCCCAAGGGAAAAACGCGCGATTGGTGACACCCCGGGGGTAAATGCCCAAAGGCACGCACCAATAATACTGCTCACATGAGCAGAATGTCCAGAGACCGCCAAAAGGCAAATGACCTAGAGGTCTAGTACTGGCCGCCAACAAGCAAATGTGTCGGAAACATCTAGAAAGGAACCCGAAAAGGGTTAACGCAATGTCCCATACCACTGGTTCGCCCTAATCGGTGCCAACTCCACACTCAAAATAGTAAACAAAAGTTTATCTCATATCATCGATAAACTGCGCCAAAAGGCAAAACGATCAATCGAAATGGTCGGGGATTAACTGGAAAGGAAGTACGCTCGGTTCCATAGGCCGGGGTTTTTTTTCCCAACTGTTTCTCCACTTCGCTTGAAGTGCATAAAAGTGAGTGTGGAATTTTATTCTAGAAAATAGTTGCGAAAAACGGATTTTTATTTGGATTGAAATCGCTTTTAAAACGTCCTTTTAAAAATTCTCCTATTATGGAGTAATTAATTTAATAATTAAAATAATACTAAATAATAGTTTCGAAAGTCATTTCGAGTGAAAAATCCTTTTAAGACATTTTTATGAAGTCCGTGCACGAAATCCAGAGACAAATCTCAAGAAATCGATAAATCCAGAAAAAAACTCAAAAATATTCTAAGTGTTGGAAAAATAGGCCAAATATTGCTGCAAACCCATGTTCGGAAAAATATTCGAACTAGCAAACTGAATCCAATTGTCATGAAAATTCGCAGGAATGTAGTCTGACATTCCTATTTCAAGTTGAAAAAAGAATTACTCGATTCCGACTTGAAACGAAGGCGTAGCGACGTTCCAAAGTCGGACTCAAAAACATGAAATGCACTGTTTTGCACAGCGATCTAGTTTCAACTCTGACAGGAAATTCGAAGGGTCTAATGAACTCAGATGATGACCAAACTTTCCAGATATGGAGTTCGCAACTCCATCTTTCAGAAAGTCCAAAATCATTCAATTCTGACTAGCGGCTCAAAAGTTATGCCCAAATAGTTTCAGTTTCATCCACAGAGCAAATATGTGTATCGCTCTCGGGAAGATAGTAGAAAAATCAATTTTTGACCTAGTTAGCCTCAAAATTACAGAAAACTCACTGAACAAAAATTGTAGCATATGTTTTAAGCTTTCAGGAACATCCAAAATTATCTAATTCGGATCAACAACGAGAGAGATACAGGCAAAACAATATCAGATTGAAACTCAGGATAACTTGTTAAAGACAGAATTGGTCTTCTGTCTTTGAACGCATTTCAGATCATCTAAATGGTAAAATTACAGAAAACTCACTGAACAAAAATTGTAGCATATGTTTTAAGCTTTCCGGAACATCCAAAATTATCTAATTCGGATCAAAAATGAAGAACTTATGCCTGATTTAGTTTCTGCTACAATTCCAAAACGAAAATTACAGAAGCATCAAGTAAAAAAAAGGATTTAGCTAGCAATTTTACCTCAGCCAATGCAAGAAAAATATGCACAAACACTTGGCGTGCACTCCAAAAGCTAGAGAGAGGAGATCAACAGTCTTCATAACAAAATAAACCAAAAACCATGTATTAAAATTTAATTTCAGAAATTAAAATGAAGATTAGAGAGTGATTAGAGAAGGATTGTTTTACCTTTTAGCTTGTATTAACCTAGATTAGCTATGTGGAGAGGAAAATGAATCTTCTACCAAATTGAGGCAATTAATTAGGTTTTTAGGAGGTGTTTAGGGTTTGAGGAAATTATGAAGAGGAGGGTTAGGGTTTAGGGTGGGTTTAAGATAATATATAGAGGTGGGTAATGGGTTTGGTTTCACTAATTGACCCAATAAGAGAAGTGGCATCCTAATGTTCACTAAAACTATTTAATGCTTCATTAGCCAACTAAAACCCACCATTATAAAACCACCCGTATTTTTTTCAAATAACTTTATTTTAAAGAAATTAGCCTATCCCAAAAAAATCCATTTTTCGCTCCAATTAGATTAAAATCATAATTTTAATTTATTATTCGGTAATTGCAATCTCGGGTTGTTACAGACTCCCTCCCTTAAGAAAATTGCGTCCCCGCAATTTCTTAAATATGGAAGTCGTCTATAACCTCTAATCCACCGAAGAAACAAAAGAAGATAAATATAGATGCTCACCCGTACCCGAAGATGAAAGAAAACCAGGATAAGTACGCTCGATAAATTCTCTGGTCTCCCAAGTGCAGTCCTTAGGATTGGGTGACCATTGAATTTTCACAAGCGGAACCTCTTTGTTTCGAAGGTGTCTGACCTCCGAATCAAGCACACGGAGTGGTTGCTGCTCCCAAGATAGATTGGGTGAGATCTCCAAATCTGGCACGATATGCGGCTCGATAATAGAATCAGGATCGCGCACACACTTGTGAAGCTGAGAGACATGGAACACATCATGTATTCCAGAGAAATGAGCAGGTAGAGCCACACGATAAGCAACAGGGCCAATGCGTTCCGTGATAGGAAATGGTCCGACATAGCGAGGAGCCAATTTCCCTGTAGAACTGAAACGCACAACCACCTTCATTGGAGATATCCGAATATAGACAAGATCACCAATAGAGAACTCAAGAGGCTTCCTACGGTTGTCCGCGTAGGATTTCTGGCGGTCCTGCGCCTCTTTCATTCTCTGACGGATAAGAGTAATCATCTCAGAAGATTCCCGAACTGAATCTAGACCAAGAATGAGTTTCTCGCCAGATTCTAACCAACACGAAGGAGAGCGACATGGCCTTCCGTAAAGAGCTTCGAAAGGAGCCATGCCAATACTGGACTGATAGCTGTTGTTGTAGGAGAACTCCACAAGTGGTAAGTGGTCCTCCCAACTACCCCCGAAATCAAGAATACAACAACGAAGAAGATCCTCCAATACAAGATTCACCCTCTCAGTCTGACCGTCCATCTGAGGGTGATAAGCAGTAGAAAAGTTCAGCTTTGTGCCCAAAGCTGACTGTAGACACTTCCAGAAGTGGCTAGTGAACAAAGCGTCTCGATCACAAACGATAGAGCTAGGAATGCCATGAAGTCGGACGACTTCTTTCACATAGAGCTTGGCCAACTGAGGTGCAGTCCGAGTGGACTTAATCGGAATAAAATGAGCCGATTTGGTCAAGCGATCAACAATAACCCAGATAGAAGTATGGCCCGACCTCGATCGAGGTAGACCGTCGATGAAATCCATAGATATCTGATCCCATTTCCACAATGGAATCTCAAGAGGCTGAAGAAGACCGGATGGACGCTGATGCTCGGCCTTGATCTGTTGACAAGCCATGCAGCTGCTCACATAACTTGCAACATCTCTCTTCAAACCTTCCCAATAATATACCCGACACATATCGGCATACATCTTACTTGAACCGGGATAAATGGTGTACTTAGTGCGATGACACTCGTCCAGAATGTCACGCCTAAGCGATAGATCAGATGGTACCAATATACGGTTCTTCCTACGAAGACACCGATGAGAATCAATAGAATAATTCAGCAAAGCCTCATCACTGGATCCCGACTCAAGAAGATGGATAAGATGCAACAAGTCTGGATCCTGCCGCTGAGCATGGGCAATGCGATCCAGTAAAATAGGTCGAGCTTCCAAACTGGACAATAAGATTGGAGAATCAGAAGACGGAGCTCGATCTCGAATATCGCACACAGAAAGACTCTCAAGAATATCCCACTCGGCTATCATCATAGAAACTACTTCCGAGTGTTTGTGACTGAGCGCATCAGCCACACGATTACCCTTGCCAGGGGTATACTGAATGTCTAAGTCATATGAGGCGAGAAACTCAAGCCATCGTTGCTGCCTCATATTGAGATCCTTCTGGCTAAATAGATACTTCAGTGACTTGTGATCGGTGTACAGAATGAAACGTTCGCCTAATAGATAATGACGCCACGTCTTCAAGGCAAAGATGATGGCTGCTAACTAAAGATCATGAGTAGGATAGCAAACCTCATTTGGACGCAGTTGCCTAGAAGCGTAAGCAACTACCCGATCCATCTACATAAGCACAGCACCAAGCCCGCTTCCACAAGCATCGGTGTAGACAACCAGATCATGGTTTCCCTCAGGAACCACTAGAATAGGAGTATGAGTGAGAAGTTCCTTCAGTCGCTGAAAGGAAGCTTGACACTTATCTGACCAGATAAAGCGCTTCCGAGTCAGGCTCGTAGGTGGAAGAACAACACGAGAGAAATTCTTGATGAAACGACGGTAATAACCTGCGAGACCAAGGAAGCTGCGAATCTCTTGCACATTCTTAGGCTGCTTCCAATTTTGAATGGCTTCGATCTTGGAAGGATCGACAGATATGCCCTCAGAAGATACCACATGGCCTAAGAACTTGACCTTGCTCTCCCAAAAATGACACTTGGAGAACTTGGCCTTAAGCTGATGCTGACGAAGTGTATCCAAGATGATCTTCAAATGATGAGTATGCTCTGCCTCGGATTTAGAATAAATCAGAATATCGTCGATGAAAACCAGAACGAACTTATCGAGGTATTCTCAGAATACTCGATTCATCAAATCGACGAAGAATGCTGGTGCGTTCGTCAAGCCAAATGGCATGACCAACTACTCAAAGGAACCATAACAAGTGCGGAAAGCAGTAAGCGGAACGCTATCTTCCGCGACTCGGAGCTGATGAAATCCGGTGGCGAGGTCGAGCTGAGAAAAGACCTTTGCACCGTTTAACTGATCGAACATATCGTCAATCCGTGGCAATGGATAACGATTTTTGATGGTCACCTCATTAAGCTTGCAATAGTCAATGCAAAGCCTAAGGGAGCCATCAGGCTTCATAATGAAGACCACTGCAGCACCCCATGGCGAAGAACTGGACCGAATAAACTGCTTCGCCTCGAGCTCAATCAACTGCTTCTTGAGTTCTTCATTCTTTTTAGTAGACATCCTCGTGGGAGGACGACTAACTGGATGAGTGCCTAAAATGAGATCAATGCGGAACTTAATAGCCCGCTTTGGCGGTAGGCTCGATACTGGTTCGAAGATATCGGGGAAATCCCGAACAACTGGAATACGAGATATGTCCATATCATCATCTCGTGAATCAATAGCAAATAGAGTAGCTTCGTAAATTTCAACATCCCAAAGAACAAGAGCTAATGGAGCGGATGAGTCAGGATGACGAAGGAATAATACCCGCTCCGAACAAATAATCTTGGCGTCGTACTGAACTAGACAATCCATACCGAGAATCATATCAAAACCCAAATGAGCCATAACGTGTAGATTCACACGAAAAGAAAAACCACATAGATCGATGTCAACATTCTCACATAAAAGGCCGAGGGTCATGGATCCACCAATCGGATTCACAATCTTCAGAGAGGTAATCATACAAGAAACATCCAGAGACAAAATATCAACTAGTTCCTTTGATACGAATGAGCGAGAAGCACCTGTATCAAAGAGAACTCTAATAGATCTACCATGAAACAAAATAGAGCCTTCAAGAACAGAAGGATGCGCACCTCGAGGCTGATCAGAATCGGTAGAAGCCTTGGCAGCATTAAGCTTGCCGGGCTTAGCACTAGTAGGAGCAACTGGACAAGTAGTAATGCGGTGACCCTCCCTTTTGCAATAGCGGCAAAAGAGGGGTTTGGGACACTCCCTAATCATGTGATCCGGAGAATCGCAGTTGAAACACTTCCTCACGGGACGTGTTCCACTGGACTGAGACTGAGTCTGAGGCTGAGTGTGAGCCTGAAGCTGAGCGGTAGTGTTGCCAGTCTTCCTCTTCTTCTTAAAGAACTTGGACTTCTGAAAAAGGCCACGCTTCTGGTTGGATTTCTTGGAGCCTCCACCATCATCACTATCCTTCTCCATCTCGACTGACTCAAGATGAAGTGCTACATCTACAAGCTCATCAAATGGAAGCTTGAGCTGAAGCATGAGCTGCTTCTTCAGATACTTCTTCAGACCTTCCACAAACTTGAGGTTCTTCTTGTGTGGTGTGCTGATGAACTCGAGGCTGTACTTGGACAGGGCCTCAAAAGAAGAAACATAGACTGAAACAGAGGACTTCCCTTGCTTAAGGTCAATAAAGCGACGAGCAAGGGAGTTCGTCTCAGACTCTGGAACGAACTTGAGCAAAAAGCGCTCACGGAAATGATCCCAAGTAAGTGTGGTCTCATCGGTCTCAGAGATAAGGAGCTCGTACCAATCCAAGGCACGGCTCTGAAGCTGACTGGAAGCAACAAGAACGTGGTCATGGTCTGGGATAGCCATGCGAGTAAAAACACGCTCGCATACACGAATCCAAGCCTGGACCTCAAGAATAGTCTCTGAGCCACTGAACGGCTTCCCTCCGAGATGAGTAAAATCACTGCAGAGACGCGCAAAGGCTGACTTGCGCGGAACCTCAGTAACTGGAGCTGGTGACTGAGTATGAGACTAAGAATTCCGAACCAGCTCCATGATCTGGTCGGTGGTCATATACACGCCCTCCGGCTGAGAGTTGCTGGGATGCCCAGTTGTACCGGTCTGACGTGTGGTTCTCCCCCTTCCAGACATACTGAAAGTTAAAAGGAGATAGAGTTATGCACGATTTAATGATAGATAATTCATTAAAGAATACTACGGAATATAAAAGAATTCCTACATATATTCCTAACTTATCTATCAAAAGACACCAGGAAGAGATTTGTTTAATTTGGACCATTCAATTTGTATTGTACTACGTGTCTGTCCTGTGTTTATTATGCTTATTCCTGAACCTCGCTCTGATACCAACTGTAACGCCCCACTCCTAGACCCACTCTAGCAAAGAGTGTTACGGGATAATACCGTTTGCTAAAGCGGAGAATGGAGTATAATGAAAGCGACCATGTGTAATCAAACTATAACTATCTACTGAATACGTCGAAATGTGGTATCTATATTTTTTTCAAGTGGTTCGACATATCCAATAAATATTTATAACGAAATTACAATGGCTAAAGATCTATCAGAATAAACATAATAACTAAATGATAAAATCATCACAGAACAGAATAACATAACAGACGCAGAGTCTCAGAATAATACATAGTCAATACAGATCCAAATATATCATAAGTAGGTACAAGCCACTGCTCACACATGTGAGTCAAAAATATGTACAGATAAGTCTGAATAACAAAGTAGCATAAAGCGGACAATAAGAAAGCTATCTAACAGCATAGCAGATAAGTCCAAAGCGGAAGCACAGAGCAAGCTAAGTCTAGAGACCTAACCTGAAACAACTCGGTCTGACCCGAGCATAAAACACTCGGGTCAGGCTAGCTAAATAATCAGTTAGATAAACTGAGATATAATAATGCGGTAACATAGAGGATAAGGTACTTCTCCATAGAGAAGAGCGATGTAAACCACATAATATAATAGACAATCACATAATCATCAACCAAAAATAAACTCTCTAAAGAGATAATCAAACCCAAGTGTTGAGTAAACAATAATGCCTCATATCATCGGCGTAGCAAAAGCTATAAATAGTTGCCCATAAGCGATAACACATAATATGGAATCTAACCATAAATCAATGCCAAAGCAAAGATATATCGCCAAAGGCAAAGGAAACATACCCCAAAAGTCAATACAACATAGTAAAACACATATCACTCGAGCGGTGACGAAGGACCAACTCCAAAAGTGACATAGAAATCATCAGAAAAATGCACGTGCACGACCAGAGTCATTATCGCCAAGTACTGTAGTTTTGTGGTACCACGCCCAAGGGCAAAACGCGCGATTGATGACACTCCAGGGGGTAAATGTCCAAAGGCACGTACCAATAATACTGCTCACATGAGCAGAATGTCCAGAGACCGCCAAAAGGCAAATGACCCAGAGGTCCAGTACTGGCCGCCAACAGGCAAATGTGTCGGAAACATCTAGAAAGGAACCCGAAAAGAGTTAACGCAATGTCCCATACCACTGGTTCGCCCTAATCGGTTTACTTACCTTCAGCCAACTCCACACTCAAAACAGTAAACAAAAGTTTATCTCATATCATCGATAAACTGCGCCAAAAGGCAAAACGATCAATCGAAATGGTCGGGAATTAACCGGAAAGGAAGTACGCTCGGTTCCATAGGCCAGGGTTTTTTTTCCCAACTGTTTCTCCACTTTGCTTGAAGTGCACAAAAGTGAGTGTGGAATTTTATTCTAGAAAATAGTTGCGGAAAACGGATTTTTATTTGGATTGAAATCGCTTTTAAAACGTTCTTTTAAAAATTCTCCTATTATGGAGTAATTAATTTAATAATTAAAATAATACTAAATAATAGTTTTGAAAGCCATTTCGAGTGAAAAATCCTTTTAAGACATTTTTATGAAGTTCGTGCGCGAAATCCAGAGACAAATCTCAAGAAATCGATAAATCCAGAAAAAAACTCAAAAATATTCTAAGTGTTGGAAAAATAGGCCAAATATTGCTGCAAACCCATGTTCGGAAAAATATTCGAACTAGCAAACTGAATCCAATTGTCATGAAAATTCGCAGGAATGTAGTCTGACATTCCTATTTCAAGTTGAAAAAAGAATTACTCGATTCCGACTTGAAACGAAGGCGTAGCGACGTTCCAAAGTCGGACTCAAAAACATGAAATGCACTGTTTTGCACAGCGATCTAGTTTCAACTCTGACAGGAAATTCGAAGGGTCTAATGAACTCAGATGATGACCAAACTTTCCAGATATGGAGTTCGCAACTCCATCTTTCAGAAAGTCCAAAATCATTCAATTCTGACTAGCGGCTCAAAAGTTATGCCCAAATAGTTTCAGTTTCATCCACAGAGCAAATATGTGTATCGCTCTCGGGAAGATAGTAGAAAAATCAATTTTTGACCTAGTTAGCCTCAAAATTACAGAAAACTCACTGAACAAAAATTGTAGCATATGTTTTAAGCTTTCCGGAACATCCAAAATTATCTAATTTGGATCAACAACGAGAGAGATACAGGCAAAACAATATCGGATTGAAACTCAGGATAACTTGTTAAAGACAGAATTGGTCTTCTGTCTTTGAATGCATTTCAGGTCATCTAAATGGCAAAATTACAGAAAAATCACTGAACAAAAATTGTAGCATATGTTTTAAGCTTTCCGGAACATCCCAAATTATCTAATTCGGATCAAAAATGAAGAAGTTATGCCTAATTTCGTTTCAGCTACAATTCCAAAACGAAAATTACAGAAGCATCAAGTAAAAAAAAGGATTTAGCTAGCAATTTTACCTCAGCCAATGCAAGAAAAATATGCACAAACACTTGGCGTGCACTTCAAAAGCTAGAGAGAGGAGATCAAGAGACTTCATAACAAAATTAACTAAAAATCATGTTTTAAAATTTAATTTCAGAAATTAAAATGAAGATTAGAGAGTGATTAGAGAAGGAGTCCTTTACCTTTTAGCTTGTATTAACCTAGATTAGCTATGTGGAGAGGAAAATGGATCTTCTACCAAATGGAGGCCATTAATTAGGTTTTTAGGAGGTGTTTAGGGTTTGAGGAAATTATGAAGAGGTGGGTTAGGGTTTAGGGTGGGTTTAAGATAATATTTAGAGGTGGGTAATGAGTTTGGTTTCACTAATTGACCCAATAAGAGAAGTGACATCCTAATGTTCACTAAAACTATTTAATGCTTCATTAGCCAACTAAAACCCACCATTATAAAACCACCCTTTTTTTTTCAAATAACTTTATTTTAAAGAAATTAGCCTATCCAAAAAAATCCATTTTTAGCTCCAATTAAATTAAAATCATAATTTTAATTTATTATTCGGTTATTGCAATCCCGGGTTGTTACAGTGGAGCACATCATTCAACTTGACAGTTTTTTCAGAAGTAAACTTGAGGATTACTGTGCCAGTGCCTTCGATCATGGAAACAGCAGAATAACCCATGTAGAGTTTTTCTTCCTGATCGAATTTTTGATATGTTGAAAACATGGATTTATCAGAGCAGACATGACGAGTAGCTCCTGTGTCCACCCACCATTCGTTAGGATTCTGAACCAAATTGCATTCAGATATAACTGCTGAAAAATTGGACTCGTCTACTTCCATGTTGTCAACTATATTTGCCTCTGAGTTGCATTCCTTCTTGTGTCTGCAATCTCCAGCGACGTGTCCCATTTTGCCACAAACCAACATTCGCCATTAAACTTCTTGGTTTTATTATCTTTGGGTTTGTTTTTAGGAGCTTTCCTCTTCTTTGAGAAGTTCTTCTTTTTGTTGAAGTGGCCTTTATTCTTGTTCTTCGACCCTTCTGTTACCAATGCCTCCTCACTTTGTTTGGTAATTCCACGGTTATCTGCCTCAATCTTTAATCATACGATGAGGTCTTGTAAAGAAATCTCTTTCTTTTTATGCTTTAGATAGTTGCGGTCGTCTCTCCATGACAGCAACAGTTTTCCCGTGATGGCTTCAACCAAAAACGATTCTCCAACCTTATGACCTTTCGCTTCGAGTTCATGAATGATGATTTGCAGTTGAGCAGTCACCGGTTTGGAGTCGACCATCTTGTAGTCCATGAATTTGTCTACAATGAATTTCTTAAGACTGATATTCTGCTGTTATCCCATTTTCTGGTCAAAACTGAAATATCAGTGATGGGTGCGTTTCCTCCACGATCGAACCAAGAAGAAGCAGCCAGCAAGCGTATTTCACTCATGATTCAAGGGCATAAGGTTCATTTGGCACCAAGAGTAACTACCTCATTCGGCACTACCTCATCCGGCACTCCCATCTATAGAATTTCATTCGGCAGCTCACTGCCAAACCAGCTGCACCTCCATAAACCACCGAATCACATCCCTACCGAACCAATCCCCACTACCGATCCAAGTACCCACCAAACCTACTCACCTGCCATCTACCACCGGTCCAAGACCTCGCCGAACCAAACAACACCGAACCAACTGCTTCACACCCCTATGCCGAACCAACCTATCACCGGACCACATCCCTACCGAATCCCAACCTTCTCCAAGCACGGCCGAACCAAAGCTTCGCCGAACCGGAACGCTGCCATGCCAGATTGCTTCAGCCCAGGCCCACCAGCAGCTATATACATCCAAGACCCCTGCCCCCAACCTCACTCTATAAATAGAGGGGCAGGGGTACAACAATGGGAAGGAAGTTTTGAGAGCTCAAGCACGGAAGGAACTTTCAAACGCTTTTAGATACTTGTACCAAAGCTTTGTACTTGTAATCTGAGATCTAAAGGAGAAATAACATATAAAGTGGACGTAGGCACGTTCTGGCCGAACCACTATAAATCTGTGTGTCTTTTTACAGTTTAGCCCCTGCTTTTCATATATTTGCATAAGTCATCCAAATCACTAAGAACAACATAAGATCTACTAAATCATACAACTTTGAGGTGTTTGTCCATTTTTTGTGCAAACATTTTTGGTGCTTTCACTGAGAATTGAACTCAAGGATTCTACCGCTTGGAAGCTGAATTTGAAAGTCTAAAGATTCAGATTGGGAGAATCATGGCAAGACAATCAAGCAGAAGGCCGAGGCCAGAGCAAAGTCAACAGGAAGGAAGTCAAGAGGCTTCCTCAGGAGCAAACCAAGCTTCAGTCTTCATCACCAGGGATGAGATGGAGGCCATGATGAGAAGACAAGAAGAGATGATTCAGAACTTGCTTCAACAGATTGGGCAACTTGGAGCACGGAACCAAGGCGCAACTGGAGTTCAGAACGGAGCAGGACCATCTGGCGTAGCACCAGAGCTAGGGAGCACACGCGCAGAACATGTTGATCCAATCCCGACAAGAGAGACGGGGGCATCCGAACAACCTGGTAACAATAGAAGAATGAATGCTCCGCCAGAGGGGCATACACCTGAAAGCTCCCGCGGACTCAGGGGGCAGGTCGAAGGCAGTGAACGAGGACTACAACTTGGAGATAGTGACAGACTGGCGGAGATGGTCAGACGGGCCATGAGAGGCGGACTAGTAAATAGGGACCTGGAGGATGTGAATAGGAGTCCTTTTACCACAACAATCAGGCGAGCTAGGAACCCACCAGATTTTAAGCTACCATCATTGGATATGTATAATGGAAGGACAGACCCCACGGTTCATCTGACAAAATATATAAGGCATATGGAAGTGCTGGGGGCATCAGAGGAGGTTATGGCCCGGTGCTTTCCATTGTACTTGGCAGATATTGCGGCGTTGTGGTTCAGACAACTGGAAAGCGGCTCCATAGGAACGTGGGCAGATTTAACTGAGAGATTCATGAGGCAATTCAGGGTTCATATTGCAAGACCCAAGAATGTGATGACTTTGGCAACCTTGAAGCAGAAAACTGGAGAGACTTTGAGGAGTTTTCTAACACGATTTAATGCGGCAGCAGCATCAGTGGATCGACCAGATCCATCTATGGTCATGATGGCGACTGTATCTGGAATAGCTGATAGTACGGAGTTCAAGAATTCATTAACTAAAGATCCGCCTATGAATCTGGGAGAGTTCTATCATGAGGCTGAAAAGTTTCTGCGTTTGGAAGATGCTAGTGCAGAAAGAGAGGAAGAAGTTGACGTTTACGCAATCAAGAGCGGAAACCCACCTGGAAGGGGTGCGGAGACTGGTAAAGGAAAGAGAAAGGCTGAGGATAATGATGATAGGTCAAAGCGTCCACGGAAAGAGTCGCGATTCACCACTTACTCCGAGCTGAATGAGAGTTTGGAGCGAATCTATCAAGATACAAGAGAGCAAGTTCCCTACCGTAGGCCAATGCGAAGGGATCCGACTATTAACGAAAGGAAATCAGACAGATACTGCTTGTTCCACGACCTGAATGGTCATCATACCAACGATTGCAGGCATCTGAAAGATGAGGTGGAGGGGCATATTCGGAATGGTTTGCTATCACAATATGTGAGAAGGAGGGCCACAACGGTGGGACAAGAACGACCACCGTCCGCACCAACTGAAGACGAAGACGGCTCAGGATCGAGACGTCATCTTATTATCCGTTGATCGAGATAACGACGAACGAGCAGCAAACTCCACACTGATACGGTTAAGTTGTTTACACATGTACAGGACCGCGAACGATCCCCAGGCATGCTCTGATACAACTATAAACCACATCGATATAGGCGTTTGCACTCCGACGTCACTGCTTTGCTTTTGTTCTTTATTTCTTAAATTTGGATTTGACTTTGCTGAACATTTCTATTTTAAATTTCATCAGTTGAATGGATATTTGGTTTTGATAATTCTAAAATGGCTAAGCTACTTACACATGTACGGGATCGCGAACGATCCCTAGGCATGCTCCGAGATAGTGATAAACCGCCACAACAGACAATCCAGAAACTCACCCGAACGTGAATCTGGTTTGGATGGTATTAAGTCCCCCCCGGGCACACATCAACTCGCCTCGAACGGCACCCCGACCGCGAACGGTCACAACTCGCCTCGAACGGCACCCCGACCGCGAACGGTCACAATTCGCCGCGAACGGCACCCGACCTCGAACGGTCACAACTCGCCTCGAACGGCACCCGACTTCGAACAGTCACAAACTCGCCTCGAACGGCACAACTCATCTCGCCACAAGTGGCTCGATCGCGAACGGTCGCCATTTGAGGTCCACCCCCTGACCGCCAACAGTCGCACCTTATCACGAATGGCTCGATCTCGAACGATCGTCATTCGAAGTAAGGCGCTTGACCGCGAACGGTCACATTTCACCCCAAGTGGCTTGATCACGAACGGTCGCCATTCGAGGTCCGCCTTCTGACCGGGCTTGGTCGCACTTTACCTCGAATGACTCGACCCCGAACGGTCGTCATTTGAAGTAAAGCGCTTGACCGTGAACGATCACATTCCACCACAAATGACTCGATCTCGAACGATCGTCGCATGGATTTAGACGCTTGACCGCGAACGGTCGCACTTCACCTCAAATGACTCGATCGCGAACGGTCGTCATTTGAAGTTAGGCGCTCGACCACGAACGGCCGCGCTTCATCCCAAGTAGCTCGATCCCGAACGGTCGTCATTTGGGGCCATATAAAACTATCAAGCTCTTTACAGGTTGTTAACAGGTTACGAACATCCAGCTCATGGCATTACAAAACACGTCTTCCTACCGCAAGTCATATTTTGGGGGGCAAAGTGTTATCCCATTTTCTGGTCAAAACTGGAATATCAGTGATGGGTGCGTTTCCTCCACGATCGAACCAAGAAGAAGCAGCCAGCAAGCGTATTTCACTCATGATTCAAGGGCATAAGGTTCATTCGGCACCAAGAGTAACTACCTCATTCGGCACTACCTCATCCGGCACTCCCATCTATAGAATTTCATTCGGCAGCTCACTGCCAAACCAGCTGCACCTCCATAAACCACCGAATCACATCCCTACCGAACCAATCCCCACTACCGATCCAAGTACCCACCAAACCTACTCACCTGCCATCTACCACCGGTCCAAGACCTCGCCGAACCAAACAACACCGAACCAACTGCTTCACACCCCTATGCCGAACCAACCTATCACCGGACCACATCCCTACCGAATCCCAACCTTCTCCAAGCACGGCCGAACCAAAGCTTCGCCGAACCGGAACGCTGCCAGGCCAGATTGCTTCAGCCCAGGCCCACCAGCAGCTATATACATCCAAGACCCCTGCCCCCAACCTCACTCTATAAATAGAGGGGCAGGGGTACAACAATGGGGAGGAAGTTTTGAGAGCTCAAGCACGGAGGGAACTTTCAAACGCTTTTAGATACTTGTACCAAAGCTTTGTACTTGTAATCTGAGATCTAAAGGAGAAATAACATATAAAGTGGACGTAGGCACGTTCTGGCCGAACCACTATAAATCTGTGTGTCTTTTTACAGTTTAGCCCCTGCTTTTCATATATTTGCATAAGTCATCCAAATCACTAAGAACAACATAAGATCTACTAAATCATACAACTTTGAGGTGTTTGTCCATTTTTTGTGCAAACATCTGCGTCTTGTACTTCGTGGCAAGTGCATTCCAAAGTGCTTTTGCTGTCTTTAGAGGTTGATATACTTTGTATAGCACCTTGTCGAGACAATTCAGAATATAGTTTCTGCATAGGAAATCGGAATGCTTCCACGTAGCAACATCTGATTCCTTGCCAGGTGCAGGAATCGGTTCCTCCTCCTCGAGATACTGTTGCAGACCGAGTGTGGTGAGATAGAATAACATCTGATTTTGCCATGTTAGAAAGTCGTCACCATCTCCTTTAAAAGGATCGGGCCTGTTGTGTGTAGTAGCCTTTGTTGAGAGCTCTACTGTTGCCATCTCTGTTTTAGTTAATAACAGGAAAGTCTTAAGATGTTATACTTCTGGTATACCAAAACAGAGAATAATCAATTATAAACTTGTCTCACAAGTTTATCGAATAGATTTCTACTACCCTAGAAGTCTGTATTAGCTAATTTAAGCAATAGTTATGTCGTAATTAAATTACAACAACAAAGTAGCAACTATAGTAATAACTATAGCGATAGATCAAAAAATACTATTTACAGAAATAGTACAACATAGAAAACAAAAATGATAGATATATAAATCAATTATAAACCTAACCGAATGAAGAAGGAAATTCTGTCTGAGGCTTGTCGTAATAATTTCCTTAAGACTTTATTTAAAGTCTCCCAAGATACAACAGACGTAATCTGCACGAGATTGTAATGAGTATGTCAACTCTGTGATATACTGTATAGAGCGGTAGAGAAAGAAGAAGCAGAAGAAATTAGAACGAAAATAGAATGAGAATGTGATCAGTATTCTCTTCTATTTATAATTTCGTCCGCACCCCTTCGAACAGCCGCGTCTGCCTGAAAGGTTGCAACCGTTTGCCTTTTCATTGCTGCTGTTCGTTAACGGGCCGCACCCGTTCGCTACTGATTCTGCGTTCGCACCTGCTGCTGCCATAAGTCGCACCCGCTTCCGGCTGCTAATGGATGTGTCTGTTCGCCAAAAAACCCGCGCCTACTTCAGAAGTCGCACCCCCTCAGTCAATCCGTGTCCGCTTCTGAACAGATTCGCACCTGTTCGTATAGCCTGCAACTGTCAGAAAGTTCGGCCCAATTTTGCAGTAAAAATAGGATCATATTAGACCCGAACCCGGTTCGGTTCGGACAGCCGCGCGCGTGGTGGTGATGCATGATCTCCCTCCTCACAACGAAGCAAACATTTGGATGCCCCAAGGCCCCAACCCCTTCATTGCAAAGCTATTAATATACTAGAATACCTATGCAATTTTGACGATGTGGGACTTATGTAATTTTCATTCATTTTAGGTATTAGGAATTCCAACATAATCGTCTAAAGTTCGCTACTTTATCACTAATTTGTGAAGAGATTCAGGAATTTTGAAGAGCGGCAGCTTTGAAGAATAATCGCAAACCCTAACCTTAATCGGGTTTGAAGGGGGGTATGAAGAGTTATGAGAATGTCGGTTCCCAGTGTATACGTTTATCTGTTATAACTGGATTTCGGGTATAATTACCCATCTCTTGTTTATGCTGTAACCAAGTCAGCCCATTGGGCCTCATGTTTCTGTATATATACATAGCCGTGTAACAGTGTTCTGTAACAATAAGAAAAGCAATTCATTTTTACAATTCTATACATTTTATCAGTTTTCTTAACTTGGCCATAAGTCTCATGACTTTAACTTCTTTATAAAAATGTTAAAAGAGCAACTAAAAGCTAAAAAATAAATAAACTAAGGAACCGTTTATTTAACATTTTGGTCCAGCTTTTTCAAAACTACAAATACAAATTGTACCTATTTCATGAAGATCTAAATTCTTATTCAAATTCTCGTACAGCAAAGAAAATAGGAGACAAATATACAAAACGAAACGATTTAATCGTAGTCATGCTTACTCATCAGGTCTGCCACACTTAGCTCCCATACTCAGTTTCTTTGTGACTAACAATCAACATCTACTGCTGCAAACAAAATACAATAATAATTTGAGCAAACAACTTGATAAAATTACTCATATAAAGCAAAATCCAATTGAATGAATGTATGCATGAGGTCAGAAAATTTCTACCACGGTATATTGTTCAAGTAATAAATCAAGTCATCGTTACTTGCACTAAATATGTCTGTTTCCATGAGTAACCTCCATTCTAACTTCGTCATTTTCTACTTTACTTATGCTTGAATTTTTTCAAAAAAAGTAATGAGTTTGTGGGTTTTGTCAATAAAAGCAATAAAAGAGAAGAGATAGGGAAATGGTGAAATATATACACAGTGAGAAATTATTTTCTTGTTGTACGCATTCAGTAGTTTTACATTTACCCATAGTAATATAAGGTCATATATGATATTTAGAGACCATAGATTACAGAACATACATTAAATTTTATAACAATTTGAAATTACAACCAAGAACCAAAAAAAAAAATCAAACATAGTAAATGATGAAATGACCACAAAACTGAAGTATAAAGAAAAGCCATTGTAAGTTACAACAAAGTTGGTAGGCTTAAAGAATGAAATGCTATCAGAACTCGCTGCAATTATCTTTATTTTAGATATTGTATGCACCTTCATATATTAACATGAATTATCATCTTGAACGAAGCTAAATACACGATGAACTATAAATTTATAAATATTTGGAAACATTATATTGATTTTAAAAGTCTTTTTACAACAAAGTAGTAAGTACGGAACATACCAACTCAAAGTTTAACATAAGCTTTATTTATCTACACCTTTTATGTGTTTCTTTCAAACACGGTTGTAATATATGAGTGTAGACCTCAAGTAATTTGGACTTAAATAAACCAAGTGGCAACCTAAAATGTCTAACCTTGACATTAATAATAATAATAAGGTCTACGTGGAAATTTGAATAAGCTTACAACCCAACTTCGTGAACCTATAATGATGTAGAGGTCATCCATACTTAATGAAATAATATAGTGATTCTAAATATATTGAATTTTTGAATGCTTTAATTTTGATAAGCGTGTGTGTGTAGCTATACTTCAAATGGATAGCTATAGGCTTTAGCTGCATCTTTCATGCTTTTGAGGGAAATAGAAAGAGCTGCAAGAAGTTGCCACTATTACAATCCATTGACTAATATTTCACACACACACATGTGTATACATTTTAACTGCACATACACATAGGAAAATATGTGTGTATGCATTAATATACACATACATAAATATATGCATTTTTGCCCCAAAATTGATCTGATTTGTTAAACAAATAAGGGGAAGTGTATTCATGAATGCAAATAAATCAAAGTTGAAAAGTTGGAAAATAACCAAAAGATGAGCAGGATAAAAAATTAAAACGTCTACACCACTACCATGAAATAACATCATTATCGGATAATTACATGACGGTTCATACGAAACTAAAATGAAATGGAAGTACATATAGTATGAACATCATAGTAGAATGTATTTTCAGTAAACTCCTATTTTATAAGAGCATGTATGCACAATCATTTTTGCAGAGCTAAAAGAACTAACAACTGATCTGGTAAAAAATATTGATGAGTATGACTACATTAAACTACAATGAAATAGTTCACATTTTGAAATAAGGCCAACCGTCCACGTAGTTTAAAATGGGTGGCAATGCTAATTCAATATACAGACTGATTACTCACATGACAATTGATTAGCTTAGAATTTTACTGTACACTAAAAAAGGCCTTAAAACCAAAACTTTTTATATACTCAACAAAATTAAGCTCTGAAAACCACATATCACAATGATACACCTTATCAAACATGGAATAATGTGCGTCAAGTCTTTGGAGAGGCTTTGCTCCTTTTTTGCATCGTGCGCCATTAATAACTATGGTCAAAGAACTACGTATTATTAATCTGTTCACACATCATATTGTTTGCATAGTGGTTATGTTGGTAGAAGATATGAAAGCAAGTCCAAATACACCACTTTTTAACGATTGGTTTTGAGAAAATTAGTTCTTTCACATATTTAAATAATTAAATCTAACCTCTTATTATTTCCAATGCAAGCTTAAAATTTTACTTGCACACCTCCTTTTACTTGTGGCTTAGAAATGAATGGTGTACGTAGATGTTATGATATATGACTGAAACAAAATTAGTGCTGATCATATCTGTAACAGCTCAAACACTTCCACAAAACTCAGTTTAGATTGCAGAAATAAAAGAAGAATGTAGTCTAGTCAAATCAAAGGCGAGAATAAAATTAAATCGGACGGGGCTCCTTTTAAATTATCAAGGAAACATTCGTAACCAGTAATTTAAGCATGCATGCACTCAAAACTCAAATTTGGAATTTTTGAGGTTGAATAACGGCATTACCATCTGAAAATGAAAATGAACACAATTCTCTGTTTAAGCATGTATGCACTCAAAACCTATAGAAATTCAAATGCTTGATAATAAAATGAGCACAAAATCACCGTTTAACGTTAAGAAGGATAGGCTTAAGCACTCAAAACCCAAACATATGAAAATGAACACAACTGCCTGTGGAACATCAATGTTCTATGTCTAAATTTGCAACAACAGTTAGATACATTAAGATAGCAAAGTAGGAAATTTAATATTAACTAAAAGTAAATATTATAATAAAAATATACATTACCCAAGGATTTGAAATGGAAATCAGTAACACCCAATCCCCAAATTAAACTAATGTTAAAAATTAAATGGCTTCAATTGATTATACCGATGTGGAAAGTGACATCTAAAAGAAGAGGATGTAGGTTCAATTAGACATTCATGTACCTATATCTAAATCAAGAAATTCATAAAAACTAAGAGCAATCAAGCTTAAAAGCCAAAACAATAGAATAAGCCGCATAAAAACGATAAAAAGAAGTTTCATAAATGTAGTACTAACACATCAGAATCCTAAAATGCCAGTATAAAGAGTCAATGACTTAATGTTGATAAAATTAGGGTTTCAGTATGTACTTACTGTAAGAGCTGGAAAGTGACATTTAAAGAAGTGGAGGTTGTGGCTTCTAAATGCTTTCGATAATTTTCTTCTCTCATCCATTATTATGTTTATGATTGCTCTGTTTCTTTCAATATTCATTTTTTCACTATACGGAAGAATGATGATCTGGGAGTGATGAAAAAAATGCGGATAAATGGGTATTGCGGTTATTAGCGAACATGGGTTAGGGAGTTACAAACATACCCACTGACTACGTGCTATATTTTTAATTCCTTCTCATTAAATCAAGGGTAGTTTCGTCAATCCAAAAAAGACTTCACCATGGGAAGTATTTGCTTTATATATAAGATATATATATATATATATATATATGTGTGTGTGTGTGTGTGTATATGAGTACATATGCACGTGCTCTGCACGTGAGCGTAAAAACCATGCATGCGAAACTAAGGTGCCATTATTACTGCTTTGGTAATATGGGGGGGGGGGATCATCTATTCTCAAAGTTGTGAAGATTTGTTTCAGTAGTAAAAGTATAGTAAATTTTACACGGAGAACTGTGCAGTGCTTGAAAACAGTTGTTGAAATTTTGTTTGATGGACACAGAAGGAGGAAACCATGTGAGTTCAACTCGTTGTATCTTTCTGTATGTAGCAGAGCCTGTTTAAGGTGTTAAGGGGGGGGGGGGGGGAACGTATGTTGTCGTAATAGCATTGGTTGAGGAAAATGGTGAGTTGTTAATAAGAGAAATAATGTCGTATTTAATTAACGTACAGAGTGTACATGTTCTGCATAATATTCAAGTCTGTATATTGCTTCGTATTTGTAGGTCTAAATATCCCAAGTGCTTAAGTAAGGTGATATAGCCGAAATACTATTTAATTGATTATCATGAAGGTTTACAGTAAGTTATGTTCATGTGAAACACAGCTATTAGTGTGGATTATGGCTGACTACTGTTATGCAAAGCACATACTGCATTCGTATACCAATTCAACTATATGTGTAAGTGGTGAATAGGAAATTAGTTTATAAGAGGTAAGAATGCGTATAAAAGACCAATGCAAATATAGTGTTAAATAGCACAGAATAAATAGAGACGGAGCATGGAAGCGAGTAATGAAAGTGATATTTAAGTTTACTCGATAGAGTCGATAACAGATTGCTAAATTTATCAGGGAAAATAAAAAGGAGTAAAATTAAAGAAGTGCGTAGATGAAAAGTACATTCTGTAGATCAGTACATTTTGAAAGGCCTAGCACTTATGGCAGTTATTATATAGCCAATTGCAGATGGGAAAAATATGGAGTAACACATGAAAATGAACATATGCTTTAGTAACGCAATGCAGGATCAATTGTGCGAACGCTCTGCAAGAAAACGCTCAATAGCTCTAGCGCACTCTTCGATCTGTAGGTGAAGAAAAAAGGTGTTGGAAAGTAGAAGATTCATATATTTATCTATAAATATGATTATGGATTCAAGTATATATATATATATATATATATATATATATATAACATACCACTTCGGGAGTGAAAAAATCATCCCAATTACCGTGTTCAGGACAGGGTGCAGGGTATTGATGCTTCGCGTTGCTGCCATTCTCTGACTTGTCCTATGGGAAATAGGCAGCGATACGACATCAGAAGCGTCAACTTTGTTAGCAGGAATTGATCGAAGCTGCTTTGACGCACGGGTGCATTTTCATTTTATTTTGTCCATGGAAAGACTTACTGCAGTTTCTGGATCGGTTGTTGAACATTTGGTCTGCATTGGAGAAAAGAGTGAGTCAGTGCGAAGGAAATGAAATATTAAAAATTCTTTGCGTCAACAGTATGCAGTTGTAGTAGTAAAATGCATAGTCAGTATTGGTAAGCAGTAGAAGAGGTAGTTCTGTAGGTTGTACCTTTGATGTGTAAAAAGTGGTAAATATGTGGGGTACGGATAAGAGTAAGGTTATGTGAGTTATTGGAAAAAAACTTCTGTACGTATAAAAAAGGGAACGAGGTGCCTGTAACATGTGGGAGTAGTAGACTCTACAACTGATTTGGTTATATCCAGTATTGTGGATGTTTAGATCCCATCCTTGTTCACCGCGTGGAAGTAGAAGCGGATACTGTAGTGAACCATAAAATCCTGTTGTATCTGGAACTCGTTGGAGGGTTCCCGATCTTGTTTCAACTATACCCGCTACTTGTGACGCAGTCGGTAGTTGGTGAAAATGATGATCAACTGTACGTTCTTTTATTATAAGTCTGCTATCCTGTAGATCAGTATGCTGGCCCAATTGTCTCAACACTTGTACATAAGGATTATAAACATCTAAGATTTGCTGTAACTTGTGCAGGATGTCTGGTTTTAATATTGCACTATCTTGTTGCCGATTTTCGATCTCATGATTAGTATCGTAGATGTATATTTGCAGGTATCTAGGTCTACTGCCAGGCAGAGGCAGAACACTTCCAATGCTATGATATATAGAGCCTTGTGCATGGTAAGAGTAAATTCTGTTTCGAGCAGACGCTAATTTATGATCAATGTTAGCCCCTATAGATGTGAATGTGAAAGCATTGTTATAAGATCATATGTTTGTTCGAAAATGTGAACCACTTTCACTGTCTTTTGTGTATAAAGTTAAAAGTTCAAGAGGTGGTGTGGGGTAGGGAATGGTAATTTTACCACATGAGCAGCAATTCCTGCTTGTTTCGCGGAAAAATAATTTTGCGTTACAGTGTGGGCAGTATGTGGGTGGAGGTAGCATATGGAGGAGGAAATTGTGGGTGGCAGTAAAATTCCGACCACAGTTATAACGCGTTGTGATGGCAGATCGATGTAGCAATTGGTGTTAGGGAAAAGCTGTAAATGTTGATGTAGTATGAGTAGTAGCAAATGTTATACGTTGCATGTCGGATCATGTAACGGAAAGGCAGAATGTAGAGGGAAAAAATACCTGAACCATCTGGCGGTGAAGTTGATGGGTGATTGAGTATTTCGCGTGGCACGAATGGTGGGTTGGTAGGGGAATTTCCTGCAGTGGTAAGGAAAGGGAGAAAGTAGGGGAGTGGTATGTATAAGATGGAAGAATTCGTGGGTAGAGTGTGCGTACGAAGTCAAAATATGGCAGACATTATGGGAAGAACGTAAAAGCAGATATGAAGGTGAAGCAAGAGCGAAGAAATGCGGGAGCAATATGTTTTGTATTAATGTGGGATAACGTGGAGAATTGGATTAATTGTTTCTAACAGAGATTGAAATAGGGTGTATATTTATTCGACGGTACAAATGGTGGGTAAAATTATATGTTGCTGGGTTGAGTCATCAGAAGGGAGCAAGAGTTAAAACGGAGTGAATGCATTGACTGATTTTTTGGGTTGGGGAAGGTGTGACAAAATAGTACATATACTTTGATGAATGAAGTAATAATCAATATAATATATTAGTACCCAGCAGTAACTATCAAATGTAGCAATAACTTTTGGGTCCGACTGGTCAGTATATATTTAATTTGTGCAAATTGGTAAGGCTGCAGCATATATTTATGCTGCTGCCAACTGGATATAAATTTATAGCATAAACTACAATGTGGCTAACCAAGTCATAATTTTTTTTTTCTTGATGGAAAATGGAGGTGTAAAAAATCAAATGCTATTTTATGCAAGTGTAGTAGAGAAAAATTATAACAGTATAGTACAGGTACTCAGATTTCAGATTTGAGGTGAAGTTGGAAAAAACATCAGACTGAGTACTAATGAGAGCCAATTAAACCGTACGTACTACCTTATATATATATATATATATATGTATGTATTTGAAAGTCATCCTACTTGAAACTACAAGCTATTGAAACACATATGCAGAGAACTATACGTATACGAATTCGTATATGCATTTTCGAATGTAAATTTGCTCGTTAATTTAAATCCAGGTATGTATGCACATACCTGGTGTTCATGTGAATTTGCAGGTTGATAATGTTGAAGGTTGTCGTGTGTATTTTGGTTGGTGTTGTTAGTAAGTAAGAGGAGTTTGAATGTAGCATATTTAGATATTTGAAAGTGGAATCTAATGCATATTCAAAAGTAGTATACACTAAGTTAAAAATATATGTTTTAAAAAGGTTAACTGTTCAGAAGTATTTAGGAGCTAAAATTTTACATTGCAAATTGTTATTGGTAACTTCAAATTGTATATTTTGCAAAAGGCTAGTTGTACAAGACTATTTAAGAGATTTAAACCCAAAACTCATGTATACATATGAATTATATTGTTTTAAAACCAAACAGATATTGAAAGCATTATATAGTTCATTTAAAATGAATCATCTGGTAGCGATTTACATTATACTGTCATCTTTAAAAGTTATGTATCCACACTTTTAAGTGCTAAAATTTTACATTGCAAATTGTTATTGGTAATTTCAAATTATATATTTTTCAAAAGGCTAGCTGTACAAAACTATTTAAGATATTTAAACCCAAAACTCATGTATACATGTGAATTATATTGTTTTAAAATCAAACAGATATCGAAAGCATTATATAGTTAAATTTAAAATGAATCATATGGTATCGATTTACATTATACTGTCATGCTTAAAAGTTATGTATCCATACTATTCAAGTCATGCTTGAGAATTATATATATGAAATTAAAGATAATTAAAGCTTCATATAAGTAAAATAATATGAATCTGAAAGCGGCATTCGTATAACTAAAATATATTAGTGCAGAATGAATGTACAGTTATGACAGTTAATAATGCAGTATATATATACCTTTACTATGAACAGACCCAAAACCGATATGTGTGTAAAGGTATGCACTATAGAAAAGTTATTATATATTCATGAAACAATGCATCATCCGATATGTACTCGGAATTAAGATATATGAAGCTTAAAAATAGGTATATGTACTACATACCTCGGAAAAATTGCTTTTGAAACCTTACACCTTTCATTTGTATTCATTTTCAAACTGGTTTATTTATTTGAGGAACACATATACGAAATAGGCTTAGATCCCAAAAGCAGAAACATATACTCGAATGTAATACTTTTTTGAGACCTGATGCCCTCGAAATCATATGTATTCGAAGGTTGTATTTTTTTCCGCAACTTACATATATTTTTAGAATCATACATGTCGTGGTCTGAAACTTATGAAATTTTTTGCTTTTCCAAACCATGATATATAAATTTTAGTGAGAGTGACCAACGGGGCAAAACTTTTTCAGTTCAGACTGTTATTTGTAACTGCACAATTTATATTTTTCAAAAACCAAAGTGAATAAAACTGCTGAACAGCATTAAATTCAAAACTAATGTATAAGTGTGAATTATATTGATTTGAAAGTAAACATATATATGAAACTGTAGTACATTTAAAACCGTACATACTATGTAATCAAAGCTGATATTTTTTTTGGAAAATGACGTATATTTTTAACCGTATATATGTCATGATGTGAATCCCCGGAAACTGTTTGCCTTTCAAAAGCATGGTATATAAATTTAAGTCAGAGTGAATAGGAAGTCATAATTTTACATTGCAAACTGATATTGGTTACTTAAAAATATATCTTTTTCAACAGGCTAACTGTACAAAAGTACGTAAGAGCTAAAATATTACATTGCAAATTGTTATTGGTAAATTCAAAATATATATTTTTCAGAAGGCTAGCTGTACAAAACTACGTAGGAGCTGTAAACCCAAACTCATGTATGCATATGAATTATATTGTTTTAAAATCAAATAAATATCAAAAGCATTGTACAGTTACGTTTAAAATGAATCATCTGGTATCGATTTACAAGATAATGTCATGTTTAAAATTTATGTATCCACAATATTCAAGTCATGGTTGAGACTTGTATATATGAAATCAACACGTAATTTAAGCTTCGTATAAGTACAGTAGTATGAATCTGAAAGCGGCATTCGTATAACTAAAAAATATCAATGCAGAATGAATGGACAGTTATGAAAGGTAATCATGCAATATATATATATATATATATATATATATATATATATATACTATGAACATGCCCAAAATCGATATGTGTGCAAAGATGTGCACTACAGAAAAGTTATTATATATTGTTAAAACATTGCATCGTCCGATATGTAGTCAGAATTAAGATATATGACGCTTAAAAATAGGTATATATACTGCTGACTTCGAAAAAATTGCTTTTAAAACCTTGCACCTTTAAGTTGTATTCAGTTTCAAACTTATTTATTTATTTGCGGTACACATACACGAAATAGGTGTAGATCGCAAAAGCGGAAACATATACTCGAATCTAATACTTTTTTGAGACCTGATGCCTTTGAAATCATGTGTATTCAAAGGTTATATTTTTTTCCACAACTTATGTATATTTGTAGAGTCATACATGTCCTGGTCTGAATCGTGTGAAAATTTTTGCCTTTCCAAAACATGATGTATAAATTTTAGCGAGAGTGAACAATGAGTCAAAACTTTTACAGTTCAAAATGTTGTTTGTAACTTCAAATTCTATATTTTTCAAAAGGCGGACTGTATAAAACTGGTTAACAGCTAGAAATTCAAAACTAATGTACACATGTGAATTATATTGGTTTGAAATTAAACATATATATGAAATTGTCACATAGGTAAAACTGTACGTACTATGTAATCAAAAGTGGTATTTTTTTCGGAAGCGTACATATATTTTTAACATTATATATGTCGTGATGTGAAGCCGTGGAAACTTTTTGCCTCTCAAAAGCATGGTATGTAAATTTAAGTCAGAGTAAGTAGTGAGTCAAAATTTGACATTGCAAACTAATATTGGTAACTTTAAAATATGTCTTTTTCAAACGGCTAATTGTTCAGAAGTACTTAAGAGGTAAAATTTTACATTGCAAATTGTTATTGGTAACTTCAAAATATATAATTTTCAGAAGTTTAGCTGTACAAAACTACTGAAGAGCTTTAATCCCAAAACTCACGTATACATATGAGTTATATTATTTTAAAATCAAACATATATCGAAAGCATTGTATAGTTACATTAAAAATGAATCATCTGGTATCGATTTACATGACACTGTCATGTTTAAAAGTTATGTATCCACAATATTCAAGTCATGCTTGAGACGTGTGTGTGTGTATATGAAATCAACACATAATTAAAGCTTCATATAAGTAAAATAATATGAATGTGAAAGCGGCATTTGTAAAACTAAAATAGATTAGTGCATACTGAATGTACAGTTATGACGGTTAATAATGCAATATATGTATCTGAACTATGAGCAGGCTCAAAACTGATATGTCTGTAAAGGTATGCACTGTAGAAAAGTTATTATATATTCATAAAACAATGCATCAAAGGATATGTACTGAGAATTAAGGTATATGAAGCTTTAATATATGTATATATACTACATACATGCACTGTAGAAAAGTTATTATACAGACTGATTTGTTTAGTTGAGGTACACATATACGAAAAAGGCACAGATCCCAAAAGCTGAAACACACACTCGAATTTAATACTTTTTGAGAGCTGATGCCCTCAAAATCATATGTATTCAAAGGTTATATTTTTTGCCGCAACTGACATATATTTTTAGAATCGTACATGTCATGGTCTGAGTCGTCTTAAAATTTTTACCTGTCCAAAGCTTGATACATAATTTTAGTGAGAGTGAACAATGAGGCAAAACTTTTACGGTTCAAACTGTTATTTGGAACTTCAAAATTTATATTTTTCAAAAGCAAACCGTATAAAACTGGTTAACAGCTTTAAAGTGAAAACTAATGTATACGTGGGAATTATATTGATTTGAAATTAAACATATATATAAAATTGTCACACAGTTAAAACCGAACGTACTCTGTAATCAAAGCTAATTTTTTTTCCGGAAACTTACATATATTTTTAACACTGTATATGCAGTCCTTACGTAGGTAAAGGTTCATATAGGAAAAATAGTGTGAATCTGGAAGCGACATTGTTATATACAGCCATCGTATTTTTGAGACTATGTACAGTTAATGCATTTGAAATTGACAGTTGCAGTTAAGAGCTAATCAGCACACATGTTTGAAAACCACTTCATTAGAATCCTATTTCCTCAAAATGCTTTGTTACTAATATGAAAGATAAAGGTGCACAATGAATGTATAGTTATGACAGTCAATAAACCAATATATAGTCATTTACTACGAACAGGCTAACTGTGTAAAAGTACTTCAGAGCTTTAAATCTAAAACTCATGTGTACATGTGAATTATATTGGTTTAAAATTAGACATATATGTGAAACTGTCAAACATTTAAAATCAAACGACGAGGGGAGGATAAAATTACCGGATGAATTTTCTAGATGATGGTTTTCAGCCATGCCTGTCCTTCTACTCGCAATGATAGATTGTCTACCTTGTTGACGCCTTGCACGTTGACTTACTCCTCGTCGTTTCCTCTGTTGCTGGTCCATAAAGTTGTGCAAATATAAGTTAATATATAAGAAATTTTGACACAGCAGTAGGCAGCTGTAGTAATGTGGAGAAATATTGCTGTAAAACTTAAAATGAACTAAGAATGATGTGAAGGTAGAAAGTGGAGTGAGATGGTGGTGGCAAGTGCATATTTATATAGACTGGTGCAGTAGATATTTCTACAACTGATGTATGCGAAAATGGAAGATGTTGAAGGAGTCACAATTCTATAATTCTGGCTAAAATACTGGGTTTAACGGTCAGAAACCCGTTCAGGCGAGCGTAACAGTCTAAAGGGGATTTTTATCAGCTGATCCATTTTTTATGTGACAAACCGTTGGATTGGCGGCAGGATGGGATGATGGTAAAATTATAAACCGTTTAAATGGGAAGGGCAGTTAATAAAACAAAGTGAACATAACGATTTGAAGAGAAATAGTAAGTAATACAAATTTGTTGTAAAATCAGTCAAAATGTGTCGTTTTTGTTGTTAGCATGAAGGAAGTTAGGGAAAGTAGGTGAAGTCGGACATAGAGGCCGAAGGGGAGAAAGCATGAAATGGAATTCGAGGCGGAGTGAAGTAAAATTGGGGTGGGGACGTAAAATCGTATGAAATAAAAACATCAAAAGAAATCAAAACATCAAAAGAGGGAGAAAGGTTGAGATCGTGCCTTGAGAAATAAAGACGGCCGGTGGTGGAAGCGGTGAACAGTATTATGGCACGGAGTTGGTGTCGACGTAGGTTGTAGGTGGGAAGTGGATGATACGTTGATGGACGACCGTGACGGCGAAGAGTAATCGCTGCAGCATCGGCTGTAGCGGTAGACATTAGAAGGAGAAGGGAAAGGAAGGGAGGTCAGTTTAGGGGTGGCGGTTAAGAAAGTGGAGGAGGGCAGTTGCCATTTTTTCTGGGTGAGGTGAAAGTGGATGCAGATGAAAGGGGAAAATGAAAAGGAAAAGGAAAGGGAAACGGAAGAGGTAGGTAAAGAGACGTGTGAAGAATAATGTGGGGCAACGTGGGAGGCGGTGAGGGAAAGACAAAATTGTCCTGGTGGAATGGTTTCTTTTTCTTTTAAACGGGAGGCAGTATGAGGAGTGTTAAAAAGACTTCAGTTTAACCGGTTGATCAAAGGTTTTGCTTTATAGTATAATATATATATATATATATATATATATATATATATATATACACACACAAACTCGAACAAAAGATATAATTTAAGTGAAAAGTGTATATATAAAGTGCGCCAACACATTCATACTGTTCAAAGGCAGGTGAATAAAGCAACATACAAGATTACTCACATAAACGTATAAATGGATAAAATGATATAGCAAAAGTTCATTCATTACAAGTTGCTTAGGGAAAACAAAACAAGTAGCTTAGTAACTCATCACCCACACATATACGAATAGGCGCATGCTTACATTCATACATATATTTAAAATAGCTTTAGCTAAATATTTAACTTAGTCCACTTTAGAAGTAAATATATAAATATATTTAAACACAAATTATTGCAACTTACAAGCACATAGAATTGCACAGGCCACAAAAGTGAGCAACCCTTGTATAAATATTTTAAACTTATAAAGATACACTTTTCACCGATTTAAAAGGTTCGGCTTTATAAAACTTGTCATTCGAATTAAGTAGATCAATAAAGAAAGGAATATGCTAAGGCATGAACATGTAAACAAACTGTCATGCACTCCACAACAGACGCACACTCATTTGCTCACCCACAAACATACGTTAACAATGGAACGTAGACTCTCACCACCGAGTGCATCTAGAGGCCCACCTGTCTTCCATGACCGGTCCACCGGTCTTCCATGACCGGTCCACCGGTCAGAATTTGCCTGGAGCTTAACTGCTCCAGCCCGCGCCCCTCGTTTCATTTTTTTCTTTGATTGATTCAAACGTAGGCACAGCAAAGAACTTCAAAACAAAAACACGGCAGAGAGATTCAAAGCGAAAGCATAGCAAGGAGATTTTGAAGTATAGAATGTAGACATAGATATGTGAGTGTTTACTCACCTGAAAGTTGTGTGCTTCCTCCTCTCCGACCAAGATGCTATAGGATGCATGCCTCCAATTACAACCGATTCTTGCTAGAGATGCAAAACAAAGTATATAATCTTGAATTTGATTTTTGCGATTTAAATTAATTTGTACGATTTGATTTTTAATTTACAAAATGGTGATGGTTTTTTCCTTGGATGGCTTTAGGAGGAAGAAGAAGATATATCGTGGAGTGAGACATACGTGAACAAAATAAAAGAAAGAAGAAAAATCTAGATTTAGAAAATTCTAGATTTAAGAATTTTGGCTTGGTACTAACTTCTGGGCCAAGCAAATGAGAACAGATATAAATGTTTGTATTTTCTCTTTAATTTTTTAATAAATTCCATTCTATTAATTAAATACAAATTTCCATTTCAAAATAGTCAATTATACTAAGTATTAAATTTCAATTACATTACTATTATAAAATATTATTTTTATATTTTTGATTTATTTAAATATAAATATTACATTCTCACAATTTAAATTCTCTTATTAAATAATTTCAAAACCAATTTTTCAAAATAATCTTCAAATTCAAATCTAATCAAGTAAATTGCTATTATTATCTTAAATTAATTACCACTTAAAATTCGGGTTGTTACAGGCTTCTCTCTTAACAAAATTGTATCCTCGTAATTTCCTATCATGAGAAATCTATAACAATTCAATTATACCAATTCAATTATAATATTTTCACTATATTTTAAATATAGAAAATTTTATTCAAGAAAATAAGATATATGAAATCTCGAAATCCTTTATTTAAATTAATTTCTTTTCAAATACTCTTTGAAATATTTTATCCAAAGTTATAATCTTATTCGTAATTTTTCTGCTAACATTATCATTTCTATTTTAATAAAAATCTTTTGATGTATTCCTTAATTTTAGACATTTCATATCCCAAAAATTAATTTCAACTTCTATTTTGCAAACTCTTTTCACAAATTTGAACAAATATTTAGCTCTTTTAAATCAAGTCTAGAAGTAAAATTTTAAATTTATTTTCAAAGTTGAACACTTTAAGATTAATCCTATATCACTTACCATAATAATTCTCAATTTGATTAACTCATACAATTATAAATCTTTTAAATTCTATATATGTATATACATATCCACATCTTAAAATCCCAAGACTTTATAATATTTATGCATCCTATAGAAGAAAACATTATCGAATATACATATTCTTATATTCATCAATTTTTAAACACTATAAAATTGAGTGATATTGCCTCATCATGTATTACAGTGATTACCAATATTGATTGGTTGCAATATTGACCACATAATCAATAATGTCTCGCCAGTGATCATAACTGTGCGCTAACATACATTGGTTGCAATATCACCAAAAATACATACTAACCACAAAATATTCTTTACAAATATAAATCTCAAATATCATTTTACAAAATAATTTACTTTGTTGAATTTCACATTTAAAACTTTCAGTTCTATTCCTAAAGACTTTAATCTTCTACAACTTATTTATATCTTTCCAAACCATCATGTCCAAATGTCTCATTCAAGCGTTTAAGAATTTCTATCGAATACTTGAGCAAATGCATTGATTAAAATTCTTAACGTACTCAACGGATAAGTTAACACAATTTTACTTCCAAAATATCTACAAGTTTTGCTTTCATAAAATTATTTAATATACTAGTTTCAAAATAACAATTTTCCAAATCCTCATTTAATACTTTACTTATAATATATACTTTTCAAATGATTTCTAATTAAAACATTCACTTCACTTTTAAAATAATTTAATAATAACAATGACCAATATTTATAATATACGATAACTTTTGCTTTCACCAAACACTTACAAAATTTTAAAATATTTTCAAACGGTCTTTAAAACTCACATATCTATAGGTACTTTACTCAACCAATCATTTCGAAAAGTAACTTATAATAATAAACCAACATTACTTTTATTTAATTACTATTTCTATAAACCAAATGATTAAATTCATTTTTTAGGTTTATAACTATACACAAATCCCAAAATCAAATTCAATTCTCGCATCTTCAAATTATCAAATAAACATAAGAGACTAAACATAGATACTCAGCGTTAATAATTCCGCTACGCACTCCGATAAAAACAAATTATACACCAGCTGTAACATCAAATCATTCAAAATTATAAATATAAATGTTATTGGTTTGACTAACTACTTTTGTCCTTGTTACTCCAACCATTTAATTATAAGCTCTAAAGAATTAAGTGAAAAGCAATTATATTTATGAACCATAAATACGTCCCAACTTAATCACCTCCACCTCATGGGCCAAGCCAAGGAGTGGGGTTTTTTTCCTTAAAAGGTCTCGAATCATGTCTCATATATATGATGTATTATTCTAAACCTGCTCTGATACAAATTTATAACACCCCTACCGTATACCCATACTATTCAAGAGTATTATAAGTAACACCGTCGAATAATACGGAGAATAAGGCGATATGGGGTACACACAATATTCCCTTGGGCTAACACCGGTACATATTAAAACATCTAATACATAACTAATACAAACGTATACAATATCAGTACAAAGAAATAGACACATGTGCCTCTAGGATAGAACAATACGTAATATACAGGCCAATAGGGAATGCAAAGTCAATCGCGGCGATAACATATAACGTATTATACATAAAGTTATAAGAATAAAATACAACTCATATGTCAATTATATACATATACATACATACAATGAATCAATAACACACAAATATCAGGTAATCATCCTAATATAATACTCCTCTAAGTCCAAAGTAAACAAATGCTAGTCGTATCGTCCTGTACCTGAAATGTCTTAGACTGACCCGATCATTATATAAATAACCCATGGGTCGGACTATATCTAAATCAAGGATTAATATACAAAGGTAAATCTAATATATATATATATATGTATGTATATGTATATATATATAAGATGTATAATATATGATATTCATAATACTAACAAATATATAGTATATATGCATGGTATAATCTATCCAAATAAAATCCAACAGATAGTCCCAGATGGATCTTATAACATTAAATATCACAAAAACCAAGCATAAAGATGTCATCACCCATATATAGGAGCACATGATCATAGAATCAATATTTAATGGGTGAATCATACATATCTAGAAATCATCATCATCATATCTAGAAAACATCAATAATGAGATATTCGTAAGTAATGTCAGGCAATGACAAAGCAATAACCAGAATCTCTCTCAATCTCATATTATAAATACCATTATCAAATAAATAGAATAAATAAATAAGATTTGAGCTAGCTCAAAACAAAATCATACATCTCGACCTACGGTCCTTGAAGAGGTGAAACTCTTGACTGAATGGCCCTAAGAGATATAACAATAAATCAATAATAAGTTGGTCGTCTGCCTGAGAAGGATACGGGGTTGACCATACTCCACACACAGTCTCGGGTATAATCTTATCTGTACATAGTATATGTCTATCTACCACTCACATATATCCACATACATCCACATACCGGAACTAAACAAGAGACTGACAGCACGTCTGCTTACTCTAGAAGCCATATATGGTCCATATGACATGAAACCTACAGTCATCAGTTACCGTTACCTCTCTCCTCTCAGTATCGTGACAATGATCCACCATAGACTCGACAACACGTAACATCTTCATCCATGACTACCGACATGTGCCCCTATGGTAACTGACTGCTGCCCTATGCGACACAAGGGGCAACCAACTACCAATCTCGTGATACGCATCGAATATCATAACAAAAATAGTGTCGTGTGTCGAGGGCACGACCTCCTAATCAAACCGTCGGGGTGGATACTAGCCAATCTGGTTCACTCCTGAAACATAAAATGAGTCGGTCTAAGGTAGACAGGCATATAATGTACACAATCTATGTGGATAACTAGCAGCCTCCATACATGCTCACCGTAGCGAGTCACACACAAGACATGCAACATAACCCCGTATGAGTGTCATCCACAAGCAAAGAATAAATAAATAAATAAATAAATAACAAAACAACGTCACATACCACTGTGTTACTAGTCTATTTATTCAGTGCTCATATATCACACTTGCTCTTTCCATATTCTATATAATGAGTCCAAAGAATAACTGGAAAAGTGTTACCGAAAGTCTCATACCAGACAGTATCACTAAACCGTTTATTCTGATTTCTCATCATATAGAATCAAATAAAAGGATGTCATCACCATATCATAATAAAATACTAAACAAATATGTATCAACGGTGAATCATTCATTTATTAGAAATAATATATTTTAAAGGATGAGAAATCAGATATCAGAAAAATATAAAATATTTTATATAAATAGATAAAGATATACAAATCAATACATGGTAATAAAACAATCACAAAATATTTAAATAAATCGATTATTATCTACTGAAATAATTTCATAATTTAATATAGATAAACACTATTTTAAATAAATATGAAACATCTAGTTTAATTTAATTTGATTATTTATAGTCAAATAAATATATTTTTAAAACTTAAATATTATATATATATATATATTAAAATTTCATACTACTTTAAAACAATAATAACAGACCATCTAATCGGTCTAATTGATTTCATTTCATTATTTTATTAAATTAATGTTTATATTTATACATGCATTTAATATATAATAAGTATAGGCTAAAGTTTAGATATATTTGAATTAGTTTATATATATATATATACACATATATTTAGTTGTACAGTTATTGTCATTTTGTAATGATTGCGATTTTTCGACGCTCGAAAATCGACATTAATACGCCTACTGTATCAACTGCCGGGCAATCGAATGCCGAAAAAGCGAATTGTTATGGAGAAAAAGAAGAGGTAGAAGAGACAGAAGAAAGAGAAAGAAGAAACAACAGAAAAACACAGAACAATAACAGAATCTCACATTCGCAGCGGAACAACATATAATAGATAAATGAATAATCTTTAAATCAAAGAACTATATCATTTTATACATTACATCATCATCAGAGTTTACAACAACAATACAACACTGGACAGTTATATAAACTTGTCCTCAAATAGAATACACAGCGGAATAAATAATATCGTATACAAGTGATACGTCTCGCCATCCAGCTCGCCACTGAGCTCCACAGCATCTCCTGAATCCAGAATGACCTTATAACCTGACTCTAGACTGTCCGTGTGGAAATTGGTGGGCACACAGAGTTTAGGAAGGAAACAATAAACTCCAGGTCAGTCATGGTGGCTGGTGTGAGAACTAAAATAGTTATTTATCTTTAAAGACAACAACAACAAAGAAAGTGGAAAATATTCGCAATGCTTTTGGAAAATGAAACTACCATAAGACCTCCCGCCACACACATAATGCAAACGCGGAATTGGAGGAGATTTCTTCTTATGATAGTCAAACATGCTTACTACGCAGAATCATTCGATTTATTATTATTAGTGCATAGTGTAGAAAACATTTCGAAGATACAATATTAATCTTAGCCAACATAGACATTCCAAACTATGCCTATTATAGCTACCATCTAAACAGTGGGGCGCCACCATAAGTAAATGGCAGGTTCTACAACTAAAACCTTACAAGGTTCGTATTGGAAGATGGATTTCCAACAAATGGTCAGGCTAAGGAACTTCCTATGCCACATAGGAATGCCTCTGGTGGGACGCTCCGAGAGACAACCTGCTCTCTGCCAACACAAGGCCGGTTACCCCATTCCCGGGTAGTAAACCTGAGATATGCCACCTCTGGTCCTTTGGGATCTTTATCCGAGCGCTCGGTAACCAACATCACACATAATAAATAAAGTGTGTCCACATGAGTAAGTATCTGGGCTCCAAACCATGATACTACACTTTTCCAGAAGGAATGGTCATACCCTAGGGAAGCTACCCCTGAAACCTTGCCGCATCTTTCCTGTTTCGACCATTTACGGGTTGTGAGGTCTGACGAAGTCTCGTCCACAAAGCTACGCTCTTTCACAAAGCCACGCTTTGATCACAAATGATCAATAAATGATCATCACACAGCAACACTCAGCATGCCACACTATCAAATTAGGAGTATATCACTGATAAATTTCAACTACATAACCTCTAAGCTCGTACATCTCAGAGAAGGGTGTTAAGCTAAGAGAATAAATTCTCCGCCACCAACAGAAATGTATTTGAAATAAATCGGCTTTATATCTCAAAATGTAATGTCAGACATGTAACCATACAAGTTTGTTCCGGGTTCGAACAGAACCGAAGGCACTTCCGAAGAAGTCCTTGCAATCCGGGTATTCACAATCCCGATAAAACTTCCCATCACAAAGGAAATCTCTATACCGTAGCTAACGGTGCAGAGACAATCGATAGGTCATCCTATCGTTTTCATAAATACCCGGTCTTCACCACCGGTCTTCAATACGATCCATATCGTCGTATCACTAATTCGGAATGGGTTATATAACACAAAGTCTTTTCCCGGCTAACCCGAATAGTGAGCACAATATTTCAAAACATCTGGATATGGGATTTCAATTAAGTCACAACTTATTACCTAAATCCATTCCTTTAAATGGTTTAAACAAATTACCATTTTAAATTTTTAAGCAAAAAGATTTACTTCACAAAGTTTTACCCAGTTTCACAAAGATTCATTCACAGATCCCCAAATCATTTCCATTTCAATTGAATTAATCCATTAAATCTTTAAGTCAAGATTTAATTTATAGTTTTCAAAACTATTCACAATTCAAGTCTTTTATAATATAAAAGATACACCATTTGAAATACTCTTTTATTTCAAAATAAAGTTCAATTATCGTCACAAAGGTTAATTCATAGTTTTTCCAAACTATTCACCATTTCATTTTAACTTGGAATGTTTCAATACAAATTGGAAATCTTTTCACTTTATGAAAGCCCTTATTATTTGAAAACAGATAGTTTTCGTTTTTTTGGAAAAACTGGTTACAATTACACAAGTTAAAGCCATCCAAGTATAAAACTTGAATGTACATTTAAATTTCTAAAACCATATTTTAAATGTTTAGAAACCCATATAAACACCCTTTATATTTATAAAATATTTTAAATCAAAATTCCCAAATTATTGAATTCAATTCAAAATATTGAATTCAAAATTTAAATCAAATGATTTAAATTCAATTTTATTAAGTTATTTAAAATAACTTTTATTTTTGAATCTTATTTCAAAAACTTTCAGTTCCAGTTCCAAAACTATTTTGGATTCAAAAATTCAATTTTTTAAAATTGATAAAAATCTATGACTTAACCGATTTCCACGTGAAATCCACATTTGTGTGTGTATTGTGTAGTCCACTAGTTTAACACAATAGTGCAACAACATTCAACCATCACAGATCAAATATAACAATATATTCGATAAGCGATATAAACTATAACGCTTATCTATCATTCACAGATCACAGATATATAAATATATATATATATATATCACAGATAAACAAAATACAGATCACACACAAAACAGGATGTATCACAAAGCATCACATATCACAAATGTCAAACAATTCAACATCCAATATAATCCAAACATCCATAAGTAGGATTAATTTAATTATCTAATTAATTCAAATCAGATAAATTTCTATAAATAAATTTTATTTGTTATAGTAAATTAATAATCAATTAATTTCAAATTGATTTTTCAAATTATTTCAAAACACCAAATCAAATTTCCAATTAATTTCCAAATTATTTCCTTTTTAAAATAAATTCCTTTATCTCTTCAAATCTATTTAAAAATCCCAAATTTAGATAAATTCTTTAGTTTATAGAAAATATTTCCAAAATCCATTTATTAAGCCCTTTATCCCAAATTTGAAATTAAATCCAATATAATTCAAAAATAAAACTTTTATCTTATAAAACTCCTTTTAAAATTTATCTAATTTTCAACTTATATTTTCAAAAATCCAATTTTTACTTATTTCTAGAATCCATCGATACCAAAAATATATTCGGCTAAATTATAGCTGTTAACAATTTCAATCACAATATAATCACACGGCGATTATAAATAAATCAACACACAACATTGAAATAAATTCAAACGTTTGAGGAATCCAGTTGGATCCCTACAACCTGTTTCTTTGCATCCACAGATGTTAGCACAATACCAATTTCCACTTCACAGTGAAATTATCGCGGTATATGGGATTTATAAATATTATCCGCTATTATGCGGCGCAATAGGGTCTCATCCACTATATAATGCGGGAAATCAACTCCAAATACATATATAATACCAATTCCACTTCAATATGGAATTAACGCGGTATATGTTTTTAATAAATAACATCCGCTTAATATACGGCGTATAGGGTCCATTTAACACAATAGATAACAATTTATCATCCAATCATCACCATCAACATTATCAACAATTTTAAATCTCAACTATTTAAAATTTAAATCGAAACAAATATTCGATTGAGTGAGAAGTTCTCACCTTGCATTTTATAACGGTTGCAGCGTTTTATTTCAAATAAAATTAAATGCACTTTTAATTTTACCCAAAATTTTCACTGACTCCAATCGACTCCAAACCAGCTCCATCGCGAAGAGCTTGTCGAAACGGTTCCAACGCAAAATGTTTCGTAATTTTTCGACCTCGTATGAACAAATTACAGCAATTTAAAGTTTGAACGAATTTAAAATAAATTTATTTCAATTTCTATTTCTATTTTTACCCTCAAACAGATCTGGGCCGTTCGAATTTTGATGATGAGATCAGGGCTGTTGCCCTACCTTCTTCCTCATGCGTGACAAAAACTTCCCAGGTCACGTTCGAACCCATCCACGTTCATACCCATCGACAATCGCACCCCCATCCTTCCTCTATACATTGATCAGGAGGTGCCACAACGAAGCCCTACCCCAGCACCACCATCGGCCTGAGTATGGTGAAGCTCGACTGCTCCATCTTCACGAATTCCCCCCTCAAACGCACACCCTTCATTCTCGAACTGTCGCCACGTCGTTGCTTTAAAATCCATCATCACCGTATAGATCTGTAGATCTCACGACGCTCTACACCTTTGTAGTTGATGATTTTCTCTAATTGTTAGTGGATTTGAAGAGATTGAGGAAGAAAGAATCGAGTATTCTCGGCCATTAAAATCTAGGGCCGGCTGAAGAAGAAGCTAGGGTTTGTTTGCAAAATGAAATAATAACGTCCTTTTATAGAAAATTCTCCAAAAACACTATTCATCGAAAATTTTCTGAACTCCAAATCGAGCGTGCCAGCTGGCATTTCTAAGGTTTACCCCGTGTTCCGAACGCAATAGAACATGTTTTGGGAGCTAATCGATCATATGTGCGAGTTACGGAATTAAACGATCAAATTTAAATCGAATCGATTTAAATCGATTTCGATGCGTTTTGGCTCGCCCCGGACAAACGACAACTCCGATTGATACGAAATTTAAAACCTTACAATAATTTCAAATTACGGATCCGATGAAACTAGTTTCGTCGAAATCCAAGATTGTTTGAAAAATGGCTATTTTCACTAGTCGATTAAATATTAAAATATTCAATATACACAATTTAACTTTTAATTCAATTTAAAAAGTTCTATCACATCATTATAACTCCAATATGATTTATTATAACTTTATAAATCATTTTTATTCATATTAAACCCAATTATCAATTATTTCTGGAATTTCAAATATTAAATTGTCAATTTAATTACCCAATTAAATCACTATATTCGAATTTTAATTCATTCGACTTATAAATCTGACCTTTTAATATTTAAAATTAATTAAATATCTGAATTTCAAATGACAGAAATTCTGGGTCGTTACAAACTTCCCCCTTTAAAAGAATTTCGTCCTCGAAATTGCCAAGTAAGAAAAATTTCTGAAATCCATTAACCTTTCAAAAACAAATCGTTCCAACTTGATTTCAGATTCATTTTTAACTTCTTAACTTTTCCAAAATCCGATGGTTACACCTTTCTAGTTCAATTCCTACATTTCCATTTCAATTAGAAATTGATTTTTCGTTAACAAAAATTTTCAAAAAAAATTTCAAAATTTTTCTAACTCCCAAAATTTACGGAAAATTTTGGCAGCGTCTCCTTTGCGCGGTTCAATCGTAGTAGGATCACAATAGACATAAATATATATACATCGACCCACACGGTCGGAAAAGCAGAAAAACAGTTCATATTTCCTATTTTTATTGCGTAGGCGTACCTTTTTAGCATTTTTAAGCAAAGCAGTTATTTATTAAGCATTTTAGCGCATACAAATCAACCGAACGGCAGCCACGGTACCTATACTTACTCGATTTAAATATGTAAGTGACATATATATAAAGTTATTAACAATTTACTCTTTTAAACAACTACAACATATGCATATTAAAAGAAATGCCTATCAAACAAGGTTCATAAGCAACTTATACGATTTCGACATTACTTGTAATTGTTTACAACCAATTTACATACAACGACATTCAATTATTCATTTTACATTAGTTTACACTCACTAATTTAATTCAAGTTGGTTCACTTCCAATTTGGATTCAATTACATAGCTTCCAATTTCACTAATTCAATTTCATTGACACTTAATGAATTATACTATATAAAATCAACTAACAATCATATAACAACCAATGTCATTCAACACAACCAATTTTATTCATTTTGTTTACCTTCAATTTGGTTCAACACTTTAAATTCCAATTGGTTTAATATTAAATTGACTTCCATTCAATTCATTCAAATTCCAATTCATTAGCTTTTGATGAATTAACACTTACATTCATTATTCCATATCAATTTATTTACATTCGATTGATTAACATTAGTTCAATTCATTAATTCAATTGCCAATTCATTTAACAAATAAAGTTGAATTTCATTTATATAACTCAAGTTCAAATCATTTAATAAATTCACTTTATTAATTTACTTTGATATCAAAATCAATTTCAGACAACATTATTTAAGTTCAATTCCATATCACTTATTCAAATTCATATTTTATTTTGCTTAACAAAATTGTTAACCCATTTTAACAATTGGTTTCACTTACCTTTACCAATTTTATAAGTTACACAACTTATTTATTTAATTTCCCAAATCATATTATAAGTATAAAGCTCATTTCACTTATAATTATCAATTACAACTTGGATTTTTAATTTCAAATTTGTTTATCACAACAAAACTTAAAATTTCAATTTATTATGGTAGCAAATCCATCACACAGAAACTTGAAAATGATACTGATGATGCTGCAGTCATCACCCTTATTATTTTCCAGCAACACTAGTGAATTCAGTGCTTTAAATTCTTTTAAACTTTCCTTTTTAATTTATAAATCACATTTATAAGTCTTTTTCTCATATAATTTCATTATTTTACTTTACTTATACAAGATTATTTCACAACTGCAAATCATATTAATTATAATTCCATAATTAATAATTCATTTGCTTATATACTTCATTCTTTTACAATGGTCGTTTTTATTTAGATTATTCAAACAACTTTTATTAACTTATATATATTCTTACATTTTCAACAATCAAACAATTAAATGTTATATACACTTTAATAATTCTGAAATATTATTTCCTTTATATGCAAAATATAATCAAGGTAAATTTTTTTTCATTTACCCAATTTAAAATAATACTATGTCGACTTGCCTCGTTTAAGTGTTTAGAAACCCCTATCGATAATATGGCGTCCCACATACCGACCAGAATTCACAAACAGCTCAACGGATAAGCAAACACCATATAAAACAATTTCATATTCACTAACAAATACGCACTCGTATCTATTATTACACTCACACTCGTTCTAGAGTACTACTGACTCTATCTCTAATGAGTAATTCCCAACAGAGCCAAAGTTATCACTTAACCATATGCTCTAATACCAAATGTAACGATTGCGATTTTTCGACGCTCGAAAATCGACATTAATACGCCCACTGTATCAACTGCCGTGCAATCGAATGCCGAAAAACCGAATTGTGATGGAGAAAAAGAAGAGGTAGAAGAAGACAGAAGAAAGAGAAAGAAGAAACAACAGAAAAACACAGAACAATAACAGAATCTCACATTCGCAGCGGAACAAAATATAATAGATAAATGAATAATCTTTAAATCAAAGAACTATATCATTTTATACATTACATCATCATCAGAGTTTACAACAACAATACAACACTGGACAGTTATATAAACTTGTCCTCATACAGAATACACAACGGAATAAATAATATCGTATACAAGTGATACGTCTCGCCATCCAGCTCGCCACTGAGCTCCACAGCATCTCCTGAATCCAGAATAACATGATAACCTCACTCTAGACTGCCCATGTGGAAATTGGTGGGCACCCAGAGTTTAGGAAGGAAACAATAAACTCCAGGTCAGTCATGGTGACTGGTGTGAGAACTAAAACAGTTATTTATCTTTAAAGACAACAACAACAACAAAGAAAGTGGAAAATATTCGCAATGCTTTTGGAAAATGAAACTACCATAAGACCTCCCGCCACACACACAATGCAAACGCAGAATTGGAGGAGATTTCTTCTTATGATAGTCAAACATGCTTACTACGCAGAATCATTCGATTTATTATTATTAGTGCATAGTGTAGAAAATATTTCGAAGATACAATATTAATCTTAGCCAGCATAGACATTCCGAACTATGCCTATTATAGCTACCATCTAAACAGTGGGGCGCCATCATAAGTAAATGGCAGGTTCTACAACTAAAACCGTACAAGGTTCGTATTGGAAGATGGATTTCCAACAAATGGTCAGGCTAAGGAACTTCCTATGCTACGTAGGAACGCCTCTGGTGGGACGCTCCGAGAGACAACCTGCTCTCTGCCAATACAAGGCCGGTTACCCCCTTCCCGGGTAGTAAACCTGAGATATGCCACCCCGGTCCTTTGGGACCTTTATCCGAGCGCTCGGTAACCAACATCACACATAATAAATAAAGTGTGTCCACATGAGTAAGTATCTGGGCTCCATACCATGATACTACCCTTTTCCAAAAGGAATGGTCATACCCTAGGGAAGCTACCCCTGAAACCTTGCCGCATCTTTCCTGTTTCGACCATTTTCGGGTTGTGAGGTCTGACGAAGTCTCATCCACAATGCTAGCTACGCTCTTTCACAAAGCCACCCTTTGACCACAAATGATCAATAAATGATCATCACACAGCAACACTCAGCATGCCACACTACCAAATTGGGAGTATATCACTGATAAATTTCAACTACATAACCTCTGAGCTCGTACGTCCCAAAGAAGGGTGTTAAGCTAAGAGAATAAATTCTCCGCCACCAACATAAATGTATTTGAAAGAAATCGGCTTTATATCTCAAAATGTAATGTCAGACATGTAACCATACAAGTCTGTTCTGGGTTCGAACAGAACCGAAGGCACTTCCGAAGAAGTCCTTGCAATCCGGGTATTCACAATCCCGATAAAACTTCCCATCACAAAGGAAATCTCTATACCGTAGCTAACGGTGTAGAGACAATCGATAGGTCATCCTATCATTTTCACAAATACCCGGTCTTCACCACCGGTCTTTAATACGATCCATATCGTCGTATCACTAATTCGGAATGGGTTATATGACACAAAGGTCTTTTCCCGGCTAACCCGAATAGTGAGCATAATATTTCAAAACATCTGGATATGGGATTTCAATTAAGTCACAACTTATTACCCAAAACCTTTCCTTTAAATGGATTAAAAAAATTACCATTTTAAATCATTAAGCAAAAAGATTTACTTCACAAAGTTTTACCCAGTTTCACAAAGATTCATACACAGATCCCAAAATCATTTCCATTTCAATTGAATTAACCCATTAAATCTTTAAGTCAAGATTTAATTTATAGTTTTCAAAACTATTCACAATTCAAGTCTTTTATAATATAAAAGATACACCATTTGAAATACTCTTTTATTTTAAAATAAAGTTTAATTATCGTCACAAAGGTTAATTCATAGTTTTTCCAAACTATTCACCATTTCATTTTAACTTGGAATGTTTCAATACAAATTGGAAATCTTTTCACTTTATGAAAGCCTTTATTATTTGAAAACAGATAGTTTTCGTTTTTTTGGAAAAACTGGTTACAATTACACAAGTTAAAGCCATCCAAGTATAAAACTTGAATGTACATTTAAATTTCTAAAACCATATTTTAAATGGTTAAAAACCCATATAAACACCTTTTATATTTATAAAATCTTTTAAATCAAAATTCCCAAATTATTGAATTCAATTCAAAATATTGAATTCAAAATTTAAATCAAATGATTTAAATTTCAATTTTATTAAGTTATTTAAAATAACTTTTATTTTTGAATCTTACTTCAAAAACTTTCAATTCCAATTCCAAACCTATTTTGGATTCAAAAATTCAATTTTTCAAAATTCATAAAAATCTGTGACTTAACCGATTTCCACGTGAAATCCACATTTGTGTGTGTATTGTGTAGTCCACTGGTTTAACACAATAGTGCAACAACATTCAACCATCACAGATCAAATATAACAATATATTCGATAAGCGGTATAAACTATAACGCTTATCTATCATTCACAGATCACACACACACACACACACACATATATATATATATATATCACAGATAAACAAAATACACATCACACACAAAACAGGATGTATCACAAAGCATCACATATCAGAGATGTTAAACAATTCAACATCCAATATAATCCAAACATCCAATATAATCCAAACATCCATAAGTAGGGTTAATTTAATTATCTGATTAATTCAAATCAGATAAATATCTATAAATAAATTTTACTAGTTATAGTAAATTAATAATCAATTAATTTCAAATTGATTTTTCAAATTATTTCAAAACACCAAACCAAATTTCCAATTAATTTCCAAATTATTTCCTTTTTAAAATAAATTCCTTTATCCCTTCAAATCTATTTAAAAATCCCAAATTTAGATAAATTCTTCAGTTTATAGAAAATATTTCCAAAATCCATTTATTAAGCCCTTTATCCCAAATTTGAAATTAAATCCAATATAATTCAAAAATAAAACTTTTATCTTATAAAACTCCTTTTAAAATTTATCCAATTATCAAATATAAATTTTTCGATAAATTTTCAACTTATATTTTCAAAAATCAAATTTTTACTTATTTCTGGTATCCATCGATACCAAAAATATATTCGGCTAAATTATAGCCGTTAACAATTTCAATCACAATATAATCACACGGCGATTATAAATAAATCAACACACAACACTGAAATAAATTCAAACGTTTGAGGAATCCAGTTGGATCCCTCAAACCTGTTTCCCTGCATCCACAAATGTTAGCACAATACCAGTTTCCACTTCACAGTGAAATTATCGCGGTATATGGGATTTATAAATATTATCCGCTATTATGCGGCGCAATAGGGCATCATCCGCTATATAATGCGGGAAATCAACTCCAAATACATATATAATACCAATTCCACTTCAATATGGAATTATCGCGGTATATGTTTTTAATAAATAACCTCCGCTTAATATACGGCGTATAGGGTCTATTTAACACAATAGATAACAATTTATCATCCAATCATCACAATCAACACTATCAACAATTTTAAATCTCAACTATTTAAAATTTAAATCGAAACAAATATTCGATTGAGTGAGAAGTTCTCACCTTGCATTTTATAACGGTTGCAGCGTTTTATTTCAAATAAAATTAAACGCACGTTTAATTTTACCCAAAATTTTCATGAACTCCAATCGACTCCAAACTAGCTTCATCGCGAAGAGCTCGTCGAAAAGGTTCCAACGCAAAAAGTTTCGTAATTTTTCGACCTCGTATGAACAAATTACAGCAATTTAAAGTTTGAACGAATTTAAAATAAATTTATTTCAATTTCTATTTCTATTTTTACCCTCAAACAGATCTGGGCCGTTCGAATTTTGATGATGAGATCAGTGCCGTTGCCCTACCTTCTTCCTCACGCGTGACAAAAACTTCACAGGTCACGTTCGAACCCATCCATGTTCATACCCATCGACAATCGCACCCCCATCCTTCATCTATACATTGATCAGGAGGTGCCACAACGAAGCCCTACCCCAGCACCACCATCGGCCTGAGTATGGTGAAGCTCGGCTACTCCATCTTCACGAATTCCCCCCTCAAACGCGCGCCCTTCATTCTCGAACTGTCGCCACGTCGTTGCTGTAAAATCCATCATCACCGTATAGATCTGTAGATCTCACGATGCTCTACACCTTTGTAGTTGATGATTTCCTCTAATTGTTAGTGGATTTGAAGAGATTGAGGAAGAAAGAATCGAGTATTCTCAGCCATTAAAATCTAGGGCCGGCTGATGAAGAAGCTAGGGTTTGTTTGCAAAATGAAATAATAATGTCCTTTTATAGAAAATTCTCCAAAAACACTATTCATCAAAAAAAAAATTGAACTCCAAATCGAGCGTGCTGGCTGGTGTTTCTAAGGTTTACCCTGCGTTCCAAACGCAATGGAATGTATTTCGGGAGCTAATTCGATCATATGTTCGAGTTACGGAATTAAACGATCAAATTTAAATCGAATCGATTTAAACTGATTTCGATGCGTTTTGGCTCGCCCCGGACAAACGACAACTCCGATTGCTACAAAATTTGAAACCTTACAATAATTTCACATTACAGATCCGATGAAACTGGTTTCGTCAAAATCCGAGACTGTTTGAAATGGCTATTTTCACTAGTCGATTAAATATTAAAATATTCAATTTTCACAATTTAACTTTTAATTCAATTTTAAAAGTTCTATCACATCATTATAACTCCAATATGATTTATTATAACTTTATAAATCATTTTTATTCATATTAAACCCAATTATCAATTATTTCTGGAATTTCAAATATTAAATTGTCGATTTAATTACCCAATTAAATCACTATATTCGAATTTTAATTCATTCGACTTATAAATCTTACCTTTTAATATTTAAAATTAATTAAATATCTGAATTTCAAATGACAGAAATTCTGGGTCGTTACACATTTATAATGAGATAGCTTATTCTTGCGTTTTAACAAAATATCGCCAAGCATTTCGCTTTATAAATGTATGTACAGATCACTTAACAACTAGAAATGTTACTTATAAGCTTTAGGAATACAAATATATAAGCAAATGCATGTACACTAAAAGTTGTACTATATAAATGAAAGCCAATACGTGGGCACACTGAACTCAAGAATGCGTTGTACCCTCTTTATCAAAGTTTCTCTGTTCCTATGTGAAAATAAATGGCTACATTGAAAATTCAAGACAACCCAATCTTTATTGATAATCTTGATCAGATTGAAGACTCCTCTTCTTCTCCCTCCACTTCTCCTCCCCCGTCTACCACCATCCCTCTTTCACAGCAAATCAAACGCAATGGTAATCCTCAAAAGTCGGTTATTGTTGATATTGATGAGGAGGGTTTTTAGAGAGTCCACTATAATAAAAGGATGAACAGAAAGGAACAAGCTACAAGTTTTTAGAGAAATATTCAAAGAAAACCTGGCTCACACATCAAAATCCTTTTCTTGCAGAAAGAACTGTAACAAGAAAGTTCAATACCCGATCAAGAAATGTATTTAAACATTTGATGGACTTAAGAAGAACTGCAAACAACATTTCAGTGAATGCAGATACTGCACAGAAGAATCAAACAGCCTCCTCATGAGCAGATCTTCTTAAGAAAGGAGGGTTGGATTCAGATTTTGGTCTACATTTTGTTGCTCCTATCAATATCAACAATAAAAGAATCGTCACAGTGAAAGAGGACATTGATAAACGAACAGAGAATAAATAGGGATACTCAGTTATAGTTTATGTGTTTGGTCCTCGTCCACCATATCATCATTTTAAGACTTACATTTCCCGCACTTGGAATCCCTCAAGTAGCTTTGAAATTTTTACTAGAAATAATGGGTTTTTTATAATCAGATTTTCCAATATTGACGATTGTGGAAAAACTTTAAAAGGAGGACCTTATTTTATAAATGGTGAACTCATTATCTTGAAAAGGTGGACCAAGAAAATGAATTTTGATAGGGATTTACTAACCACTATGCCAATATGGATTAGATTGCCTGAACTTAACCTTAGACTGTGGGACAAGGATGGTTATAGTGCTATTGCAAATCTGGTGGGCATCCCTCTGAAGTTGGATGAACCAACAGCCAGAGAGACCAGATTGAGTTATGCAAGAATCCTCGTGAAATAAAAGCAGATGCAGACTTGCCAAATGAAGCAAACATCACAATATATGATGGTGATTTCATAGTACAAAAGATTGAATATAAATGGATCCCTCCAAGATGTAAATCATGTGTTTGTTTTGGTCATACAAGTGAAAATTGTACTGCTAAAAAAATCTGGAAGGAAAAAATCAAAGATAATGGTGCAGAAACTGTGATGAATGCAAAGGATAACACGAATTCAAAAAATTTGGATGCAGGGTTAAAAATTGGATCTGATTTACAATCAAGAAAAACTTTCTATCAAAATCCTTCATGTGATTTAGAGACACACACAAATATTATGGATGCAGGCAATTCAGTAAATGCGGGCATTCAAAAAGATATGCAAAGTGAAAAGAATAACTCCCCTCAGATTATGTAAGGAAATAATGCTGAGATTACTGAGATTGATCTCCCAAATGCATCCCCCACTTCTATGGTATAGACTATTGTTCATAAGGAATCTGCTCTTACAAATAATTTCGGGGACATCATGAATGTTGATTTCTGTCCTCCAAAAAATTTGGATCTTCTTGATTTGCATGCTTTTCCAGAAAACACTGGCATTGCATTTCTCCCAAGCACACTTACTCCTCAAAATAGGAAGTCTTTATTAGAAAAATCCATCCAAGCAGCAATTAATGCAGTGCCATCCCTATCATCTGCAGACAAAATCAAGAAAAAGAGGAAGAAAACTAGAACAAGAATTAAAAGTTTAAATGATATCTCTTTTGCAGAGCAAGTTGAGGATGCTACAGATAAGGAAATTAGAGAAAAGAATATTTCTAAAAATGAAAAAATGGGATAAGCTTCTAAAGGTTAAAAATGATTCAGCATGTAAAAGGAAGGAAAGAAGCTAGAAGTGCAGAAAGATGAGGATAGTTATAGTTATTCACTATAACTACCTACATACCCTTTGAGTATCCTTTATTATATTTCCATTTTTTATTTTAATTATGTCGGTTATTTCTTGGAATGTTAGAGAGCTTAACTGTCCCATAAGAAAATTGGATGTTTCAAATTTAATTTTTGCTGAAAAGCCAAGTATATTAGGTCTGTTAGAGCATAAGTTAGATAATACACAAATTATTGATTATCATTCTAGGCATCTCTCTAATTGGAAATTTATTAATAATAATCAAATGGGGGTAATGGTAGAATTTTAATATTATGGGATGATAATATCTGGAATCTAGTAAGCCACTTCTTAAATTTTGAAAATGAGTGATTTGCTTTATGGAATCATCTTGAGCAATTAAATAAACAAGTCTCTCTTCCCTAGATTATAATAGGTGACTTTAACACTACCATGCATGCACTGATAAAAGAGGTGGCATACCAGTCCCATTCAGTAAGTTAGAATTTATCAACAATTTCTTTTTAAGGACTGGTATTGTAGAAGCTAACTTAATAGGTAACAGATTCATTTGGAAGTCAGGTAAATATAGAAATATACATTGCAAGCTTGATAGGATTTTAATTAATCAAATTTTTTTATGTATGTTTCCTCATTACAAATGTTTTACATTACCTCAAGCCACAAGTGACCACACCCCTATTCAAAATTTTCTCACAAAAAACTTGTTATGCAAGAAGAATGTTCCATTCAGATTTATGAATGGATGAGTGTTTGAGGAAAAATATAAAGAAGTCATCAATAAATGCTTGTCATTTAAAATTCAGGGCACTGCCCAATTCAAGTTTTTCAATTTTTTGCAAATTTCTAAGGGTCATACTGAAAGCTAGAATAACAGTAGAAACAAAAATGAGCTTAAACAAGTAAGAGAAGATTGTGAAAAACTGCAGAATGCTCTTGATATTGATTGCTCAGACAATAATATTATTAATAGTTTTTTTCAGGCACAAAATAAACTTATCTCCTCCCTTCATGTGCATTCAGTTAATTTAAGGCAAAAGGCCAAAGTTGACTGGCTAACTAATGGTGATGAAGCTGGTAATTTTTTTTATGTCAGAATGTCTAATAGGAAAAATAGAAATGTCATTGGTAAACTTATTGATGCAAAAGGGAAAGCTTTAAAGGATTTAAATGAGATTGAGGGGGAAGCCATTAAATATTTCACAGATCTGTTTAACACAAATGAGTATGTGACTATATTTCCTAATATTAATACCAAATTCTTATTAAAAGAGAGTAGTCAAGAACTTCTTTTAGCTCCTGTTAGTTTTTTGGATATTAAAAATATTATTTTTAATGCTAATAATTACAAAAGCCCAGGTCCTGATGGATTTGGTGCTAAATTTTATAAAACTCAGTGGTCAGAAATTAACAATAGTATATATGAGGTTATTTCTGAAATTTTTCAAGACAGGAAAACTTTTAAAATCTTTCAACCATACTTTCATAACTCTTGTCCCAAAAGTTAATAATCCTATTGGGCTGGAGATTATAGACCTATATCTTGTTGCAACTTCATTTATAAAATCATATCTTCAATTTTATGTAATAGATTAAAAGTGTTTTTGAAAATTTTAATTTCTGAAAACAGTGTGCCTTTATTCCTGGAAGGCTTATTACTGAAAACACATTGCTTGCTCATGAACAAAATAGAAACTTTAACAATAAAAATAAGAGTGTTATGTGTATCAAAATTGATTTACACAAAGAATTTGATAAAATAAATAGGCACTTTATAATACACATGATGAATCAAATGGGATTTAATGAAAAAATTTGTGCACTTATAAAAGAGTGCATTGACAATGTTTCATACTCTGTGATGATTAATGGCTCCCCAAAAGGATATATCCATAGCAATTGAGGAATTAGAGAAAGATATTCACTTTCTCCTTATCTATCCACTACTCTTTTTTAATTGATATTGAGCAAAGTGAGGGGAATATTAAAGCTATAAATAGAATCAGGCCTTCCATTACCCATCTTTTATATGCTGATGATTTGCTTTTGTTTATTAATGCAGATGCTAAAAGTGCTTATTCTATTGCAAATATTTTTAAAAAATTGGAAATCTTTGCTGGTTTAAAAGTCAATGAGTGCAAAAGCAAAATTTATTTCAGCAAAGAATGCAAATGCAGGGAGGAAATTTTAAGCATTCTAAAATTCAAAGAAGGTAGCCTGTCAGTCAAATATTCGGGCTTGCCTTTAAGTATAAATCAGCTAAATGATAGGGATTGTTCAAGGTTGTATGACATTATTCAAAGTAGACTTGAAGGGTGGTCTAGTAAAATATTGTCTCTAGCTGGTAGACTAGAACTCACCCATACTGTCATCACTGCAATTGTTATGTACTGGGTTCAAGCTCATAATATTCCAGCAAAAGCAATTTGCAAAATTGAAAAAATGTGTGCTAACTTTATTTGGCAAGGTAAACAGCATAAAATAGCTTGGGATAAAGTATGCATGCCTAAAAGTGCTAGTAGATTAGAGCTAAGAAATATCAGAGACTTGAGAGAAGCAGCAAAATACAAGTTATTTTGGAAATTTATTGATGGTAAATCTCTTTGGGATAGATGGATGAGAGAAAAATATCTCAACAAGAAAGCCACCATTCCTCTACATGGAAAAACATACTTAGCTGTAGAGAGAAATGTAAAAAACTTTTAGAAAGGAAATTTAAGGATGGTAGTTTAACCAGCTTATGGTTTGACCCATGGATCTTTGGAAAATCACTAATTGATTTGCTTGGTTGGAACAACATGTATTTATTTGGAGGTGTTAATGACAAGGTTCATAATATTATTCAAAATCAATGCTAGAATACAAGAAATCACCGAGCAATAAATATATTCAGATTAGCAATTGAAAAATCACAATCGATCAAAACCTTCAAAGAGACGCTTGGATTTGGAAACTTAGCTCAAAAGAAAATTTCTCTTTCAAAAAAGTGTGGAAATTTGTTAGGGGTGAAGAAACTGTAGTCAGTTGGCACAAAGTCATTTGGAGTAAATCAAATTGTCCTAAAATGTCCCACTGTTCTTATTTTGCCATTCTCAACAGGCTTCCCACAAAGGAGAGATGTGCCAAATGGACTAGAAATGCAGAAAACAAATGTCTTTTATGCAAAAATGGTGTGAAAAATGCAAACCATCTTTTCTTTGACTGCTCTTTTTCAAAACATGTTTGGTATATTGCTAAAAATGTTTTAAGATTCATTTTGCAACAATCCATTTAAAGCATAAGTGAAAGTATTCAATATACTCAGAGTAACTTCAAACCCAAGTCAAAGGAATTTAAAAGAGCATCCATTATGTTAACCACTGTTATATGCCACATTTGAAGAGAAAGAAATCAAAGGATACATCACAAAATTAAGAAAAGTAGCATCCAATTATGGAAAAGCATATATTCGAACCTTCAGATTCTCAGCAAAAAAACAAACAAGCATCATGAATGCAATGAATCAGCTAACTATAATTCTAACAAGCTTGACATATATGAATATAGAGTTGTGGATTTTTTACTAAGGGGAAAATTTACTACTGATATTCCACAAAGGAGTCACAATTGCAACTGTCACTGTCATGTACATGCTAATGATAAGGAAATGACTTCGTTTGGCCAAGACGGTGGATCCTTGGGCTGCCTTTCTGGTGGTGGCCATTCCAGAGCTGTAGGCAAAATCGAATCCCTCATAATAATATTATTAATAATGTCAATTTAAATCATACTATGAATAATAAGACTCGTTGTTTACCTGCTACAGCTCAAAGGAGCTACCGCACGTCCAGCAGTGTTCTCCAGGAGTTCATGATGCTGTCAAACAAAGATTATACCTATCTGAATGTTAGAGATAGTAGAAAGGGGAACATTTACTACAAAAGCTTGTTGAATAATAGAGTGTATCACTTATGTAGCTGGTGTATAGGTGAAAGCAGTAAGATTTCAAAAGGAATCTCTCAAATTGGTTGCATCCCCTCCAATCGCCACTATTCTGAAGAGGATAACATAGATCTGGAGAATAGCAACGAGTTGTGGATGGTGAAGGGACTTAATTTCATCAATTCCCAATTTGCTAGTGATCTACAAGGAACGGAAGCAATAGCAACGGCAATTAGCCGTTGGCGGCCGTTGCTAGACGTTGCTATAAGCCGTTGCTAATAAGCTCGTTGCTACGAGTTCCAGCAACGGCAATAGCAACGGCTCCGTTGCCAATTTAGCAACGGCTAGCGACGACAATTTGTCCACGTGGAAACAGTTATTTCCAACCGTTATCGTCCCGTGGCGTCGCGAACCGTTGCAAGCCTGGAACCAGATAGCCGTTGCTAGCCGTTGCAAGCCCGGAACCAGATAGCCGTTGCTAGCCGTTGCAAGCCTGGAACTTTTCTATTTTCCAGCAGCTAGCTTTCACTCTTCCAACCTCCAAACCATTCCACAATACAACAATCACTTCCAAACCATCGTATACATTCCATTCCAACCATAATATAACCAAATACATCGCAAATAATCAAATAAAACACATATACATCAATAATCACGCAACTATATAATCAACTAACACAAATATTTCATCATCAACCAAACAAAATACATCTCAAATCCATCACACATAATATCCATCACCAACACCATAGGTACACAAAACACCAAACAAACTACCAAGCCCATCAACAAACATAAGTACACAAGTCCAACAAATATCCATTAAAACCACAAATCTTGTCCAAAAAAATTAACCATCAACAAAACATACCTACTCATCATCATCGTCATCACCACCACCACCACCTGACCCTGGCATGGTCCCATGCTCTGAAACGAATGCGGCAATGCGCTCATCTATCTGCTGAGACAAGAAGCTCTGTCGCCAATCATTTATCTCGTCCAGCTGTCATTGCATCTGGGCTATCTCCTCTTCGGCCATAGATTTCTTGTAAGCCCTCTGGAAGTTAAGAGCCTGTAAAACGATCAAACAATCTAGTTCTAATTCACGCTTGCAGCGGCTATATTAAATTCAAATATAAGTTATTAAAACAGTTTACCTCCTGATTGCCGTATCTATAACGCCTATTGCGAGAAGGCGGATCAATAATTCTATCCCATATTTGATTGGACTCTTGAAGCGTAATATCCTCCCGTCCAGTTCTTTGCGCCATCGCTGCCCGCTCCGCTTCATATCTACCCTGCAATTACGAATATAAATTTGACTCAATATATAGCTATACAATTTACTTATACACTATTAAAGGAATGTGAAACGTTGTCATTGCGAATAAACATATTTACCATAACAGATTCAGCCTTCGCATCTGTCCACTCATAGGTGACATTCCCATCATCATCGGTCTGCTCCACCGCATGAGTGACTCTAAAAACCTCGGCCATTGTAGGCTCCTGTCCGGTTCTTGAATGCTGAAATTATACATGAATAAAAAACGTTACTAATATAATTAAATAATATTACAGTTTATAAACTCAAATTACGAATTTACCAATTCCCTCCGCCATTGTTGGAATGACTTGGACCCACCGCGGTGTAACGCTGGATTTTTATTTCTGTTCGCACTATTTCGCTTTGCTATTTCCTGTTAATTTAAATACATGGTTAGTTAAATTAATAATGCAACTAACATACATAATTTAAATAAATAATACTAACAATACAGCAATACATAACTTACTTTGACAGCTTCACTTTCCCAGTGGGTGACAAATGCAGCCCAAACATCATTACCCATCCAACTGGGTTTTTTTCCGCTTAGCTTGGCCTTCGAAAGAGTTTCCCTGTAATTCTTCCGCATCCTCTTATTCCAATGATTGAAGAAGACATTGTTATCTTCCGGGCGAACACGTATTACAGCCTGCTTATTGAAAATAATTTGAATTATATACAGTATACTAATTTTACATTGAAATATAAAATTATACTTACCATCAAATCAGCAACTATAGCGTTCATCACTTCACCTGGGATGTCGTCCCAATAAGGCCAGCAACCAGACATCCTACTCTTATAGGATTGCTTTGACACTTGAAGAATGTAATCCGCCGGCTCTATTTCGAAACCCCTGTATAAATGTTGATGTATATAATTAATATATTTTAAATAATTTAATTGAAATTATTTAGATACTAACCCAACACTCTTGGGAACTATCTCTATCTCACGGCGTAAGTCCAGAGCCGTACCGCTGGGACCCGCGCCATGAGAAGGCGAAGGAGAAGGCTGAGATGTACTGCGCCTTCTGTGAGACATATCTGCCACAAACATAATCATATCATATAATGAAAAGAAAACAAATTATTATTACAACACATGTTCCATTAATCATCATAATCATTCTTTGTAATTACATAGCTCAGAATAATGCAGAACATAATCATTATTATTATTAAAAAGCTCTCTGAATAACGCATAGGTCAAAATAAAACAGAATGATAATACATAACAAAATTATTATTATTACATAGCTCAGAATAATACAGAACGCATTCATCATTCTTAATACATTACTCAAGATAAAACATCATACATGCATACATTAAAAAAACAGTGTAATGTATCAGTCTTCGTCGTTTTCTGATTCAGACTCGGTCTCGTACTCTATATCGTTTTCTTCGGTACTTTCAAACGCATCTATTAAAACATTCGCTTCATCATTCAACGATCCTACGTCAACATCGTCAGTTATTATTATTTCAGTATTTGGCTCCAGATCTGCTTGATACACTGCTTCATCTGGAATATTATTTCCATCAAATGTAAATCTTGCCTTTGTTTTAATAACAGCCCACCAATCTGCTTTATCTTTTTTTAAGGATGGATACGGAGCAAAATAAACTTGTAATGCTTGCTTGGCTAATATGAAAGGATCATACTTATAGTAATGCGAGGTATGCTTTATTTCAATGAGCTTGTAATCTTTGTGCACGTTAATTCCAGAACCAGGAATATTGCTAAACCAATTGCATTTGAATAAAAAAACTTTCTCTGCAGGTTGTATATAATATGTCAACTCTAAAACCTGTGTTAAGACGCCGTAAAAATCTTTTATATGCTCCTCTGGATCATCACTGCCTTTAACAAATACACCACTGTTATATGTTAATTTTTCAGCCCCGTAATCTTTGGTGTTGAATTTAAATCCGTTGACGAAGAATATTGGATAAGTCTTCACATTTCTTTTTGGTCCGATAGCAATATGTCGTAATCCTTCGTCAACAACAGAGTTTTTTGGATCATATACGTATTTTGAAAACCATTTAGCAAAATCTTTACTGAGATCGCCAGATGGATGTTGTGATTCGTATATACTGCAAAAATGTATTATTCCCATCAAAATTAATATATATATATATATATATATACGTATAATTAAATTTTACATGAATTTAGTACTACCTGACAAATGGTGCAACTTCAACACAATTTAAAAGAACATATGTGTGTGCTATATGGAAATCTTTATCGTCTAACCATATTTCCACACATTTCCCAGCAGGTCGGCCTTGTTGTCTAAAAAAAGATAACATTGTTTGAGAAGAATCATGTTCAACAGCTTCATCATTACGGGGAATACTGACAAACGATAACTTCACATCGTTACTAAAGTATTGTGAGAAAAAAAATAAAGATTCTTCTTCCAGATACGCTTTGCAAATTGAACCTTCTACTCACACTTTTTGTCTAATTTTCTTCTTCAAATGATTCAAGTACCTATAACAAAATTAATTTAATTTCTGTTTTGGTATATAAATCTAAAATTTAAGCAAACTTCATATTGCGGATATTCAAAATTACCTCTCAAATGGATACATCCATCCATACTGCACAGGACCTCGAAGAAGTGTTTCGGATGGTAGATGAACAAGTAAATGCTCCATTACATTAAAGAACCCTGGTGGAAATATTTTTTCTAGTTTGCAGAGCAGTATAGGGATTTCTACTTCAAGTTTACGTATGCGATCTACCTTTAACGTCATCGAACAAAGTTGTTTATAAAACATACTTAATTCTGTTATAACACTCCATACTTTGCCAGGCAACAGTTCTTTGAAAAGCACAGGGAAAAAATATTCCATCATTATATGGCAATCGTGACTTTTCATCCCACTCAATTTACTGTTTTTAAAGTCAACACATCTACGGAGGTTAGAAGAAATCCCATCAGGACATCTTAGTCCTTCCACCCACTTTAGCACGAGTTTTACTTGTTTGTTATCTAGCTCATAGCATGCTTTGGGTTTTTTTGTATCGTCGTACAAATGAAGCTCGGGCCGCTTACAAAAGTGTAATATATCACGTCTCGAATTCACATCGTCCTTAGTTTTCCCCTTTACATTCAAAACTGTATTAAACACGTTATCGAACACGTTTTTTTCATTGTGCATAACGTCAATATTATGTCGGAGTAGCAGATCTTTCCAGTAAGGTAACTCCCAAAATATACTTTGTTTGCACCAGTTATGAATATCTGATTTACCTGGAATTTCAACTTTTACCCCAGTTTCATGTATCTTTGGATAGTCTTTTACGATTTCATATATCTCTTCACCTGACCAAACCTTCGGTGGTAGCATACTCTCTTCTCTATTTGCTTTAAAGTTCTTTTTATCCGTTCTAAATTTATGATTAACATGTAGAAAACATCGATGACAGTCAAACCAAGAAATTTTCTTTCCATACTTTAATGAAAATGCTCGTGTTTCATCCATGCAATGAGGACAAGCTAGACGTCCGGCTGTGCTCCAACCTGAAAGCATCCCATACGCAGGAAAATCACTAATAGTCCATAATAAAGAAGCGAACATACGAAAATTCTTTTTTCTTGAAATGTCGTATGTTTCAACTCCTTCATGCCACAATGTTTTCAATTCTTCGATCAATGGTTGTAGATAAACATCAATTCCTTGTGTCGGATCATCGGGACCGGGGACGACGATCGTTAGAAACATATACGGAGTTTTCATACACATCCATGGAGGTAAATTATAAGGAGTCAATAATAGGCCATGATGAGTATTTACTACCAAACTAAGAGAATGGTGAAAATCCATTTGTACATAAACCGAGTCTGACATTACGGCTCTCTGCAGCAAACGCGGGATAAGTCTTTTCGAAATGTTTCCACGCTTCTCCATCAGATGGATGTATCAAAGTTCCTTCTTCTGGTGTTCTAACACCGTGCCATCGCATATGACATGCCGTAGCAGAAGATGCATATGACCTTTGAAGTCTAGGAGTGATAGGTAAATAATGCATTCTCTTGTATGGAACTTCTTTTCCTTTTTTTTTCTCGGTTTGAATCTTTCCTCGTTACATATTCTGCATTTTCTAAGGTCAACGTCATCTTTCCAATACAACATACAACCTTTTATACATGTATCTATCTTTTGGTATGGCAATCCAAAAGCAGACATAAGTTTTTTCACTTTATAATGACTATCGCACATCAAATTATTGGGTGGCATGTGTCGTTTTGCAGTTTGTACAACTGCTGTAAATCCAGCTTCTGTAAGGTTTAATTTTGATTTCATAGTGATGTATTCGGCGGTTACGGATAATTCGGTTCCGCTTTTACAACCATCCCACAAGGGCCTCTTAGCAGAATCCAATAAATCATAAATTTTTTTAGCTTGCGTGGTCAGTTCTTCTTCAACGTTATCATTGTCATCATCGCCCCGATCAATGGTAGGAAACATCGACTGTGCTGCATCTTGTACCATATTTTCTATTGGATTCGTCATAATATTATCGTCCTCTAACACTACAGGATTAGGTGTACGTTCAACAAGTTCACCATGACGATCCCATAAGTAATAATTCGGCACAAAACCAAATTTATACAAATGTACTTCTATTACATCTGATTTCCAATGCTTTAAATGTTTGCACTTACTACACGGACAACGAATTTCATCGTTATTCCGATTATTAGATTTAGCGAATCTAATAAATTCATGTACACCGTTACAGAAATGTTCCTTTATTGATCCTTTCATACCAGTTCGGACTTCATACGTCCAACTACGATCGAGAAAATAATCGAACATTTTTCCTGATTTGATAAAATATGTTAGAAGATTCAACTAAACACTTCACTTCATATTATACAGTATTTTACGATTGATTTATAATTTGTCATTAAATCAACTATTTAACAATTGAAAAACATTTTATAATTCATTGACGGCCGGTCATCTTACTTCCCATTACAAACACAATATCGTAATTACATTTTATAAATCATTTCAGGTTAAACGATTCAACAAAATTTCGGCAGCACTTCCCTTTATTCCCTGTATCGTATACAAAATGTGTGTACACAGGGAACAAAAAGGAAGTGCCACCAAAATTTTGTAAAGCGTTTAAACTGAAATGATTTACAAAATGTGATTACTTTATTGTGTTTGTAACTTGTCCAAATACTAGGACAAATCCAACAAATATTGTATCAGATGAATATAAATGTCCGTTCTTGGAAAAAACGAATATCCATATAACGATCATATACAACACTTGTTAGACGGGGCCAAAATATCTCCAAGGGATTTACAGAAATAAAACATATTTTCTAATTATTCTTCTAACAACTACAAAATATTTTATAATTAATTAATTCATTATATTTTAACTTTCACTGAATAATTAGCTCATTGTTATTACGCTCATTTCAAAATTTTATAATTCATTCAACGAATTATACTTATTTTAAACTATGATAACAATTATAATTAGCACTTCTGAATTAAATTATCGTTAACTGTACCAATCTATCATGATATCTATTAATTTCTATACAATTAACTTTGGCGTAAACTATACACATTATTTTAAATAAAAACAAATATTGTCATAAACTTAAATATCAACAAGCATGTTCATCAATAATATACACTAATTTTAAAATCAAACCACCAATCAAAATCAACTAATACAAATATTACCATAACTAATACGTCGCATTAATCATCATTTTCAACATAATGCTAAACTAATTTAACTTCCACCTAACTTAAAACACTATAATCATCCAATATCACTATAAATCACTATAATCATCACCCAATATCACTATGATCAACTAATACAATTATTTTTGAAATTAGGGTTTTCCAATTAATCCTAAATCAAAGCCAAATCAAAGCCAAATCAAGTTTAGAAGATATACCAGCGAGTTTTGGAGGTGTTTGAGCGACGTGGAGGCAACGAGCAACGGCTGGAGTCGGAGAGGCGGCGGATTGCGACGGGGAGGAGGATTTGGAGAGGAAGTTTGTTTTGGTGGGAAATGAGAATCTGTTCGCGGGTTACAGATCTGTAGTCGCGATATGCAACGGCTAGCAACGGCCGTTTTTTTTAGCCGTTGTCAGCCGTTGCAACCTTCCGACACAAAATGGAGCCTTTTCTTGTAGGGATAAGCTTCGAGATTGGAAAGCTAAAGCCGCTTGTAGAGGGATGGAGCTGCTGTGGAAGTCTCCGCGAGTAGAAGTTTGAGTGAAAGTGGTTAGCGAGTTTGAAATCGATAATTGAAGAGCTGATGTATTCGCCATTTTCATTCTCTCTATTGCTTACAAGAACAAATAGTAGCCACTAGGGTTTAGAAGAGATATCGAAATCGGTTGTAGGTTTTTAAGTGGACTGATTTATTTTAAACATGCCTTGAGCCGTTTTTATCTTTTCAAAATAAAAAACAAACAAAAAAACGTGGACACGGATCATCTAGGTAATAAATGCAACTCACTAGATATACTCACTCACACCCCATATAAACACATGCACACATGCTCATGCATACAGAACGCACACACTCTACACATGCGGACCCAACACAGCACAAATAAATACTAATGAACACTTACATATATACCCGTAATATTTAACAGACATATATTTAAAAGAATTTAAGCATTATGCAATATACAAGATAACTCACATAAACTTATAAATGGATTTAGGGATATAGCAGAAGTTCATTCAGTACAAGTTGCTCGGGGAAAACAAAACAAGTAGCTTAGTAACTCATCACCCACACATATACGAACAGGCGCATGCTTACATTCATACATATATCTAATATAGCTTTAAATAAATATTTAATTTTTTCCACTTTAGAAGTAAATATATACATATATCCTAAATAAAAATTATTACAGCTTAAAAGCATTTAGAATTGTATAGGCCACAAAATTGAGCAACTCATGTGTAATGATTTCAAACTTATAAAGAAACACTATTCATTGATTTAAAGGGTTTGGGCAAAGTATGAAATAGTGTTAGCTTTATAAAACTTGCCATTTGAATTAAGTAGATCAACAGAAAAAGAAATATGCTAAGGCATGAACAAGTAAACAAACTGTCATGCACTCCACAACAGACGCACACTCATTTACTCACCAACAAACACACGCTAACAATGGAACGCAGACTCTCACCACCAAGCAACTCGCCACCAAGTGCATCTGGAGGCATGTGAGATTGCCTGATCGGTCCATTGTTCATATATAACCGGTAGAACGGATAGAACTTGCCTGGAGCTTAACGTAGATTTAGAAGTATAAAATGTAGACATAGATATGTGAGTGTTTACTCACCTGGAAGTTGCGTGCTTCCTCTTCCCTGACCAAGATGCTACAGGACGCACACCTCTAAAGATTACCGCACCACAACCAGTTCATGCCAGAGATGCAAAATGAAGTATAGAATCTTGAATTTGAGTTTTGTGATTTAAAATAATTTATACGATTTGATTTTTTAATTTACAAAATGGTGATGTTTATTTCCTTGGATGGCTTCAGGAGGAAGAAATGATATATCATTGAGCGAGACATGCATGAACAAAATAAAAGAAAGAAGAAAATTCTAGATTTAAGAATTTGGGCTTGGTACTAACTTTTGGGCCAAGCAAATGAGAATATATAAATGTTTATATTTTCTTTTACTCTTTAATTAAATTCCATTTCATTAATTAAATACAAATTTCCATTTCAAAATAGTCAATTATACGAAGTATTAAATTTCAGTTACATCACTATTATAAAATATTATTTTTATACTTTTGACTTATTTAAATATAAATATTACATTTTCACAATGTAAATTCTCTTATTATATAATTTCAAAACCAATTTGTCAAAATTATCTTCGAATTCAAATCTAATCAATTAAATTATTATTATTATCTTAAATTATTACCACTTAAAATTCTGGTTGTTACAACTGACGTAAGATATAATTTTGTATATAATTGTGGAATTTAAATTTATATAGACATGAATGAAATATTTTGTCAATATAAGTATGGTATACAATGCATTGAATTGTCTTTTTATGAATTATTAGACCAAAAATAAATATTAGTTAATTGAATTTATATTGAAAGTTCAAGTTTTAGATCAGTGAATTAATTTAAATAGATGGAATTGAATGTAAAATAATATGATAATACATAAGAGAATTTTTTGAATAATTTTAGAAATTATATATTTAAATGTAAAATGTTAATGGGACCATTAATAAAATTTTATAACAATTATAATAATAAAAAAACTATAGAGATTTGAAAATAAAATGCTTAGAGAAAATTAAGAAGAGAGCTGGAAATTCCTATAATTAATAAGAGAACAAGAAATTCTTCTGCTTTACTATTGTTTTATAGATATGTCTCACAAGACTCTCAGTAACAAGTTTGACACTTTTCTAGGCTGCTCCTTCATCGATTGAACTTCTAATGTTATGTAATCTACCCGTACTCACAAAAAATTCAAGCATGGTAGAAAGCCCATAAAGAATAGCACGGGTTGCCCTTGTCCTTGAAAATGGGGAATTAGGATAAAGGGCTCGCATATGTCAATCTATTAGTTTCTAAGCGCATTAGTTGAAATAATTAGTTTGCAGGACAAATTAAAGTAAATTTACGTCCTTGCCCCCCAAACATTACCAAAAGCATTCCTACAGCTTTGTCAAATTTCATTAGACAACATACCTGAAAAACTAGGGTTTTGTCTTTCTTCTTTTCAATCTCAATTTGTGTCGTTCAATTGAAGTTCTATCAGCTCAATTACTTTTGTATTAATTTTTGTCGTTTAGTTCAGTTTAACGCATCAACTCCAAAATCGCATCAACTCAGTTCAGTTCAGAATCACATCATCTCAATTCAGTTCAGAATCGCATCAACTCAGTTTAGTTTCTTATTAATTAGTTTGTGTCGATTAGTTCAGTTTAGCGCATCAACTCCAGAATCGCAACAAACCATAAATTGAGGTATTGTAGATATCGATTTTCAATTATTGCTTATAAATTTTTTATTTATGAGATTTAAAATAGTATTTTCAGTTCAAATCGTTGATATTTTCTCATATGTAAATAATGAATTTACAAATCATTACAGCCAAATGTTTTCAGGTAATGAAAATACTTTAACTTGCTCATATCTTAATCAATCATTAGATTTAACAATACCAAGTTGAATCCCAGTTGAAAGAAGAGGAAAAATAAACAATTATCAAATAAATTGAGGTAAAAAGGATTCAGGGAGGCGATCATCCCAAACCTGACCCAAACCCATGACGATAATGACTTATTGTGCATGCAAAGTCCGCCTTGCAAAAGTTTCCCTTGGCCTTACTTTGATTGCTTTATATTTCTTTTCTTTTCTTTTTCTTTTTAGGTGCCTACAAGCCTGGTTTCATCTGATTTTACTTTGTTTCACTCTCGTCTTTTCTTTGGTCTACATATTACATAACTTTGTAACTATCCTACAATGAGCAGTTTTACTGTAGTTAGGAATTTAACTTGAGCCGAGTGTAGCTATTTTCTTCTGTTTAGTGAAACGGACTTCCACTGGGCACAAATAAAGTGTTATGTTAGTTTTTCATGTTAGTGGGTTTCCAATATATGGTTACGGTTGTTTCATGAATTCTGTAGTACCAGTAGTTGTTTTTTCTGAATTTTTGCTGTTTAATTTATAAAATTGATTCTTTCATATGCTTAATATATTTATTTCATAAAATTAGCTATTGACTGTTACTACCAAAAATCACTTCAACCCTGTCGGAGCCCAAAAGATTATGAAAGAGAGTTTTATGAAGAAAATTAGTGATAACAAGGCCTTCGAAAGAGTCGAAGGGATGCTTCTGCAAGTATTGAATGAATTGTGGCTTCCGAAGGGGTCAAAAGGGGTTAAGACTACCCTTCCGCTTTAGTTGATCCCTTCCGCATCTATTAAACCTTTCGTAATGATTGGTTCCGCCACTGTCTACCTTCCACAGGAAAAGATTCTACCAAAACTTCGCTTTCGAAAGCATGGTTTTGCAAAGACTGACCTTTCAAATAGGTTGAACCCTTCCACAAGTATTAGAAATATTTCACATATGTCAGTATTGCTTCCGCAAGCATCAAAACATGGACTTCCGCATTAATCAAGGGGATTGCCTTCGAAAGCCAACTTCCGCGACCAATCAAGTAGATGCTTTCGAATCAGTTGACTCTTTGTGTGGGTCACATCAGCATTTACCGTTCCATCCTCAATGAATGCTTTTGCAACCATTAGAATAAAAGCTTTCGAAAGCATCATCATCTTTCACAAGTATTATTTATATACCTTCCGCACATGTTGGGACATCCTTTCGTGCTTATCCAAGACATCTATAGCAACATAAGTATTGCTTCTATACCTATCGATGGAGTCGAAGGCTTCCAGATCTTATGCGAAAGCAACATTAGAGAGGCAGTTTGGAGTTAACAGCGATGGAAGGTTATAAAGGTATCCTTTCGACTGAGTCGAAAGAATGGATGCGAAAGGGACCAACCCGTGCCTATAAATAAGACCCTAGGGGTGCCGTTTTTGGGATTCGAATTCATTCCTTCTGCACTTGTACTTTTCTTGAGTATGAAAAATCTAATTTCTAAATCAAATTGGAGATTTCACTTCATAGTAATCCTAAGCCTTTGTATTCATAAAAATTATCAATAAAGTATATACATGACACTTTCGAATGCATGGAGTCTAATTCGCTACTTATATGTGGTTTCATTTATGGAACACACACATCTTTACCTTTCGAAGGGGTTTCTTTTGAAGGAATAGGACCCTTTTGATTCATTTAATACCTTTTGTTCCCCCTAGGTTACGACCTTATATTGCTCCAACTAATTCGAAAGGGGTTTCGAAGGGTTCATTCACTCCTCTAACCTTGCTCTATGGTGTTGACAATATTTCTTGATAACATTTTTGTTGTTAGAAGGAGGGCATGAATCTTCAGCTTCATTGAATTACCAACATCACCTTTCCCCACCTCAAGCTATTCTACACCTTCCCTTGGTTAATACGATGAACCGCGAATGGAAAAGATCACAACAAGGGTCTTCAGAACCATGAGTAGCAAGGTCAGTTAGTCAAATCAGCAATGACTCTCAAAGTTATCAAGAGCTAGTGCTTAGGATGGAAGCGCTAAGCATTGCAAATGAGAAAAAGAAAGCAGATTTATACGATCTCGATAATTGGAGCATCAACTATTTCATGTTGGGCCTACACCCATATTTGTTTTAGGGTAAACAAGATCTAAGGGTGATAATTTATTTGTTTAGATAAGAAGGCCATTCAATTCTATGGTAAAGGAACTATATTTGAGAAGGGAGGTGGCTGATTACTACACATTTACTCATAAATTGCATAGAGCAACAAGTGGACCATTACCTCCATACGAGCTTCGAAAGATTCTTAAAAGAAAATTGGTCATCGAGGGTGAAGCTCCTTAATCAAGCAACAAAAGATCTCGAAATCAACCCCAAAAGACAGGTTTCATATCAAGACTCCCTAAATAATGCAACTTGACTACATCAATCGAGAACATCTACTTACTAACAAAAGAGGAACTCAATTACTGGCCATCCAAAAAAAAGCCCAAGTACGAAAAAAGTTCTAGGAGGACCTTACTGCCATTATCATTTGATGAATGGACATGAAACCAATAAATGTAGAGCTCTTGAAGGGATGATCGTCAACTTTTTCAGAAAAGGAAATATCGATAGATTTGTAAAGCAATCCTAGATGAATTCAATAAACACTCATTCGAATAAGAAAATCTACATGGTTGGGAGTAAGATTTTCCTTAAAATTGGAAATTACATTAAACGGTCAAAAGCCTTTGTCCGCGCCAAGATGGCTAGTTCAAAGCGCCATTTGGAGGGAGGTCAAAGTAATCTTTTATCCATGTCACGCTATGGCTAGGTTAAAGTATCTGCAAGCATTTGATCGCGCCATGTTATGTCCAGATTAAGGCGCCCCTAGAGGGGGATAGAATAAGCCCTTGAACGCGGCACGCTATGGCCAGTTCAAGGCACCGACCAGCCATTAGTCCCGCCTATAAGGCCTGGCTAGAGCACCTCGTGGAGGGAGGATGGAGTAAGCCCTTGATCCCGCCACGCCATGGCATGATCAAGGCACTAGACAAGCCTTCACTCCCGCCTATAAGACCTGGCTAGAGCGCCTCATGGAGGGAGGTCAAGTAAGTCCTTGGGTCCAACTTGTGGATAAGCTAACCAAGCGCACCGAACAACAATGGACTAAGACGTCCAAGCCCAAGGAGTGTCACACAAAGCATTAACAATATACGAAGCCTAAAAGATGGTGCATATCGAAAGAATCAAGTACCTGGAACTAGGGAGGTAACACAAATCAAAATATTTGAACAATCAAAGTCCAAAAAGTGGTGCAGAACAAAAGGATCAAATAATAATTTCTGAACTTCCATTATTCGAATAATGATTTCTAAACTTTCCTTCTCTTTGCTAGGAACGGATTTCTAATTTTGTATTATTTCCGAACGATAATTCCTGGATTACATTCATTATTAGATATAAATTTATGGCCTTTGGCTAATTTCTAGAAGATGACTTCTGGACTTCACTTTTCAATACCCGAATCTGGGTTTCAGATCTTCTATTCTGAATTCATGGTCTTCCACTATATCTAGAAGATGACTTCTGGACTTCACTTATCAATACCTGAATCTGGGTTTCAGGTCTTCTACTATTGACTTCTAGACTTCACTCACTAATGCCTGAATCTGGGTCTCAGGTCTTCTGTTATTATGGATCTCTGGTCTTTTACTAACTTTTGTACCTGGGTCTTGGGTCTTCTACTATTAACTTCTGGACTACACTTATCAATACCCGAGTCTGGATTTTAGATTTTCTATTATTTTCAGATAAGGATTTCTGGACTCCTATTATTTGACCCCAAATGAGGATTCTTGGTCTTCTATGACTTATTTTCAAAGGATGATTTCTGGGCTTTTATTATTACCAGACAATTGTTTTTGGTCTTCTATCAATTAATTCTAGAAAAGGGCTTCTAAACTTTTATTATTAAAGCCAGATTTGGATTTTTGGCCCTCTATTATTAATTTCATAATTAGATTTCTGGTCTTCTATTAATATAGCTAGAGTTGAATTTCCGGTCTTCTCTCATCATTACCAAAGTTGGATCTCAGGACTTCTATTATTGTCAGACAACAATTTGCAATCTTTAATCATTCCCAACTATGGATTTCTCATCACCTATTATCTTCAGATGAGGATCTATTAGTTTCCATTATTCGTAGATTTAGATTTCTGGAATTTCATTATCAGGAATTCTAATACTATCTCCAATAATATGGACAAACTACTGAACATATTCTAACATAAATCTCAAATTCATAATAAGAAACGTTGTCTACTTTGTACATTGCAGGAAAATAAGATTGATAAGGAAGACCAATTGATTCAATAAATAAAAAAACCGTAGCCAAAGTTATCGAGAAGCAGATTCAGACACAACAGTACCAGTACAGATAAAGGCTACTAGCCAGGTGATATTTATATAATCTACAAAGTTATTTGCAAAGTATATTCCATAATACATTAAGATATTGGTACCAAAAGATCAAAAACAAGTGTTCCTCAAAGGTCTTGTGCGATCTTATCTAGATTCTTAGAAGTCAAGGGATCAACAATGTGGCGTATTGCCACACAAAGGATTTCTTTAAGTTTTTTTCTTTCTTCTTAATCTCATCGACATCATCGGTAGACTCGATACGAGTCTTCAAAGAACGATTGAAAGCATTATTTGCACCTCTAAGGGTCTTGTTCTATCTTTCCAATTTAGCAATATGTTTTTGAAGAAGATATCTTTCATGTTCAAGTTTTTGAATTTTGGCCGCGTACTCATTGATACGATGTGAGTATCTTTCTTTTTGCTAATTATCGAAATATTTCACCATTTCAAATTTGACTTTTCCGCAACATTCGCCCACTACTCTTTCATCCAAACCCGGAGGAGGGTTTGTTGTAGCGGGGAATTTTTGAATGGCTAAGGAACAAGACCTTGTTAATTTCCCAACAGTTGGGGTGACTGGAGAAATTGGAAAATTAATATTCAGAAAATCACCTCCCATTATAAATTCCAAAGATTTACACTGTGCTTGACTATCCTTTAGTTTTATTCCAAATCACATACCTATTGGTAAAGCTTGGACATCTATCGAAGTCGATCGAAGGATTTGATTTAATTTGACATTTAAATTGAGAAACCATCTCATATTTCTTTTTAATGTCTGCTTTAAGACTAGTGGTTTGATCGATAAGGCCTCTTATGATCGCCTTTCGAAGCAAATATTTCCTACGCCATTCCAACGCTTGAGTATTGCTTTAGAGTTTGGTGGACAAAGGACCTTTGGATAAGCTCCTTTTTTCAAGATCCGCAATCAATCTATCCCTAAGGCTAGTGAAACGAGATGAAGGATCTGACGAAAGTGACATAGTCGCCAACTATGTTTCCTATTCAAAAAAAGAAAATCAATACCCAAAGAACAAATTTCTTTTATTACAATAGTACGGGTTACAACTCAAGAAGAAATAAGACAGAGGGTACAACATCATTGTTATAATCAAGCTCTCTCTTTGCTCTATCACACTTAAAGTCTAGAAACAGCATTTTAAACTTTATCTAAGAGTTAGCCGAAAGAGTAATTGTTGAATCAAAAGTGGCATTAAATCCTTCTGGGGTAAAAGTTGGAGGGCATTTTTTCTAATCCCATTCTTCAGTTGGGGACTATCGCGACCACAAATTAATTTCATACGATATGTCTGAATTTCCTTAAGAAGCTTTTCCTTTACCCCGCCTAGAAAATCAAAGTGAAGTCGGGGATGTTGCACATAAAGCTTTTGTAAATCTCTAAGAAAACAATATCTGGCCAATCTTGAGGATTCAAGAGCGAGGACTTTTCTAAGTAATCTCTTCTTAACTTAACAAATTTTCCTAAGTAATCCCTAATAACAGGGCTACTTGGGAGATGTTTACTCTGTAATAATTTAATAAAATAAAGCTAAGAATAAAAAGCTAACACAGTAAGGTCCATAGATCAATATAATTACATGATTATAAAGTTTCTTCTGGTTCATACAAGATTGATGTTAAATATTTCATAAATGAACTTATCCTTATACTACTTGATTTTTTTTGGAGGCATGTGCGAGGAATTGAGTAGACCCATGGTAAGTTCCATCAAGCCCCCGGGTGGGGATCAGACCCGTGTTCGTCCAAGTATCTCTTATGTAGGTATCTAAGCAGGCTCCTACTGAAATCACCTAAGTATGAGTAATCCATGGTTGGATGTCTGCAATAAGCTTTATACAAAAATTCTACCAAGATATCTCTATTTTCAATTAACATCCAAAAAAGTGTCATTAATTCTTTATTTTTACCCCAAAAGCTTATCAGGCGAAGGCGTGCTCCTTTCAGTTTAGGAGCCACTTCCTTGTCTTTGAAAGACATTAACATCGCAACACTTTTATTAAGCTTATAGTACTTATCAGATTGTGCGTTGTGTTCTTTTAACTGTTTATCTAACTTCCTATATATGCCACTTATTTCCGTCTGTTTCTTTTCAATCTTTGTCTTATAAAGGTGTATGTTTTTATTCCTTATCTAAAATGGTAAGATATTTGCTAGGAATATCTTGAAAATGAGAGCTATTTTGATAAATACCTGAGAAATCAGAATTGAGGTCTGTAAAGTCTACTTCTTCCCTTTTTCTTTGACACAAAAATCAACTACTTTTCTTTGGGGATCAGAGGAGTTGAGGAATCCAGTCTAATCTGCTACGTGGATAGTAGGATAAAGATTAACTTTTCTTGATCCATCTTCATTATCTTGAGCCCTAGAAATGTCACTGCCATGTTAAATACTGGAGTGTATACAACACAATGTTGGATCTTAAGGCTATTCAGACACTAGAAGTGGTGAAATGTGTATTAACTACTTACTTATGAATATAAAACTGTATTTACTCAAATTGCAAATAGAAAGAAGTAACCAGAGCACGGGTGGCAAGAACACCTTTACAATCTTGGTTTCATGGGCTACAAGACACACCCTCTTGATTTTATAGGCTACAAGAACACCTTCTCCTTATCACCAACAACAAACTATGGCAAGTAGTCGTATCTTCAATACAGGTTCTTGCAGATTCGGTACAACTATCCTATAGACCTCCAATGGCAATATATCTTTGAATTCTTTGAGGAATAGGATGAAATCAGAGAGAGAATGATGTGAATTCAAGAACAACTCTCTGATATTGTGTGGTTTGCAAATCGGTGAAGAATTGGAGTGAAATAGTATCGATTTGCAAGGAGATTTGAAGAGTATGCAATGGATTTCTTTTGCACATGTTTGGAGAAGAAGGAGTAAGAGAAAATGAGAATTCTTGATGTTAAAATTCGTTTTCAGAGGCCTTTATATAGTGGTTGAAGAGACGTGTCTTTTGGTGAAGAGGTGGAGGGAAATGTCTCTTTATTTAAAATTTGAAATTCTGAAAAAGAGGTGGAGAGAAAATGATTTCTTCAGGTGTCTGTTGTTAGTTTTTCAAAGTTTGTTTGTTATCCAATACTTCAAGAATTTCTTGAACTTCTTGGTCATAAACTCGATATCATGATCAACAGCATCATCATGTGGTTCATCGTTGTCGATCATAGCATTGAGTGCTAGTGATTTCTTCTCATTTGCCTGATTCCCTTTTCTAATCTACAACTTTACTTCATAGGACATTAGGTTACCAATTAAATCTTCTATTTTCATAGTACTAATATCATTGACTTCTTTGATTGCTAGAGTCTTCTGATCCCATTCACTAGGAAGTGAATTCAAGATCTTTCTGACTTGGTCTTCTTCAGTAATTTTCTTTCCTAATGATATTAAGGCATGTACTATATCTTGAAACCTAGAATACATATCAGAAATAGACTCATTTGGTTTCATTTGAAAGGGTTGAAACTGGTTAGTTAGCGTAGATATCTTCGTTTGTTTTACTTTACTGGTGCCTTCATGTGTGACTTGCAGTGTTCTCCAAATTTCATATGCAGAATTACAAATAGAACCTCAATTAAATTCATTTCTATCTAAGGAGCAAAATAAAATGTTCATGGCCTTAGAGTTATTAAGTGCTTGTGTCTTTTGGTCTAGTGTCCATTTTGAATATTTAGTTTGAGGCTCTATGTACTTTATTTGGGTAATGTTCCAAATATCCAAACCATTAGACTACAAATAACATTTCATCCTACAAGCCCAATATGCATAACTACTGCCATCAAATAGAGGGAGTCTAGTGGTAGATTTCCCTTCTCCAAAAGTGTTTAAAAATGTGTTACTAGTGTCATTAGCCATTTATACTTTTCAAAAACCAAGTTATGAATTTTTGAAAACCAATGCTCTGATACCAAATGTTAAATACTGGAGTGTCTACAACACAATGTTGGATCTTAAGGCTATTCAGACACTAGAAGTGGTGAAATGTGTACTAACTACTTACTTATGAATATAAAACTGTATTTACTCAAATTGCAAATAGAAAGAAGTAACCAGAGAATAAGTAAGTAATAAAGTAAAATGCAGTAATGTAAATAACACCCGGATTTTTATAATGGTTCGGATTAACCAATCCTACATCCAGTCCTGCACTCTATCATGCAGAATTCCACTATAATCGCTTGCTTTCCACGAGTGGCAAGAACACCTTTACAATCTTGGTTTCACGGGCTACAAGACACACCCTCTTGATTTTATAGGCTACAAGAACACCTTCTCCTTATCACCAACAACAAACTATGGCAAGTAGTCGTATCTTCAATACAGTTTCTTGCAGATTCGGTACAACTATCCTATAGACCTCCAATGGCAATATATCTTTGAATTCTTTGAGGAATAGGATGAAATCAGAGAGAGAATGATGTGAATTCAAGTACAACTCTCTGATATTGTGTGGTTTGTAAATTGGTGAAGAATTGGAGTGAAATAGTATCGATTTGCAAGGAGATTTGAAGAGTATGCAATGGATTTCTTTTGCACATGTTTGGAGAAGAAGGAGTAAGAGAAAATGAGAATTCTTGATGTTAAAATCCGTTTTCAGAGGCCTTTATATAGTGGTTGAAGAGACGTGTCTTTTCGTGAAGAGATGGAGGGAAATGTCTCTTTATTTAAAATTTGAAATTCTGAAAAACGGCTAGTATGTCAATAACCCCCTACCCCATGTCGACAAGGGTGTGTTGCAAAATGAACAGCAACCCTAATAAGTGTTGCAAATTTTCAGCATTTCAAATTATCTTATATTTGTGGATTTTTGTGATTCGGTTGAGGTCAATGGTTGATGATCTTCAAGTATAATTACCATGAGATCTTTAACAAGATATTCTAAGGTTCAGCAAACTCCCCATCACTTCAAACACCTTTATCCTTTAGCATTCTTCTCTAATTTGGTTTTGTTCTTCAATTGCTCTGATTAACCTTCTTCTATAATTCATTTTCTTCCATTGTATTCTTGATTATCTGTAAATGTCTCCATAATATATCTGATTTGACTGCATAACTCGAAGATACGTTAGTAGTAATATTTATGTGGTTATTGTCATCAAAATCAATACCTAGGGTATTAACACGCCATCCCTCCAAAAGTGTCATCATGATTGCCCTCATTGTCTCCAGCACCCCGGCCTTTGTCATCGTCATTATGGTTATCATCGTCATTATCATCGACGTTTTCATCTTCATCATTGACGGCTTCATCGCCCTCTTTGTCTCCCTCCTCATCTGAGTCAGAATCCTCTTCCATGGGAGGAAGCTCAAAAGGTAGGAGTTGGGTGTCATTAATTCCCTTTCTATTAGGAACCTAAATCATTTGCTCCATTTACTTAATCTTAGCCATAAATCTTTTGATTAGCGTAGGGTCAAGAGTAGGAAAACTTAAATCCATGAACTTTTCTATGTTATCGGAATAACCTATTATGAGCGCATCCTTATAAGAATTTACAATAATATCATTAAGAGTACTAAAAAACTGAGATACTTTTTGCTTAACCTCAGAAATAGTGTTGATAGCTTTGGACAAAGTATCCTTTTCTTCTCTAACCTATTTTTAAGAGAAGTACACTCCTTCTTAAGTGAAACATGTCTAGCATTAACCCTGGCTTCCTCGGACTCTTTCAAAGTCATTTTCAGAGCCAAAACTTCATCAGCTAAAATCTTTTAGCATTCGTCTCATCAGATATTATAGACACTGCCTGAGCAAGAGAAGCACTCAACCTTTCTTGTTCCCTCACTGGGTTATCTTTGGCAGTAGTCAGGGTAGTGATCTGATTGTTTAAAGTCGAGACTTCTTCCCTGAGCTTTGATGTTTCAGTAGAGGACTTAGAAACATCTTCCTGAAGAGAGCACCAGCTTTTGGTAATCTAAGAGGAAAAGTAAGACATCAGTTAGGATTCAGTATAAAAATAGTAATAAGAAAATCAAGCAGTATAGAATATATATACCAGAAGTTGTTGTTCGATAAGAGATCGACAATGACTCAATGAATCAAGTACAGAGGTGGGTGGCTGAAAGTAGAAAACGATGGAGAGTGCATAATCAACAGCACAACATTCTCAAATTCAGTGGGTGGCACTGGTGATGAGGGTCTTAAGGGATCCAAATCCTGGGAAGGAGTTGAAGTGCCTAGATCCTTCTGCATTTGATCACTAACGCTGGGAAAATTAGATAAAACAATATGAGATATAAAGTCATCCTTCGAAGGACCTATTTTAGTTTGATCAGCAGTTTCAGAAGGTAAGTCATCCATAGAAGAGGTGGGATCAGGGTTTGGACCCTCTAGAGCCTTGTCAACACCGACAAATTCACCATATTTTGGGATAAGAGAAGATTGGATATCAGTAGTCTTGGCTTTCTTGGGAGCGGAGCCTACAGCAGTTGCTCCGCTTGATTTCCTTTCTGCAATCATTCGAGACCTAGCAATGGCTTTATCAGAGCTAGAGCATCAGACTCCAAAGATTAAGGGGATGGATCATTTGTAATTAATTCAGCTGGAGGAGCGAATGTTGAAATCAAAAGGCATAGATTAACAAAACAATTTTAAGGAATAACATGACAGCAAATTTCAAGCAATACACTTATCGTGGAGTGGAGTGACGATGCTAGAGACTGTACTTAGGAGACAGAGAGCAGGATTAGGGATACTTATCGTGACTTGTTTGATGGTATGTTTTACATTTGATTGTTTTGTAGTGTACCATATCGTAATTTCGAGGACGAAATTCTTTAAAGCGGGGAGTCTGTAACATCCCATATTTTTATAACATTATTTAGGATATTCAATTAGCTAAAATTAAATAAAAATAATGTGGAGATTAATGGATTGAGATTTGTTTTAGCTAAGGGTAGCCATGCCATGATAGCGTGTTAATTAATATAAAATAACCTAAACAAAGGTGTTAGGAAATGACAAAGGCAATATGAGAAATAGGTGGAGCTTATACCCAAAACCCTTAGGAGACAGAATGCTCACGTTCATTCTCATTTTTATCAAACTAAAAATACTAAGGTCGGCCACCATTTTTACTCTCAAGGAGAAGATTAAAGTTAGGATTCAAGAGAAGGGAAACAATCAACTAAATCAACATCAAATTTCACATCTATAATCTCAAAGCTAAGGTGAATAATTACTACATCCCATATTCTTTTGGTTTTCAGTTTTAAGACTAAGATCTGAAATGTTTTTGCAAGTAATTGCCATGTTTTGAGGATTAAAAGTTATACGCATGTTTGTCGGCGAATTATGCATGTTCATACTTGTTTTATATGATATGAAAAACCTAATTAATGACATCCAAATGCTTTGAAAATTTAAATATAGGCCGGAAATGATATTTTAGAGATGGGTTTCAATTTTAATAATTTTTTGAATTAAGGTGGATTTTATATTAATTTTCTAGTAAAGGAAATTGTTTATTGGGTTATAAATTATTTTTGGCTAAAATAATAACTATTTGAGGTTGAATTTTTTTTATGTTAGGCAACATATTAAGATAGATTTCGTGGGATTTTTCCAGATTTTTCCTAAGTGTTGTGATAAAATATAAAATTATTTAAGGTATGGGACTTAAATATTTTATATATTTAATTAAGGAGAAGGGGTATTTTGTAAAATAAAATGATTATTAATTTTGAAAATAGTGGCAGCACATTTCTGAAAAGAATTTGTTAACCAATGAGAATTTGACAAACAAAGGCAAGTTAGTTGAAAAGTTATCCTTTTTAAGTTAAAAACAAAGAAATTATATTTTTAGCATGTTTCAGCCTATTACAGCAGTAAACCCTTCGTCCTAGACCTTCCGACAAGGTTGAAAGGTTCCAAGCTTTCGACAAGGTCAAACCAATGCATATGGCATCAAGCTACTTGGTACGTAATGAATTGGACAGAGTCGAAGGGTTCTTAGTCGAATGGTTGATGGCCAAAGAGGTTGGGGTATGTTTGTTTTATTAACCAAAAGCTTTCACCTTCTTTGCTTTCAACTTGGTTGCTTTCGACTTGGTTGCTTTCGACTAGGTCAAAATGTTTAAAAGAAAGGTTTTAAACCTGATCTAAATAAATAGAATCATGGGGCAAACATGATCTAAATAAACTCATGGGGCTAACGCGGGACCATTAAATTCATGGGGCTAACATGAAATAATTAGATTCATGGGGCTAGCATGAATCAAGTGGCAAAATGATGGGTTAATAGTCATCCTAGGAAAACTATGTGATGTGAGATGGATAGTCTACATCAACTTAAGAAAAATGAATGTGGAATAGGTAGTCCCTCTTTGATATAATTAAACTCTAATTGAGGATGAGGAAATCCTAATTGTTTTCAAGTATGCATATCACCATAATGTTTTATAAATACATGTTTTAACCATTGTGGATGTAAGGGCACAGTATATAGTTTTATGAAAGGTTTTGCAAAAGATGTGTTTTAAAAGGATGTTGGTGAGGGGAAACTCGTTCCGCTAAGTGGCGTGGTCTCACTCGAAGTTTATGTTTTCCACTTGAACTTTCGGGTGCTCAAAATTAATTTGAGTAGGCGGAGGGATTAAGGTCTTTTTCAGGTTTTAGTAGGATGACGAAGAAGCTACCGAAGGCATGCATGAGGCAAATGGATAGATATTTAGGAGTTACAGTTCTTGTTGTGTTTTGTTTGATTTTCCGCTGTGTTGTTTTGTATTAGGTCTATTATGACCATATGACTCTGATCAACCAAGGGGGTATCTTCATATACCGCTCTTGGCGTATTTTGTAATAATTATATTTGATCTATGTCTAGGAACGATTTGGGGTTATGTGTTGTGAATGTGAAACAATTGGTTTTGAAATGTAATGAAGTACAAGTTGTTTTTGAAATCTTGTTTTCTTTCATATTCAAGTGCTTCTGATATTATTGATACCATTAACATAGACGTATTTAGTTGCCGGAAGCTAATACTATAGATGACTGCAGCATTTGTAGTGTTTAGTTTTCGACCTCTAGATAGGGGATGTTACAAAATTCAAGAGCTTGGAGGAAATTTGATGCATGAGCAAAAATCTGAAGAAAAGGAAACGGAGAATGTTAAAGAAATAGAAATAGAAATGGTCAAAATGGAAACCAAAGTGGCAAGCGATGAATTTCATTATCATGAAAACAAAGAGGTTAGCAAAGCTTATATAATTTTGAACAAACCTATTTTTCAAGTAATGTTTTTCGAAATGACATTCAAAAGTGAAATTTGGGAAACATACATAGAAATTGGATTGGTCAAAAACTGCAAGAACGAAGTTATGAAAGAATCCAAAGATAAAATATAAGGTTCATTCAAAATTTGTGACACTAGAACAAGGTGGAAATTAGAACGCTTACTTTGTGGAAAATTTTATTTTGATGAAGAAGGACAAAATGTGAGAAATAAAACAAGAATTCATGAACTTGTATTGAAGATCTCGACGTTCGGTAAGAATATCAACGCAATGAAGAAAGTTTGGATAAACGTGAAATACAAAGATTTCAAGCATTACTTGGTACTATAAAATAAAGTTTACAGGGGGGTGTTGAAAATAAATTTGATTTTGTTAATCAAGATTTTTCCATATAGGAAATATCTAGAATCTAGAATATATAGAATAATATATTAGAAATTGTAGGAGAGAATATTCATGAGATATTTATGGAATAATATATTTGAAATTGTATGAGAAAATATTTAGGAGATATTTATGGAGAACCATTAGATTAAGTGAATCTTCGCCGTTTGTTTGAGATGTAAATTTCTATAAATATAGGTGAATTCATTCATCGTGGATGTAAGAAAAAAATGTAAGAAAAAAATATGAACTTCTGTAATAAAGTTTTTCTCTTTATATGAAAAAATTGGTTTTTTTTTATTTTCTTCCCTAACCTTTTACCTATCTTCTTCTAAAATCAATTCTATTTGCTATTGAAGAAAATTTCCAATAAAGGAATAGTAGAAGGAATCAGTAGATGTTCCAACTTAATCAACTTATCCTCTATAGATGCATCTTCCTTCAAGTTGTCTCTATTCTTATCACTATCCTTTTGAGGAAGCAAAAGTATTAAACCCCCAATGGCTTTTAATTGTAATGGACTCTTTTAAAACTGTAAGATCCAGATCTCGGGCAGATCAAATCACTACGGTCGAGACAGATCCATTCCAGAATTCAACAAATAAGCTCCTGCGTGTTGATTAAGGTAGGCCATTCTAGAACTGTACGGTATTCCAAAAATATCCTACTATATCAACCCGTATACATCGATGGCAGTTGCTGCATTGTCGAGCTCGGCATGTTATTAAAATAAAGAACAGGAGAGAACCGAATAAACTTTTGGGGTTATGGTTTCGAGAAATATTCATCTCACTCTTTTCAGGGCTGCCACCTTTGGTAATTTTGTTTATCCCTTTTTTGGATTATTTCATTTGATTTGAAATGAATATGGATGCTCCAACGAAAATAAAGTGAATTGTAATAGTTTCATTAAGTGTACACTTAACGTTTTAGGTTGGTACTCATGTTCAGTAATATCTTTTGGAAAATGGTGATTTTTTCCCCTTCACGGCAAGACATTCCAGTTGCTTTCATTGTATGTTTGAAATTAAAATCTTTGTATTTTAGTGTTCACCATTATTAGCATCACCAATTGTTTGCTTCTAAGATTTTCTAGCAGAAACTTTCCCTATATAATTCACGGTCTACTTCTACTGGGCCACTCAAATTGTTTTAAGATGCCAATATATGGACACTTTTACCTTTCTTCTGCATTGTTCTGCTCCATCCATCATCCTATTGAAAAAAGAGGTAGTTTCAAAATTGCGTGCTAAACTTTATGCTAATGATGCCCACTGACCAAATATCATGTAGTATTAACCAGTTTCATATTCTTCTTAGTAGTTTATATAGCACATATTCAACTGAAACTTAAAATCATTAGAACGATGATAAAATAAATGGAAGTTTGAATCTATAGAAAATTTAATAACACAAAATTCATGTCCATAGTTAGAAAGCTTAGAAGCAATCCGTAATTGTAACTCAAAGGAAATGATGCTAAAATGGTGTGTATTTGTGCGCGTGCGAGCACGCGCATGTGCATGTATTCTAAGCATCATTTGTTAAATGTATACCTAACCTTAACCCATAGGTAATGAAAATTGGAAAGGGATTCGTCGCTAATTTTTATTGGTAAAATATCATGTTGTTTGTGTAAATATTTAAAGTATAATTGTACAACATTCTCAGTATCCTAAAAATGATTAGTCAATTATTTTTCTCAAAATTTCAGTTTTTATAGGGTAGTTTCAGTAAATCACACACATGAAACTTTTGAGAAATATGATAAAATTTGGTCTCTGAAAAGTTACACAAACACACACAAACATGTGTGTGCGTCTCTCTCTGTGTGTATGTTTTACAGTTATCCTTCTCCGCTCTGTACATTAAACACCATGTTGATTTATTTTATATGAAACACATTTGTATTGAACATACTTTTTTATCATTGTGAATAGGGAATGACACTCTTTAGGTAATTTACATGTATTTCTTTATTATGTAGATGGTCGTATTACAAAAAACAATGAGTAACAAAAAAATACAGTGTAAGAACTGTACGAAAACGTGCACACGGATGCACAATAATGAGATAATGATATAAAACAGTAAGGAATTCTGAGGCTTGCTTTAGCAATCTCCTTAAACTTCATTTGCAAAATTTCTCAAGGTACAACAGAATAATCTACATGAGATTATGACGAGTATGTCCATTCTATGATTTGATAATGCTTTGATTTGAGAACGGAACGAAGATGAAGAAGACAAAGAAAAAGGTACAAGGCATGTGATCGTATTCCTCTCCCTTTGTATCCTTCAACGGTTGCATCTACTTAGAAGGTCGTGTCTATTCTTTTGAGTCAAAGAGTCGTCTACAATGCCCAACGGTCATTTCTGTTCGTCGGTCATTTGCAACGCCTAATAGTCGTTTTTGTTCATTAGTCATTTGCAACGTCCAATAGTCGTTTTTGTTCGTCCCTCATTTGCAATGCCTAACCGTCATTTCTGTTTGTCAGTCATTTGCAACACCTAACAGTCGTTTCTATTTTGAGCCAATAATCACATCCGTCTATCACCAATAGTCGCGTCTGTTCATTATTGTTTGCGTCTGTTTGAAAAAATTACTGTTCAAAACATGCTTTGCTTTTTCCAGCAAAAAGATAGTAACAAATTAGACCCGAACTCGAACGGTCAAGTGGATGGGCGGTGCGCGCACGTGTGTGTTTAAACCATAGTCATATAGGTCCTCCTCCTCGCATAAAATTACCTGACCCTAAGGGCCAATATATGTTGATGAGAAGGAGTACATAAACATGAAAATTTATTTGTTTTTGACGATGTAGGACTATATCTTCATTCATCTATACAAGGATCTCTAGCAATCCCCTATATGAATAACGATATATGTTTCTCCCACACAAAGGGTAACATCACAGAGTACATATGGAAAATACTATATCGAGGATAAGTAGATGTTTCACTTTGAACTTTCCCTAGTTAAAACTTATTGGGTATACTTGGTTAATCGGTGAATTATTTCATCTTGAACCATCAACTATTAGTGTATAATCAAACAATAAGCTTTACAAAGCATTGTTTCCCTTGACGTCCAATTTTTTGGTTATGTTCATTTTGATCCTGAACAAATTTAGTTCTGCGAGTGCATTTAGAGAAATTAAGTCTTAATATTCTCATAGAGCCGATCTAGCTCACACTTACATAGGTGATAGCATCCACAGAGTATCCTACGTATATTACACTTGACATTTTCAAGATTTGCACATCATTAAAAGCATTGCTTAACCTTTTTAATACTTCTATAGGCATGCATTCTATTGTGCACCATAGGAATGGAGTAGGACTAAGTCCAAACAAATGCATTACTTGTTGAGTTACTCAGAACTGATTTGCCTATTGATCCTAGTTTGTGGGATCTCCAATCACTAGGAAAGGTTTTCGTATAAGGTAACTCTTTTTTGGTTTAAGCTTTCAAATCCATTCCCCTTGATGCACAGTCAATTTTCTCTCTTGATAAACCTTTAGTAAATGGATCCACTAGATTATCGTTAGTTCTTACATAATCAATGGAAATAGTTCCATTTGAGAGTAATTGTTTAACTGTGTTATGGTGTCGACGAATGTGTCGTGATTTTCCATTATACACAAACTTTTGCCCTCTACTTAACGATGCTTGATTATCACAGTGAATACATATTGTCATTACAGGTTTGGGCCAAAATGGAATATCTTCTATAAATTGAAGAA